>JANHGO010000044.1:23469646-23569075 GCA_024606505.1 Aquila spilogaster | reverse complement strand
AACAGGAGATGACAGCGGAGGCACCTTGTTGGCTGAAGCACGCCAAAATATTGGGATAGAGAGGCCCATAGCGGCATGACGGGCCGCAATGTGAGGGCTGGCAGAGGTAGCGGGAGCGGTGACGGCTCTGCAGGAGCTCTGAAAGCCTCATGATCACCTTGGTCTTGCAGAGCCAGCCTGGTAACCCTCCCCTTTAGAAAGAGTTTGCCACTATGATCCTTCAAAACAGAGAAACAAGACTCAGACGTTTCCTGATTAGTTCTTTTGAAGGAGACTGGTATTTAGTGAGGTTCCTAGTAGTTGGCTATTGCTAATACATAGAATCATAGAATCGTTTAGGTTGGAAAAGACCCTTAAGATCATCAAGTCCAACTTAACCTAGCACTGCCAAGTCCACCACTAAACCCTGTCCCTAAGCGCCACATCTACATGTCTTTTAAATACCTCCAGGGATGGTGACTCAACCACTTTCCTGGGCAGCCTGTTCCAGTGCTTGACAACCCTTTCGGTGAAGAAATTTTTCCTAATATCCAATCTAAACCTCCCCGGCACAACTTGAGGCCATTTCCTCTCATCCTATCACTTCTTACTTGGGAAAAGAGACTGACACCCACCTTGCTACAACCTCGTTTCAGGTAGCTGTTGAGTGCGAGAAGGTCTCTCTGTCTCCTGATTGCTGCTGCTTCTCGCAGTCTGCTGGAGCTATTTTAGAAAGAGTGCTTTTCTGATTGCATCAGGTGCTGCAAGCTCAGGATCACATTCACGTAAGCTTTGCCTTAGGGAGATCAGTGGTGGTGGAGTCTCTAATGAAAAAAAATAACAGAAACGGTAACAACAGAAACGAGGAAAATGAATTTTTTCACAAAACATGTCTTTTATTTCTGCTGCTGCTGGGCTAGATTTATGCTTTTATTCTGACTATATTTTTTAGTTGAAGTCACAGCTATATGTACAAGGGATTGCTGGGAAACTACTCTAATTAAAACTGGTTTTGTTTTACGGAATTCAGGACACTGGGAGGAAGCTGTCCTTGATGATTAAAATACTAGCTGAATGATGACATAAATTAGTTTAAGATATCCATTAGTGAATCTTCTCCAGGATATGATATTGTCTACATTTTTTGTAGCTGTTTGTTTGTTTGCTGGGTTTCTTTTTTCTCCAGCCTTGGAAATTACATTGCCTGAATATTTCATCCTTAGCAAAAAATGAGATTGACTGTTGCAGGTGATTTAATAAGTTACCTGGCAGTTGCCAACAGTTTTTCTTTTTCTTTCTTTTTCCAGAAAGAAGCTAATATCATCCCTGAACTTTCTGCCTGGTTGTGTGTGATTCTGTAGCAATTAATTTATGAGTAGAAAGAATAAATACAGTAAGAGATATTAGAATTGGGTTAATTTTTTTCTTGTTGTCAACAACGTTTTCCTGTGTCCCATGCACAGTTTGAGTTTTTCTCAGGCTTCTTCTAGTCCGTCACAGTTGCAAGTCCAGGTGGCAGCCTCGATGTCCGCAGCCCGTCTGGGTGAGACTCCATGCTAACCTCTTCCCTACTCCTGACTCACCCTAACTAACCTGTGGCCTTCCTTTTCCTTTCCTTCGTTTTCTAGCATCATTGATTTTTAAGGTACCATTTCCTCTGGAGTATAGCTTGGAAACTATGCAGAGTTCATTTCCCGTCTGATGTGTTCCTTCCTCCCACCCTTCACCTCTCAATTATTTCCTTGGAGAGCCTCATTTCTGCTTTTTCTCTGTATCCTGTGACATTCCTCAACAGCACCTCACATTTAATTACTGGTGTTCAGGCACCTTAATGTCACATGGATATCCTGAAGGGCAAATGGTAGATACAATACCATACTTGCTATATAAGTCAGTACAGATTAAAGCTGGAGTTCAGCAATAAAATTCAGTATTGTCTTAAAGATCAAATTCTAAATTAAAAAGCTAAACAATTATTCAGTACAAAGGCAAGAGAGATTTTATTTGCTGTGATTAATCACTTTTGGAAAATTTAATTTGTTTCTGATGTAAGAGGGAGTGTTCACTTTTATCAACAGCAGGTCAGTAGATATTTATACAGCAAGAGGCACAAAGTGGCTTTAAGCTCCATGTTTTTGAAAATGGTAGTTTTTTTTACTGATACATGTGAAATTTTTTGGTTGCCAAGATGCCATTGGATCTTTGCTCCATTAAAGTTTCTACTCATAATTTAAAAACTCCTGTGTTTAAACAAAACTTGAATTACAGATATGTTGTGTGTTAACTGCTGCTTTTTGCTGTAAACCTTCCTTAACTATAGTTGCTTTTCTTGCAGGTAAGTTGCTTTATGAAGTTTCTGCTCTTTCCTCTTCTTGCCCCTTGCTGCAGATTGTAACCCCACCTGTTTTGTCATTGCAAGATTTTGCAGGACCATTGAAATGATCTGGATGAAAAAACCAAAACCAAAACCCAACCCGACAGAACCTCTAAGAATTTTTATTTTTATGTTATTCTTATGTCATTTGCTGGTGTGCGATTCTCACATCACTGTGGGATGCTGACTTTTTTTTATCCTTGCTATCAATACATGCTTAGCCAAAAATAAGGTTAGCCTTTTAATTTTTGCTGGCTCTTCCTCCCTTTGTCTCCTCCCAGGGAAAGATCACATTAACAGTAAACTCACCAAACTTCATGTTCAGCTTTGATGTTTTATTGTGGATGAAATCTCCTGAAATTTCACATGCATTTTTCAGCAGAGCAGCACAGAGACAGCCAGAACCAATAGGAAGAAGTGTGTTTGGAGTCATCTGAAATAAACATATTTAGTTATGCCAAGCAAGGGCATTCAAGCAAATACATAATACATACACCTGCATACAAAGGTGTAAAAGTGGAAATTTACTGAACTAGCAATAGAGTCAATACGCCCTGCGAAGGATCCTCAAAAAATACAGCTGCTATCCACTTGGCTGGAGTGAATCAGTGCCAGATAGGGAGCTGACCTAACAGCTGAGTTCAAGAAGTGGTTTTAATCTCTTAATAAATTTCACAGCTAGATTGTTTCTTCATTTGTACATCATAGGTAGACTCAGTTATACAACCCTTGCTTTACTGTTGGCTTACTCAAGAATTCCCAAGGAATGGCAAATATGTTGCAGTATTTTTATTTTGGATGAAATTTGGTTGAAATTCATTGAGGAGCCCAGAAACTTCTGGAAACAGTAAGTTTTTTCATGATTTTGAAGGCTTTCTGTTACTTTTTGGTAGCCTAGCATAAACAGCATACATTAGGTATGCTGCAGGTACGGTGCTGGGAGAAATCTCTTTCCATCTCACTCATGAGGTTTTGTTTCCGATAATTCTTCCCTCTCTGCATCTTTATTCAGACCCATTTCTCTCATCTTAGCAACTGGGACAAATTTGGGAGCACCCTATGGCAGCTTCCTCTGGACATAGACATATATTCCTACCCTGAGATCAGATTCAGTGAGAATAAAAAGCAGAAATTTCTGGAAATAAGAGTGACAAATAAATGGTCTAATTGCATCTATTTCCTCATGGTGGTGGGCCTCATCTCAGAAAACTTTCTTTTTCTTGCGTTAGTGGAATGAGGCGGTTGGAGACAGCAATTAACAGAAGATGATAAATGAAAATTGTGTCTACCACTTGGGAGAGAAGGTTTCCTGAATAATGATCCTTTCCTTCGGGGAGGTTTGCAAAATTATATCACATGGGTGGACTTGGAATACGCTTGGCGGTGGTCTTCACTTGGCTCATCGCTGCAGGAAGTGTCCCAGGTGGGTGAAGCTGGCATTGGCACTCTCTGCTCTCCTGCTTAAAGTGGGGGACTTGCTAATTAACTCTTTTTAATTTACTAGGATTTTGTGAGCACAGTGAGAAAACTTAACTGGCTTAAATGTGACCTTAGTTTTAACTGCCTGTTACTGCTGTGACCCTGATGTCTTACAGACCTATTACGGTCTGCAGGGCCACCAAGGCGCTGGAAAGTTTAGCTAAGTGTGCATGGATATGGCTGACTCAGGTTGCTTTGGCAAACAAGGGGACACATTTATTTTCCGCTCTTATTTGCAGGAATTTCTTGCTTGCTTTTTATTCTCACTGGATATATATTTTAAAAAATGATGTGATGTAAAACACACAGCATTTAATTTCCCATCCGCTTAGTCCTCGAACAATGGTATTTTTTAGTGCTGTTACTACATAAATCGTTACCAAGTGAATAACTACTCTCATAAATAGTCACAGGGAGAAATTGCTTTAGCTTCATATGCTAATAGATAGTAGGTATTATTAGTAGGGCTTATTAATTGGTTCGGTGTCTTACTTAATTAAATTGGTGCACCAGTGAGTGGAAAAATAAATCCTTGTTAGGCCAGTGGCTTCCCTATTATATGTCCTAGTATTTTTCATGTTCAGAAAACTTTAGAAAGAGTGACTGAGGCTCCAATACTGCTGAGAGATTTCTCAGGTAGTATATCAGATGCTTTAGAGGGAAATAAAGAACCAAAATTGGAGTTTGGTTTCAAATTTAGGTGATAACTGACTCCCAGTCTTGTATGTAAAGAACATATTTCAGTCATCTTTGATAATAGGGTCCTACTTGCCACTTCAAAATCCTTGTGTTTCCTGGCCTGAGTGTTTTACATGCAGGGGAAACACAATGAGCACATTTGAACCATGTGTCGCTGGAAGAAGCTTGTGGGTTGTCAGTGTTAGCTGTAAGCATGCTGTGATGGTAGGTTATTTCCAAGCAACGTTACATTCCTGTGAAAATATTAAAATAGTTTCATGCCAACAGTAACTTTTCAAGAATAAAAACTACTATGTATGTATCTGATAATACATATCCTCCCTGCGAGTTAAGATGTCCCTCGTGTCTGGAGTTATCTGAATCTCTGATAAGTTGGTTTTGACATATAATTATATAATTTTTTTTCTTTCTCTCGTCCCCTCCTTTAAAAAAAAATGCAAAATGTGCAGTTTTGCTGCAGTGTAAACCGAAAGCATAATTCATATTGCGCACATATAATTTGATTTCAAAAGATTGTGTCTAGTACTGGCAAAACAACAGTGAGCCAAGCTGCACTGAGGTACAAAAAAAAATCACAGGTATAAAAGTATCTGGGGTGTTTGGGTGAAGTCAGCGGCCACCTTTTCATGCCAGTTCTTGTTTGCTTGTTTTGTTTTGGTTTGGTTTGTTTGTTTGTTTTGCTTTTTTAATGTAAAAAACACTATTTTGCTCTTAATTTTCATCTTAGAGTTGATATTTCTGTATTTTCCTGTTCCTGATGCTTAGCTCCCACTGGTGTCGGTGGAAGGTGTGCGGATGGAAGGGACACTCTCCAAGGTTACCCCATGCATGAAAGGAGAAGAACCTTCTCCCTCCTCTCCTCAGCTGTAGCTCAGGGGCTGCTCCTGTCACACTTATATTTGCAGGATCTCGTAGAAGATCTTGTGAAACTCAGGCCTGAGTTTAAGCCTGGGAAGCTTTACTAGACTGTTGAAGAATACATCATGGCTTTAGGTAGGAGCTGTATGATGCTTCAGTGAGGAAGGTTAGGAGGAGTTTTCAGGCTGTGTCCTGTGGGATGATGGTAGAACAGCAAGAATCTCCTCTTTGTCTTTAACCGTTATTTTATCGGAAGCAGCAATGTGTTGGATGGCAGTAGACAGAAAGTGAAGTAAAAAAGGGGTGTGATCTGGTGAAAACATCTCTTAACCTTGGTAATGGGGTATATGGGATCATTTAATACCTATACTGCTGCACCCAGAACCTTTCATACCAGCAAGAGAGGACACTGAAGACAGAATATAATAGACTGATAATAAAGGGAATACCCTTTCTTATCGGGACTGTATAAAGGTAGAATAGTCTCTGTGCTAAAAGGTTTGCAGTCTCACTAAGGTCTTTGTTAACTGCTTCTTCCTATGTGAGGATGCAACTGCAAAGACATGAAATGGTTGAACTTCTAGCGAAAGACTCAGTGAGATATACAGACTGGACAATTTCTTGTAGTCCACACTCGATTCCTGATTAAAATGAAGTGGTGGAATCCTAATGGATATGAAATTCTCAGTCTCTTTCACTCCCTGCCATTCACTTCATGTTGGAGTTTGAAAGAAATCTTGTTTGTCAGTTTTCGAATCTGCGGCTTGCAGCTGTAGCAAAACATTTGGATAGAAAACCTATTTTAAAAAATCTACTTAGGGTAAAATGGCCTTTTTTATTGTTTACTTCCTGCATTTGAAAGAACTTTTGTTAAAGCCCAGCTTCTGCACCTGCGTTCCTCCAGAAAACTGTCTCTTCAAATTCTCTAGACTGATTTGTCGTTTTCTTACGTGCCAGAACCAGTTGTATCTCTTACTGCATTACATCGCTGACATAACATAATGCCTCATGACAGATGCAGCTGCACATCACTGTGGCTGAGAAACCAGAAGAGAAACAGAGGCCTAGGTCTAGGGAAGGCTTGATGTCTCCCGTGCACAAGTTTTACTTACAGGACTTTAAGTCTAGCTGGCAGTTGCATTGGTTATATATTTTTTTTTTTTTTTTTGCAAGTGTGAAGGAAGGTCAAAGTCAGGGGAAGGCTGAGTGATAGGAATCTTTCTACTTTCTTCTCCATCTGTGCACGTATCTACCTCATATCTCAGCTTCCTACTGTGGAGGGTTGAACAGAAGGTCTCCTTGAAATCTGCTTTGCGTGTTGACCAGAAGCAGTCTTAAGAATTGATTCAGAGTCTCTCTTGGCCCTTACTATCCCGATCTAATAAAATCAAAGAGCTCCTACTAGTCCTGTCAGATGAGAGATTTAGACAGAAAAGTTATTCTGGATAAAAGGGTTTACGGGTCATCCCAAATTCTCTCACTTCACAGTTTTGGGACTTGTGCTTTAAAAACTGAAGGGTGAAGTGGTAGTTCTGCTTTATGATCTGGTCTGACTGCTGCCCAATAGAAGGGATACGGTTTCATCTGAGGAGTACGGTTTCATTTAGAGTTGTCATACCAAATACGCTGTTCTTGAAGCCACACCAAAATAAGTGCAGTTCAATGGAAAAACATCCTTTACAAAAACATTGGTATTCATCTAAACACTCCATGTGATGGAAAATTTACAATATCACTGTCTCTTTCTAAGTTAGTCAGTGGATTAATTCCCTTTTAGTTACCAGTTCTGTAGTTCTGCTTTGGTCTTAACAATTTCAATTTTCACCCTTTGGACCTAGTGTCTTTAAAAAGCACCTAGCAAAAATTGCCTTTTTAGACATTATGAGCCAAGTTCTGGGTTACATGGACTGTGTTAGCATCTACATTGCTGTTTTTCTGTCTTCTGCATCATGAGTAAAAGAAGATGGGATAGATATGTGTCTTCCCAAATTTAGAAATGCATAGCTGTGATGCCTTTTATAGTCTGTTAGCTAAATCCTGAAGTCATCGTAACTGACAGGTTGATTCCTCTCCTGTATGTGGGCTTATTCAGCATCTGTGCCTTGGACACTACTGAACCTCTGCCAGGTGAAGTCAAGTAGGATTTTTCTTTTAAATGTTATGCGCAAATCGATACAAGCTTTTCCAACTTGAACAATTCTTTGCAATCTAACATTTGCCATTATGGTTTGCTGAAGCCCTGGGCGATTTAGTCTCAGCTGAATAAAGGCTTTTGCATGGACTGGTCACAGACGTAGGAGGTTCGAAAGGGTGTGGGCCCACACGTGTTACTGCAAAAGAGTGAAATTTTCCCTTGCAGTCTAGGTTGGTTTAATTTTTCAACCTATATGAAAATGATTGCATTTTAACACTGTGTGGAATGGGCCTGCCGTTTCCTGCTAAAAACTGGCATGAAGGAAGACTATGGGTAGTAATGCCCTAGCATTGAGGGTTTGACTGTTTGTTTGATAAGTTCTTTGCTTTAGGGGATAACCTAGAAAGTGTCTGTTGTTGAAATGAATAAGCGGTTGCATTTTAGGACAAAATCTTGCCAAAATTCTCTTGAAGATCTCTGCGACAGTCACTGCCTGCTGCTTACCTCACCTGGCTGCCACACCGGCGGGGGCACGGCGCAACCAAGCGCCTCGCAGCCTCTTTTCCTGCGGTTGGAACGTGCTCGTGGCCGAGCGGTGAAAACCAGAACAAAGCAAATGATGAATAAGAGGAGCTGGGGATGGTCTGTGCTGGGCAGCGTTTGTAGCCTCCAGCTTGCGCTGTGCCAGCCCTGAGCCCGAGCCGGTGCTCTGGTCGGCATGGCTCCACGCCGGAGCTCTGCAGCCTGCCTGGGAGCTGGCAGAGGGCTGAGCACCGCGCCGTGACAAGGCAATCGCACAACTTTGGGTCAGAGCAAGTTCCTGTCCTGCTGAGTTAAAGGAGGAGCAGGGCTTGCTCGTATCCTGCTGTGGCAAGTTGGGGAGAGCAGAGCCATTTGGAGAGTCCTGAAACAGCCATGGCGCTAATTTTCCAGCTCAGTAAAAAGTGGAGCTTGTAGTCAGCTAGCCTTTGTCTTGTGAAAAAGCTTGTTGTTTTTTTACAGTAAATAACCCCCCTAAAAATCGGCATGTTCAGAGAGAGTTGGAAGAAGATCCTGAGTAGATTCGGGGGTGGCCATTCACCTTGTTCTCCAACTATTTTTTATTAGTAACATTTCATTCTTCAGTAAATGTACCTGTGTATGGTATGGCACTGTTCAGACAGCTCAGAGCTCATCCCCATCCTTCCTGACCCTACAATTACCCTTGTGTTTCAGCTTCTTTTCCCTCCAACTTCACGCCTGTCTTTGTTCTTCATTCCATGATACATAAAGTAAGTTTTAATAGCTTGACACACTAGCGCTGACTTAGCTTTTGTCATTTCTCATCCTTGTTTGAATACGTAATGCCCCAGAAGGATAATTGTTCTTGTTTCCATTTCTTACATTGTTGTCTTTTCCTAATTTATTTCCCTCCTATTGCTGCAGTGGTATTCCTCGCTGGCTCCTAGCTTAGAAAATGATCTATAATTGCTTTGATTTCAGAGCACATAAAGAGTACTAGTGTGCTCAGACACCTCCCCTCCCCTCCGCCCAATTCACTCCAGACATACGCACCTATTTACCTTCCAAGGGAGTTTATTATGCTTGCAAAAGCTTGGAGGGAGACTTACAGAGCTCAGTTTGGCGTGGCTAACAGAAAGCTCAGGCAGACATAGAGGGTTAGTTTAAGCTGAGCAACATATCATACTTGGGTTTTACTATGTTGTATTCCGCAACATGCAGTTCTCTTATAGCTGAAAATTGTTTTGAGATTTGACGAGAGCTGAAGTAGTTTTCTGTTTTTCTGTAGAGCCTCAAGTTTGTATCAAAGAGAGAGGAGTGAAAACAAAATGCTTGTTCATATCCTTTTACCTGACGTTTATGCCTAAGCGACATCTCCAATAGCATTATAAATAGGTATTTGCTTGGACTTTCTTGTTTTCACATCTCACATGCATTTCTTCTTTTGCATCTGATTTTCCTGAGTTGTAAAGTGGCACTGACACTGTGTGAGAAAGAGAAGAATGTTTTTGCAAACTGTCTTATAATGAATTGATGGAAATGCTGCTCATCAGAGAGGTGGTCAATCTTACACCTTCTCTCTTCTTCTGTCCCAGTGGGGTCTAATCACTGTAAAAAATAAATTAGTATACTGAGTTCAGGAACACTAACTCAATAAATGCATTAACGTCAGAGCAAATGGCAGTCTTGCCTACCCTGCTGATATAAGTGATTATTCTATTTACACTTAAATATACTGTGCTGTTATTGCTTCCAGAGAACCTATTATGGCCTACCCCTCACTTCTTCAAAAACTATAAACATCTTTAACTGTCAGCCTCCTGTTTTCTCTTAGCTTTCCAAAACATGCAAGTGGCAACTTACATGCTGTAGTAGTCAAGATTGAGACTTGTCCAAGATAAAATCTGAAGCCTTAGGATGGAGCCAAAAAAGACTCTAGCAAAATGTTGAGTACCTGAGCAGCATGTATGCATTACCAGGACAAGATGGTACTCTGTGGCTTTCAACCTCTATCTTTTTAATAATAGCCTCATTTTTGTATTTCAGTACTGCTGGGGTATATATTAATCTGTATTTATCTATGAGCTGGATAGCTGGATTGCAGCAATGGGAGAGTAATAGCTGTCACTTCTGATGCGGGAGACAACTGCACTTAAGTCATCGTTTTGGGATGAATTTTTAGGACAGCGTTAAAAGAGACCACTAGTTTTAGTTATGTAAAATGAGGGGGGTCTGTCTTAAAACACCAGAAAGAACATAGTTTGTCACCATTTCCCAATAAGCCCACTTTTATTTACATGTGTACTTGTTTGTCTGCAGCAATAGACACAAATCGGTGGTCTGCGTGCACAGTTTCTGTGCCTTATCCTGAGGACGGAATAAAACAACCTTTCTCACCCTTTCACATGAAGCCAGCAGATAAAATATTGGCTCCATTATACCTGGAAGGGCAGAAACAGGCATCCTATTTCCTGAAGACAGCAGAGCAAATGAATTTTTAGGAAAATAGACTCCTCTAGCAACCTTCTGTGTCTTGCTGCAGATGCAGCTGGATGAGCAGAGTGCGTCAGTACATTACTTGTGGGTACAGAGGAGTGCTCAGGAGACTTGGACCACGATGAAGACCAAGAAGCTGATGGTGTTCGTTACAGAGGCGTCTTGGCCGCATCGTGTCATTACACTCTTGGTCCCTTGTGAGCAGCATTTAGTTGGGTGTTAAGCAAGGCTGGTGCTGAAGATAAGGGTGGACTAGTTTCCCATCTGAGCTTTTAGAGGTCTGCTAAGTGTGAAAGTTTCTTGTCTTGATTTACTAACACAGCACATGTGTCTGCCTTTAGCAAGCAGCCTTCATGGTGATGGGTAACACCTGCAGGATGAACATCCACAGTGAATCACTGCAATTAGCTCCACAGGTACAAGTGCAAAATGGCACCTGGGTGGATATGGAGTTTCCAAGCAAAGAGGATCAGGATTGCTGATATTTTTTGAGGCCTTGGACCGTGAAAGGAAAGACAGTATGTGATGAAAACGTGAGGAGCTGGTGAGCACCAGAGGGGGTTTGCGGGGAGGACAGATCCCGGTGTTATGCTATGCCTTCATTACCGTCATAGCAGAGATGAATAACTAGAGCTTGGCTTCTGTGAAAAATGGATAAGGGAGGAAAGAGAGCAGGAAAAAGCATCTTGTCAGTATGTATTAGTGGTCTGTAGTGTGTTTATGCTTAATGGGAGCCTTGTTCCTTATGTAATCCTCTTTGGCCCTCGCTGGGGGGTGGCATCTCTACTGCTGTGAAATCTGTGAATAAAAAGCACTTTGTGCTTCTATCTGAGCTCAGGTGAATGAGTTTGTGGTGGGATCTGCTTAATTTTGTTTTGGCTCACGTATTTCACTGCTTAGACTGTTGAACTGTCTAAAAATTTACCTTGCAGGAATACTTTCAAACACTTGCTGTGTACAGCTGTGTCTGAAACAAAGTTTAATTTAAATTTCCAAGTCTAATCATAAAAGTTGATGGTACGCCTTTAGGGCTGAGGGTAGTTATTCAGAAAGCTGAGTAGTTCACAAGGTTATGTGCAAAGCAGGACTAACAAGATGCTGAGAAATAATAGTCTCATATGGGATCAGTTTCAGGTTGTAGAGCATATAGCACAGAGATTTAATGCAGTTTAGATGTACTTGAAAATCATCCCTGTTTTTTCTATTTTTTTCTGGCAGTATTTTCCTGACCTTGAAAATACCTTATGGGTGGTTTGCAAAGAAAAATCTAAACATCACTGTAATCAGATAAAATACATGCGGATGTTCCATTTTTCATTATTTTCCACTTATCTTTACCCTTATTTGAAGTCTTATATGATTTCAACGATAGACATATAGGCTAGCATTAGCATAGCAGATTTTTAGAAGAGATTAGATGAGAATTGGGTTGCCTTCTATAGAGCATTTTGCTTTACTTTTCCCCTTCTTCTTTTTTTTTTTTTAAGATATCTTTTTATCAAGTGTGAATACTAACAATGTTGATATGGGGTGACAGTTTGACCAAACAACCATAGCAACAGTAACTGTTTTCCTTGTGATAACAGCTAAGCTAAAGGTTATGCGTATTGCTGCATCTCTCAATCTATTTGCTCCACAGCACAGTGCCAGACAAAAGTAAGAATATAGAAAGCTACTGCCAAAATATGCATTTGTTTAGAGGAAGCATGAACTACAGAACTCTGGTTAAAGGATAAATGTGGGTAATGTTTGTCTTCTAATGCATTATCTCAAAAGAAATATTATGAAATCTCTGTTAAATAATATTTTGCTGCACAAATATTTAATTTAAAAACTTAATACCTGCTTAATCATGCTCCCTTAGGAAAGGGAATAAAAATAAAAGCCCAGAGGCTGCTTTAAGGAAAGTATTTGTTTATTTTCTCTTTTCAGGAGCAATGTTGGACTTGTACAGTTGACCTAGACAATATTTAGTATTGACCTCAAGTCTTCAACTTGTATCCCCAAAGCTCAGATGGCTTGAAGGACACAAACAAATAAATGTGTTTGGACTGTGGGAGCGCCTCGTTTTTCCTAACACAGAATCGAATGAAGTGTGTTATTTCCAAAAGCAATATTCATACCTGGTTGGAGCTATAACTTTCACAACAGTTCCTCACACCTGATAATCTATGGTATTTTCATATTTCTGAGTCTTTGTTTATTAGGACAATTATATTCAGAATTATTCACATTTTTGTAAATGGGAAGATAATCTTACGTCCTAGACGGTAAGGTCTGTGTTTATGAGTGATCCCTGCTCTAACAGTTGCCACAGCAGCAGCTGTGGGCCATTTAGTAACTAAGGCCTCTCAATGCAACAAATAGTATGTAGTGATGATAATTCACTAAAGCAGGTTGGATTTTAGGCTGGAGAGACACATTGCACTCGGTTTCTCCAGTGCTGAATCAAACTCAATGTCTTGTATTTGGTGTTGGAATAAGCTTACTGTTGGAGGAATTAATATTTTAGAATGACTTAGTTGGAGGAATTAATATTTTAGAATGACTTAGTCCTTGTTCTGGAAAGCTTTCATTTTTCTTATTAGGCTTGCTTAGGTTTTTAGGTCACCAGATTGACTCTTTGCAGTTTTGATGAAAGAGGAAAAACAGGCTCTGGTGACTCCTGAGCTGTATGGGTACAGGGGAAAAAAGAATATGGCATAACTCTGCCTTGTGACATACTGATTTTGAGAGTAAATGACTGGTATGGAATATCATGGTAACAAGTGAAAATTTTTCCTAGACGTCCATTTGGTAGAAATAAATAAAAATTAATGGAATAGTGATCCTGGAAATTTTGTCTCCCTTGTGACTATGAGGCTGACTTTCAATTTCTAATTAATAGTCAGGCATGTGGTTTTAATTCTTTTTTTTTTTTTTTTTTTTTTTTTCAGAAGAAAAGCAAAATATGTAGACCCTTCAAAGGACCTTCGTTCTTTAACTTAGGGCTGTGACTGTATTTAATAGCACAACAGTTATGTCAAAGTCAAAAGAACCATGCTACTTTCACACTCCCAGAATGGCTAGTTATTTTTTTACCTTATAATGTAAAATTCCCTTTGCAGTTTAAAGGGCCTGTTGTACTCTTTTGCAAAGTATTATCCATGTCTGTGTGATGGTCGGAGGGCAGGCTATGTTCGTTAACGCCCATTATTTAAAGCATATAATGAGCATACTTGTTCTATACTTCTGCGTGAAGCTGCTAGTATGGTTTGCTTCCAGAGGATGGATTTAGGGCAAATAAGGATGTGTCTGCATTGTTGCTGGAAATGTGTAGTGTATGTTGCAGTACGCTGCAAACAGAGGCTTGTTTTTCATCCAGTCTGTCGTGTGCAAGGTGACATGATTAGACATATCTCTATCAATGAGTTTGTTTTCTATTATTAAATCCAATCTAAACAAGTTATTTTAGCAGAGAGGACAAAATCCCACTCGCACTCGCACCTTTTCTCCTCCTCTGAATTTAATGGTGTTTAGCAAACACGACTGTGGTCAGTGTTGTCTTCTACAGTCTTCTCTATATTCTGGATAACACACTTCACATAACAATCAGTATTTTAGTGATGGAAAGTAACTGCAGTGTGTACCTGCAGGTAAATCGTGGGGGTGTATGTGTTGGGGGAAGAGTTCATTGTGTAGGATTAATTCTTGCAATAGCAAAATGCCGACCCAAATCCTGACTTGTACAGATGCAACTTGGTCACAACTGAGTTTGGGTCAGGACTTCCCATGGTCTAAAATAGCAAATGGTTTCTGTCAGTACAGAAACTTGAGGCTTCTAAAAATCTGTCTTTATGTCTTTTTTTCTTTTTCTTTTAACTTTGAATAACAAAGACCACTTTCAGCGTTTCATAACTCTCTGTAATTACAGTAGTGATTATGAGAATGATAGATATCTAATTAAAATCTGTGAAAACTGCAGTCAGTGAGAAATGAGAATTAGTTCCCCAAATTGCAATTTTCTCCCGAGTTTAAGCACATTTCAGAGCCACTTTTTGACAATGTGGCATTTTCTCTTGTCTGTCACAATGACTCACCTCAATAGGTCGTGGCTAATTTTAACAGGTATATGAAAGAACATGAGAGAATTTTGTTTTTAGATGAAGGAGAGGAAAGAATTATTTTTTTTTATTAGTCTTTGCTTGATTTAATGATACTGGTGTTAAGTGACTTTCATTGGTTTCAACTGATTTCAAGCAGTGAAACAACAAACAACCAGAGGTTACTAAATTTTTGGCTAGCTTTAGATTTCTTGTCAAAGATAGTTTTGAAAATTGTGTAGGGTGAAACTGATGCTTTCTTAACCGTTGCTGATTACGGCTTTGGTTTTATTGTCCTCAGTCACTTCCTCTCCCTATTTACCTAACCCACGCCAGTGCTGTACATGTGTTCACTCAATAGCTAATTACATCAGGCTCCCCATGACAGTGACTAACAATTTTGATGCCTGTTACAGACGGCTTCATGCCAACAGAGACACCCAGGAGTCTAATACTCAAATCTATTAGCTCTTCTGCAGCGGGATGGCCCCGGTAGCTCTTTCAGCCACCGGTCAGAGCAACATATTGTTTCCTGCACCAAGCAACTATCTATGACATGCTGATTTAATTCTGCTGGAGATAACGAGCATGTTAAAATCCAAGTGCCCCCAAAGGCTGAACATCTGCTAGGCTTTTTGCCCACTGCTGCACCAGCTGGCTGGGGCTGGGGCTGGGGCTGTGCTGGGGCAGCGTGGCCGAGGCTGCGGCGCCTTTTGGCCGTATGCTAGGCAGGAGCGAAGCGCTTGTAGGCACTTCACCCCCCAGCAAGGAAAAGGATGAAACCATGGTTCTGTCCTGCTCAGAAATATTTTATTCCTAGCAGGCATATGTATCATTTCCTGAACTCATCAGCTCTTTAGTTCTCCGCACAAAGCTTTTCTGTTCTGATTATTTGGGGTTCGGGATCGGGGCAAGATCCTATTTAAAGGAAAAAACCTCAGACGTGCAGTAATCTAATAACGAGAAATGACACCAACAGCGTCACCATCAATATCCAGCTTTGGCAGACATCTGATCCTGGTGCTTCAGAGGTTATTTATTATACAGCCTTCTCGGGGGGATTTTCTCTTCCAGCTCCCGTGGTGATCACCTGTCACCCAGAGCCAGAAGGTGATTACCTGCTCCCCCTGAGAGTCTGCAAATGTTGCTGAGGGGAATGTTAGCTATCACCTCTTGCCTTTCCCACGGGTGACCCTGCCCTGCTCTGTGAACGCCAGACGTTGATTATGCACTGTGTGGAGAAATACTGCCTTACACTTTTTTGTTTTTTCTACTGTAACTATAGCCTGCTCTTATAATGATGCAAAAAGAAGGGTCTCTGTTAATCTTAATTACTGTCACTAGAGCCCGTCTAACTTTTATTCTTTTAAGGGCAGGTTAACCAGGTTTTAGTATCCTTTTCTTAAATGGAAATTTCACTGCTGACATAACCCATTTTATATCCTTTTTCAATTATTCTGTTACTTGTCTTTGAAACCCACTAAGTGGCTATTATGTACAGGTAGAATGAAACAGAACAAAAGGATATTTGTTATGTATGAGCACTGGAGTCAAATGGCGGGTCTTTGAAGAATCCTTTGGACCGCTGTTTACAGTCCAAATGGATTTGCTTTTCGAAGATGTGTTTCTTTTTCCTTCCTGTAATGAAACTGCTGTCTTCCTGGGAAACATTTTACTTATCATTTGTGGCATCCACTTTCATGTCTTCCCATTATTTGAAAGCCATTTCACACTGTGGTAGAGACATCACATTTTCGCCTGTTATTTCGCTTCAAGTGTGGGGAAAAAAAAAAAAAGCTGCTTTAACTTTTTTTTTCCCTCCATAATTTTTATTTCTTATGGGCAGAGAAAGTATGAGCAAAAGTTTAAGCTTTCCAGCCATTGTATGAAGAACACAATACAGTTGTTTGATTGTTCATAAGGAGAGAATAGCACTCGAGGCCTGAAGCCCTATACTTATTCACCACCTAATCATAGCAATAACTGGAACTCTGCAAGAGGGAGTGAAACACAGGTTATTTCATAGATATCAGCCTAAGCAGGGAGGACAATTACTGATACTGTATGTGAAAGCTCAGATACACAAAAAAAAAAGCGCAGGTGACTTCTGGCATTATTTTGTTTGGGGAAATGTCAGTACTTCTCTTTGGATAAACAGGCAGAAATAAGGCTTCTTGCTGCATTTCTTGGGTGTTAAAAGTGAGGCTGGCAGCAGTATGGGGGTGGGGCTGGCTGTGGTTTCTGAGCTTTCTTTTGCCTGGGATGTCTATCGGAGAGAGCTGAAGCTGTCCAAACTTCAGAGTATTTTGTTACAATTAGGTCAAATGTTGATGGCAGTTTCTGGATCAACTCATAATATAACTTGTATTAACAGGTTCCACTTTCTACCAAAATCTTGCCACACAAACCCAATACACACTTGTAGTTCAGAAAATATCTGCCTGAACACTGTGATAGGGGTTTGTTAATAGGATAAAGAAGAAAGAAAATACTTAGTTTCAGCTTTAGCTGAGAACACAAATCCAAATTTGCCTTTTTTTTTTTTTTTCTTTTGAAGAAGCCGAGTATGACTATCGTGTCTTGAATTTGTCTCTACTGATTCAAAGGCATTTTAAATTTCAGATTCCAGGCATCAGGTTTTATCACGACCATAACTCCTTAGTTAAAATGATGGTAACATGAATGCCATGGCCATGATTCTGGCATTATACCATGTTCACGTTTTCAAGGCTTTGTTATCACTTCCACTTCAATGAACTTGTTTGTGGTTTGTACGTACGTAAGTGGGATCTGTTGGGACGCAGAGTTGGGACCCTGTGCAAATCTTTAAAGCCATTTCCCCCCTCCACCAATATCAACATTCTGCAATTTTACCAAATCAATCTGAACAATGAGAGAGTTTTAACACTGGAAAATTGTTATTAGTTGTAACTGTTCCCTTATTCTAACATGTCTTCAAATTATAGTGAGAGCTAGGAAATACAGTAACATTGCAAAGACCCATCCAGAGCATGACTATGTTATAGTGATGAAAAGTCCATAATAATCAAAGGACAGGTTATTCATTTTGAGTATGTTATATTACCTTTACCAGTCTCACGCTGAATTCAGAATTTCAATAGATACATCACCAATGCTAAGGACATAAAGATAAGCACTGAACACCCCCACCCCCCCGATTTTTGTTTTCATTTGTATAACCTGTGGATTACATAGTTTGGAGTCCCCTGCTCCCCTCTGAGCTGAGCAATATTGCAGGTTATATGACTGGGCTGGTAATCAAAAGTTTTCCGAATTGCTCTGTTTAAACTGGACTCAGGCTCTCGTGAGTCTCTGGGACTTTAGCAACTGCCCTCCGTGGACACCCACAGCCTCAGTGAGTACACGAGCTCTGATCCTGCTGGAGCACATCCCAAGTGGGGCGTAAAGGCCTGTTGTTATGGCTGATATGCAGAAACTCCCATCTAATAAAAGTTTGCAGGGCAGTCGGTTTAGGTGTTAACATTCTTTAAGGTTCCACCAAGGCTTCCCATAAGCAAGGGGCCCTAGGCCAGCAGGTATTCATGAATCAAAGTCTAACACTGCAAGGCAAAGAAGGTGTACGTTTTACAGTGTCGATATAGCACATTGGAAGTGCTTGATTCTTCTAGCAGTATAGCCCTAATGATAAACAATATGGAAAAGTTTCTTCTGACTAGGCAGATAAGACCCAGCCATGGAATAGTTAACTTTTTGTAGAGCTCAGCATCAATTTCTGGAAGCTTTTAACAGAGACTTGACATTTCTAATTAGGAAATTTTACATACAGGCAAGTGAATTTACCCCCAGCTGGGAAAACATGGCTTAGCAAGAGTTTTACATCCGCCCTCATTGATCTACAGATTATCTCACATTTGAGACCGT
This sequence comes from Aquila spilogaster, assembly GCA_024606505.1. Classification (NCBI taxonomy): domain Eukaryota; kingdom Metazoa; phylum Chordata; class Aves; order Accipitriformes; family Accipitridae; genus Aquila; species Aquila spilogaster. The sequence continues at coordinate 23,550,570 of JANHGO010000044.1, read as the reverse complement.
GGAGCCACTGGGATTTGCAAAGATGAGAAACAAATGTGGGAAAGTGCATATAATTTCTCTCACTTCAGGGTTAGATAACAAAAACCTGATAAGTTAGAAACAAAGAGGTAAGTTTATTTTCTTTCTTTTTCATGCATTATTGTTGCAGAGGTCAAAAAAATCCACAAAAGCCAATAACTTGTTGGCACTGGCAAGCAGCTGTCATCTTGGTCACATTCTCAGAGCAACGTATTGGAAATTAGTTTTAAGATAGCAAAGACCTATAGCGTTTTTTTTTTCTTTTAAAACTATACTAACACTTAAACTGTTGAAGAACAAAATGTCTGAATGTGAGCTCACTCAGAGATGTATCATATTTCTGATGCTGCGATGTCTGACTCTTAAGAGAATCCCTCAGGCTTTTTGCATTTTTAGCTATATAGTTTATATTTTTGAGCCCATTTTGTCTCTAGATAGAAATAGACTACAAAAGTGCAAAATATCAATGAACTGGATGTTATGCTAGTTGAAAATTCTATATCAGTGTAAGGTGGCTGTACATTCGTACAGTGGAAATCAGACTCAAAGCCAGATGTAGCAGAGCTCACAGAGTAGAGCTTTTACTGATTTCTTTTGATATGGAAGTGCTGTACAGCTCATTTCACTTTTGTGTTCAGATGGATTTTATTGTGAAGACATACAACTGGGTGTATGCTGCAGATTTCTAAGAATATGGTTTAAATGAGATAAAAATGAAATAAGCTTTTTTTCTGTATATGTTTTCCTACATTTCAAATTATTCTAATGAAGCAGAAGTTATTTATGTGTTGGCAGAAAAACAGATAAGCAAACAAACCATGAAATGTAGCCTATGAGGTATTATGAAAATACAGATGTGCATATTGCTCACTGTAGTTATATTACTGGTATTCCTTCTTGGGAAGGTATATATATCACTGTTATGTGATAAAGAATGGAAAAACAGATGATCAAAATAAACATAAGAGTATAAATCACGTACAGCTAAAAGCTGGCACAATAAAATGGGTTTAAAGAAGTTCCAGCTGATCCATAAGAAGGCCTTGCGTTTCAATGACTTGGATATTAATAAGAGGTGATAGAAAAGTTTCAATATAATTGAGTCCCCTTCTCTTTTAGTGCAGAGCATAGTCTCCTGGGAGAAGGTATCTCAGATATTGAACTGATACTGCCCTTGATCTTAGCTAAAGGGCCAGGTATTATCAAAGAAAATAGAAGTACAGTTATGCTTCTTTTAGAACTGTGTGTGTGTCCAAAAATACTGCCAGAACTTATAGTCTTGGACTTATTCAGTCATAGAAAACTGTAAAACACAATTTCAGATATTAGATGTGCTACTTAGAACGAATATAACTAGATCAGAGGATCTGTATAAAAACGCAGCTCACCATGTGATATACTCTTGCCACCTACTTCGTTTACAAGGAAATTGTAGAATAAGCCTGTATATTTGGTAGTATACATTTCAGAGCTACTTGCTATATAGCTACCGCAGATACTTGAGTGTTATTGTGTGCTTGAAGCTTATACAGTTTATTTAAGGAATAACCCACAAAGCCACAAAAAAAAATCGGTAAGTTTCAATTTTCTGTTATCTCTGCTTTGTTCAGGGTGTAAACACTCAGAACCTGTAAATTCCTTGGGTTAAGATAACATGAAGACCTTAACCTATTGTTCTAGCTGGAATTAATTCAATTTGAAGGCTATACTTCAAAATATAGAAAGTTAGAGAAGTCTTTAAAAAAAACCACATTTTACTTTTTTTTGTCTAAACCAGCTTTCATTTTCTTTATATGCTGGACTCCCCCTTTTTTTTTTTTTTTTTTTTTTGTTTCTGCCTTTATTTTTATAACTGTGGAGTTACAAATAGGCAAGAAAGCCCTACAGTCTGTCTTTCATTTCCAGTATTAAGTATTCGTTGCTTCACTGAGTAATCCAGCATATATCTAAACACTTTGATCACTTTCATAATGGCTTTGACAGAGAGTCACTGATGCAGAGTCCATCTGTTTCAGAGGAATACATTTAATAGACTTTAAGACAAATACTAGCAAAATATGACAGACTGACCTTTTTTCTTTTGGTCACTTTTGAGAATAGCTATTTTTCCATGCACTGAGCAGAGCATGTATTCCACATATATACTGTACATGTCTTAGTATTGCTGAACTTGGAAGGTTGTTGTTATGAATGAGCTCTGAGGCGAGTGGTTCTATAGCTTACGATTTGAAAAGATTTAAATGCTGATGGTGCCCTGTTTCCATTCTTAGTGAAGACATAAAAAGGTCACTTTTCCTTTGCCATTTCACCGTGTTGTTGCTGACTAGTGTTAATCATTTAATTAAAAGGTCAGATCACTCATCCTCCTCTCCTTATACCTAGTGTGACTTTATTTTCTTTACAGATGAACTGATTTAACGTTATTTAATAATCCTTGGTTTAAATAATAATCCTCAGAAGTGGAAATTGTCTTTGAAGGCATGCAAGCTTTGAAGGTTAGGATAAACTGAAAGTAGCTGGATATTTTAAAACTATTTTCTCCATTAAATATTGTTAAAATCATAGGAAGTTTTTAATGAGAGCACCTGGGGCCTTGCCTATCCTGTCTTTTGCTGATTGGTTAGCAGCACTACTAGGAAGCACTTTAACCCTGTTAAAGTGCTACTAATCGCTAAAGCCAGCAAACCCCACACTTATTTCATTACTGTATGGAGATTTACAGCGCTCCCACTAACTGGAAAACAGGGTGGCAGCTGGGGCTAGAAACAGTTGTTAGCCCCGAGCGGTGCAGGCTAACCCTGCCGCTCTCGGCATCCGCGGAACTCAGCGGGGATTGCCTTTGCGCAGCTCTCCGAGCTGCAAAACACCACTGTTGAGGGGCTGCAGAGATTCTCAGTTTCCTTTCCTTCAAAAGTAGCCATATGCTCTGTAAATAAAACAGTGGTGTGGCATGCTATTGCTTACACCTCCCCGCAGGACACAGGCGTTCCTGTGAAGAGATTTTTCTCATCTACTCTAGTTACTTTCTGAGCAACCTTACTTTCATCTCACAGCCACGACATTCCACCTGGTTTAAATTTTTAACGGAAAATATCTTCCACTCATTCATGCCTCTGAAAAGCAGGGAGACAGAGTAATATTTTACAGTGCAGCTATAGTATTACATTCGGGTCAAGGTGACTCTGAATGATGTGGCACTATGGAAGCTTGGACTGAGCGATGTTTGTAGAAGAAAGTGCGATGGTAGTCTGAGCTTTGATTAGCCTTGTGTTCAGTCTGCCTTCTGTTCTGAAAACAACTTCAGCAGGTCTCTAACTCTAACCTAACTCTTAGGTCCTGTCCAAACAAAAGAAATAATTAGGTCCATGATTTTAGCCAATAAATCTACTCAAGATACTTTGTAAATCGAGAGCATTCCCATCAGTGGAGAGGCAGTCACTGATCTTATGCGTGGGTGGCTAAATTCCGGGGTGCTATTTTTAAGTGGTGCATCCAAAAACTTGTATCAGAAAACCAGATACATTCCATGATGTGTCTTTATAATGCTGTGGTGCTTCTCAAGCCATGCCCAGATTGCAAATGGAAGTTTTAACCCAAGACATTGATCTCTATCCAGGCAACTTGCAGACTGTATGGGAGTTCTCAGAAACTTTATATGTCAAATTATGACACCATTTTTAATGAATAACGATGTATTTGTAGAAAGAAGCATCAAGTTGAGGAACAAGCTGTGATCTGGGTTATTTGAATACTAGGTTATATTGAGCTTTCCAAGAATCCCCAAATGTAATACTGTCTGGGGTTAGCTGAAAGAGCTGATGTGATTAAGTGCAGGGTTGTGATTAGCTGGACTTTGACAAGATGTATTTGATTGTGTCAGACTGGGCTTTCTGGAGGAATTGCCTCTGTCTCTGAACAGAACCACAACCTGACATGTCAGGGAATGTGGGATTTCTGGGCTGTGAATCTTAATGAATTAATTTTAATTGGCAAAAATTAAGGACTGGAAAATGCAGAGCATGATCACAAAGACCTAGGGTTGGTACATAGTTTGTTTTTCAATAGCAGCCTCTAATTTTTATCATATGAACTGAGTCCATGTTATTTCTCAGGCATTTTACAAGCATGCAGCAATGCAGAGCAGCTGAGAAATGCCAGGGAATCTGAGCTATCAAGGGCTGAACATAGAGTTGAACTGGTTATTAGTCAAGCATCCCTAAATGGCTCCTAGCCAAGCATCTAGGGGCAAGGAAGGTCAAGGGTAAACTTGCTATTTACTGAACATTCAGCTAATTATTCAATTCACTAAATACAGGGATACTGTATCCTTTATGCAATGCAAAAAATCTCTCAGCTCTGAAGTTAGAGTTCAGTAAGTACTTAATAACTGCAAGATTACATTGTATTAGGTGCTCCTGTATTTTAATTTAGCATAAGTTTACATGTGGCCTGTGTTGTAAGCTATCATTTCTTTTTTGTTGCAACAGGAAGAATACTAAATTTATTTCTTGTCTTTAAAAACTATACTGAAGGGAGAACTAGACTCAGGACCTGTGGTTTTGCATCTTTTGGTTTTTTTCTAACTCCATTTTCATAACTGGAGGAGCTGTATTATGCCTATAGTCCATGATGGCTGCCTTGAATTGTGTCTGCCAGTGATGAAGTGGGAGTGTTTGGGGAAAATGGAAACTTCTTCCTGATCTGCCTCCATGTATTCAGAGATTTACAGCAGTACCTTGTTTCTACTGGTTTTCAGCCTGTTAGCATTATTCAAACAGTAAGTAGACAGACTTTATTCTTTCTTTTCCACAATCAAGAGTTGTTGCCAAGAACCTTTAATTTGTGACACAGAAGCTTTGAACACACTCATCATAGCAACAGGATGACTCCAGAATCTGCCGGGGCAAGGTAAGATAAGTTAAATTATCAATTACGCCACAGTATAGCTGAATCGTAGTGATAAGAGGAGTAAGCCTACGCATTCAAGCCTGATGTAGAAAAATACTCCTTGAGTAGTGAACTTGCAGAAAGCAATCCATAAAGAACAATCATCATGCACCCTTTTACTGGTAGTACATTTGAATAATAGCCTGGGACTGCCGGATTCGGTAACTTCAACATTTCATCCATTCAGAAAAAACCATGTTTCTGTTCCCCTAATTTTTCAAGTTTACATTCGCATTCATTCTGTTCCAAAGGGTCTGTTTGTCAGTGTTAAAGTGAAGAGAGAGAGATATTTGCTATTTTTCCATGCTTATGGTAAGTCCACAGCAAGTCCTCTGATTCACCTCTGAGAATTGCTTGGAGTTTTATCTACTTTTCACTTATCTCAAAGAAAATCCTGCTGGAAATGTGCCATTTCTATAGAGAAACTTGCCTCTCCTGTCATTTGATGTTAAGTCCTTGTCATTACTCTGACCTCTCCAGCAGCACCTGAGGCAGGGCAGGGGCTGCAGGGTTTATCCAGGTGTCACAGGGCGCTTCCCACCGCCCTTCTGCAATGCTGCTCCTTGCTGTTCCCTCCTGAGCCCTAGCACCTTTTATGCGTGTCTGCAGGCCTCCCTGAGCAGGTCGCTTTGCTCGTGATTGCTCGTCATTAACTCCTCTCTTCTGAGGGGTTGCCTTCTCATTTTTCTCCCTTTGGTGAAGCGGTCACTTCTTGCCAGCCACTGGGCTCTGTTTTCATAGTCATTACTGCTTTTTACTTAGTACAATTCAGGTTCCAGAGAAAAGTTCTGCATTAAAATGAAGGGAAATTTAAAAAATGAGCTGGTAATGAGAGCAATTAATCAGAGCAGTCTGCAGCCTCCACAGTACAACTGAGTTTGCTGGCGTGAGGGGGACGGAGCGAGAGGGCTGATGAGGAATGAGAAACATGAATTATTCGGGGCCCTGCTGTGGCAACCTTTTGCATGAGGCACAGAAGGCGGCTGTTAGGAGACACTCCCACTCCTTTCAGCTGCACGAAAAGGGCCGTCCTGCGGGAATCCGGACTTCCTCATGAATACAGCAATTACTCCCTGCTAGCAGCGCAGGGCACTTTTAGTGACCCTGGAAGTGTCTCAGTTTCTGTGCGAAGCAAGCTTATTTGCACATCTTAAGTGGCTGCATTATTAGTTGCACGATCACTGGGTGGGTTCCTACAGCGTGGTAGGTCTTACTGCTCCTAGAGGTTGTCTCAGCTGTGCGCTCTGGTCTGATCCCTTTGTTTTTCCAAGCCATACCCAGGTTTTGCAAATAGCCAGAGCCAGATTCTGAGCAGACTGAATTTTACATTCTTTTTGGTATCTTTTGAAAGCTGAGCAGTTTTGATGTGGGTTTTGTGGTTGGCTTCCCCCCCTCCCCCCGAATATAATCAGTGATTTTTTTTTTTTTTTTTTTTTAATTTTTTTTAGTATGCCTTCATCCTAAATGAGCTGATCTTCAAAGTTCCCGAATAGTTCAGATGTCCTCTGTTTGTGTACTCAAATAAGAGAAAAAAATACTTGAACCCTGTAGTATCCTATGGTATTTTAGTCAAGCATCTACAACACGTGCTGTCTTTTGAGAGCACTGTGCTGGTCCCATCCTCTGAATGAAATGCTATGTCAGACATTCCCAAAGCAAATTTTTTAAATGCTGTCTCTCTGAGCTCTCCTCCAAACTGTAAAGCAGAGCCAAATCTGTCAGGCCAGGCTCTCCTCTCTGTGAATTAGTAGCAGCCAAGATTAATTAGCACCCAAGGCGTTTCCAGCTGTACCACTTGTGCAGTGCTGCTGCCGCGATGCCTGTAGTCACCACTCCCAGGTCTGTGATTCATTGCTCTGTCAGTGGTTTGAGATACAGTGTATGAAAATGCCATATAAATGCAAATATAAATACAAACACTGAATTCCCCCTGTTGGCTAGTGATAAGGTGCTCATCCAGATGACACACTGTGATCTAAAAGTGGAAAGTAATGTTTGGAAGGAGGGGGAAACTCAATGATTATTCTTAAAATCTCTTTTCTTTTTCTCAAATAAGCTTTAACCGAAAAAGAAAAAGGCAGCTTTGGCCTCCTCCTTGGCTACCTTTGTGGCACGGCAAGACGATATCTTTCTGATTAATTAAATTAGAATGAGGATAAACTTTGAAATGTGTTTGGGAAATGGTGTGATTTGCTGTGCGTGGGAGTGTGCTTTCCCAGGGACCGAACCAAATGAGGTCTGGTTGTGGTCTGAATTCATTCGGGCTTCAGCTCTGTAACAAGGATGGCAGGATGTTGCTTTTGCTTTATTCCCTGGTCACCTGCACTGTCTCACAATGTAGGAGATAAGTCCTGCCCAAGGGACCTGGGACAGCTTAGGGTGCACTCGCCTGGCCGGCCAAAAGGGAAAGGAGGCTGTCTCTTCTGGGGTATGCTGGGAAAGGAGGCGCGTGTGAAGAGAAGGCTGCTCCCGTCATGGTATGGCAGATACTTTAATTTGAATTGCTTGCTCTTATCTTTAAGTACATGTACTTAATGGAAAAATAATTCTTCTTGTCTGAAAAGAGTTTTGTCCTGAAGGTACCTACGTAAGCGGCTCAATCCTATTTATGTCCCTAATGTTATAAGGATCAGTGGCACAGACTTTTTAATTTTCTGTATTACTGTACTGGTAGTGCTGCTCTGTGTATAAAGTTTTCATCCAAATACCGAGATCAGCCTTCCATGCAGGTAATGCAAAAGGAAGGTTTGCAGTGTGAGGCTGATACTTTTTTTTTTTTTTTTTTTTTTTGTCCTGGTGTTTTGCCACTGCAGGCATACAGGTGGAAATGCGGAGTTTTTCATCTTGGTGCAGGAAGATTTTATTCACTGAGTTTTGTGTGGACTTGGGAACTGGAAATCTGAAGGGGATCAGCATGTGTTGCTGTAGCTCCAGAAGCAGCAGGACTCTGATGGATCACCTCTACTTTAAGCTCTGGGTTTCCTGACTAGTTTAATGATCATTAGAAGTCTCTACTAGTAGTTTCATACAATAGCTTTTCCTTGAGTGCTCTTGCTGGCACGGAGTATGAGGCTGCCATATTTCATTCCTGATTGCAATAGCCAATTCTCTAAATGTGTATAACTACTACTATCATTTTAAATATTAACTCACTTTTACATGTTTAGCACCAACCATATACTACTTGTATTAATAGACTGTCATTTTCCTGAAATGCACCCAATCTGTGTAACCCAAAGATGTTGGAAAGACAACAAACTTGGTGAAGGACACTAGATTTCTTGCTAATTTCTCTGTCTTGTGGTAAGGTTTCTTTTTCATGACTTTTAAGAAGAGAAACTGGAAATTTTGGGATACTTTTCTAGTGGAGCCAGATCCACAAAACATTAGAGGGCTTTGCTCATCATTACAAACTCTTCTCTGAAAACAAAATTAGGCTTGCTCTTTCTGTTGTAAGAAGGTGTTAAGGAGGGGAGACTGGAAAAAGTGAGGTTGGGTGGTGAATGGTGTTGTGAAGATAGAGGGCTTCATGGGAAATGGTGAAGAGAGATGGGAGCATGGAAAGAAGGGAGTAGTAGAGGAGAGACAAGAGATTGTGAGTGACTAGAAAGATGCAGAGCCGCTTGGTAGGTGGGAAACGGGCTGGGTAAGGTTCAGGAGATAGCAAGAACAAAGAGTTAGAGTCTGCCGAACATTGTCAAAGCAGCAGGAGATTCTTTTATTGGCAACATTTTGAATATACTATTGTAAGAAAAATAGGTCATTAGTTGATGGAAATATTAATAGGGGCTTTTTCATGGGTCTTGGCATCAGCAACATGCATAGTATACCTTATTTTGTGTGGTAGAAACATATCCAGACCATGCGGAAAATTGGGTATTTCTTCATTGTTATCTGGTTCATGACATGTAGATTGACAGTGCGTGTCTTGCCATTTCTGAAGTGATTCCCTTCCTTCCTGGCTTAATTGAGCTGTTCCCTCATTCTGAATGCTATCCACTGTCAAATTTAGCTAGGGACAAAAACAATGCTCCATCATCCCTACCTGCCCTGTTTCTTATGTTGGATATACTTAATTTCTCTAGCTGGATAGCTCTTTTATTGTGTTCCCTCAGCAATCTGATGGCAGGTCTGCCATGACAGAAACTTTGACTTCACACTTAGTATGTGTGCCAAATATTCCCTCATTATCTACTTCTGCTTCTTCTCCTGCTCTTCCTCTCTCTCTCTCTCTTTCCCTTTTTTTTTTTTTTTTTTTAAAGTTAAAAGCTTGGGTTGGTGTTTGTGACTAGACTACATGAACCCTGAAGCTCAAGGGTGTTCGTCTCCTGAGCAACCCAACAGGGGGGGAAATTTTGAATGCAATTATCTTCAGGTGTATTATAGTATAACATTTGCATGCTCTCTTTATAAAACAGGCTTTTAGGGCATTTTCATAACTGCTTTCCCTCTCTCTCCATTTGCCCTATGGCTTATTTATGTTGATGTTTTCTTCTCCGAGTTTCTGGTTTCATTACATAGCCTGTTGTTAATAGTAAAATGTGATATCGTAAGATAACATGTAGACACACCAGAGATGGTGAATACATGGTGATTGCAGCAATTGACTCCGTAGTAAACTAGGGCATTTGTTAACTGTGTAATCTGATTGTAAAGAGTAACTTGGAGAACTGAAACTGGACAGCAGAATTTCAGTTTGTAACTAAGATTATGAGCACTAGAAATGTAAGGTCTCCAGTTTTGAGTTTGCCAGTTTTAGACTGTTAGAAATTCACCACTTTTAAAGGAATCCTAATTTACCCTCATGCGTACTGAAAAAAGATTGTGTCTGCAGTGCGTATGTGAATGGAAGAGAGGTGATCAGAAGAGGGAATGGGACTCCCTTAGCTGAATAAACATGGGTTGTGTTGCACTTTTAGACAAAGATAAATAACATTGTAGCTGGCATAGCTTGTGCCCCCCATAATGGCATCTGGATTAAAAACTCTGACTCGTTTGGTGACGCTGAGAGTATTCAGAAGTGAAAAGTCTGAAAATGAAGAGAATTGCTAAAACTGACTGGAATCAAGACTACGCTGTGCTGGATGCGTCCTCTGATCCATCGTTCATTGTCATCAACTGAGTATTGTCATTGAGATTCCCTCTCTGGAGGGAGTGAGCTATGATAGGTTGTGACTAGTTGACCTGACACTAAGTTAATATTCAGCAGTGTACATAAAAGATGGGGGTTTTGACAGTGTTAAATTCTGTTTTAGCTTTGCTCCCACTGAGACAGCCTCCTTTAGAGGGTATCTAGGTGCTTTGGCTGCTGCTATAACCCTTACAACTCATTAACAGCACTGGGATGCCAGACTGAGGGGAGGATTCCTTTCCCTTTATCTTTGTTAGACTCCCAACATGAGAGCAATTTATTGTGCCCTTGGACAGGATAACAAGGATTTGAAGCCATATTGCACCATGAATCCTTGCTTACTCAAAATTCCCATTCAAACTTGAGAAGTTTCCTTGAGTAAAAAACCTGCAGGATCAGGTCTGTTATCTTTAGTGGCAGACATACAGGAAACTGCAGGCTTGAACTTTGTTTTTGACATGTTAAATGCCTGTGTTCCAATTTTAAAGCAAACTTTATAATTGTATTACAAAAAAAATTATCCAAGTTTAGTGAGGCTGCAAATCCAGGGTATATTATACAGTGTTAATGAGGAAAGAAATCTAGCAACTCAGCTGGAGGGAGAAAAAGAAGTTTATTTTATTAACTTTTTCTTTACTGTAAGGCTATGGAAGAATTAGGTAGAAAAGCTATAGACTGTATAAAAAGATTTTGCTGTATTTGCCTATCGATTAGATACGTTAGGAGTCACAAAGACCTTGAGAAAACAGATGAGAAAATACAGGAGAAATCTGAAAATGTCCTTCAGGGACAGACCATAGTCTGTTCAACCCTACTGAACGGCAAAGAAATGCCTCAAGACTTCAGCCATCTTCATCTGAGAGACCTCCCCTGACCTGCTTGTGCTCAGTCACTGAGAGATCCTGCGGTGCAGGATATGACAGATACTGTTTTAAATTCCCAGGACCTGGAGCTGAGAAGCAGCCTTCTGAGCAAGGGACAGCTGTGTGTTTTACATTGTGGTTAGCTGGTGTTGAGCTAGCTGTGTGAGTCTTGCCTCCCACCTCATTGCAAACCTGGCTCAAATGCACGAACTTGCTTATATTGGGCCTTACATGATAGGAATAGCAACACATCAATACATTTGTGGGGGAATGAATCAAACCAGCCAGACTTCAGCAGGAGTAAAATTACTCCTAGCAAAATTGCTAAGGGAGTGCATACCTGTAGAGTGTGAACTTTTCTTCCTTGCAGAAAAGGAAAGCTTCACATAAAATATGGATTTGGACAAAATTTGATCAGTGTTCACTTTGCAAGTGAAGTCAGCTATTCCCTCTCTCCGAACCCTCTCTCCCAGCCGTAGCTCACGCAGGTTTCTGACTGGAGCACTTTCTTGAACCTTTCTCTAGCTCTCCTCTTGGCCCTTAGGAGCTTCTTGAGTCCCTTCCTTGTAGTTTGAGAAATGCTATATTAGGGCTGTCTGCAGTGCAGCGCTCGTGTGCATCTCAATATAGCAAGCTAGAAGCTCAGGTGTAGGCAGCAGCCTAGCTTGGTGCAGAGCTGTTTACCGTGCTGCTCTAAGCAGCCTTGTAACGCGGCTGAAGATGATTCAGGAATCACTATGTGGCAATCTCAGAAATGAAGACAGATCTTTCAAGGTTGGGAGACTTCAATCATTTGTTATATGAAAGTGCAGACTGCTAAAGACCAAAGCAACTATTTATCAGTCCATGTACTGGAACCCAAGCTGCTTATTCTTTAGTAATTTGAATCAGATGAGAATAAAATTAATTCTTGCAAAACAAACAGAAATGAAGAGAAAAATACCAATTAGTTCAGGCAAGTTGCATATGAAGAACAAAAGTATCTTCTCTTCTTTTAATGTTCTACTTGTCTCCTCCTCTCTTCTGGCTCAGCATCTTTTTCCCCCTAATTGTCAAAGCATGTGATCCAATACTGTTATCAGGGTCCCACTACTTTACACGCGCAGCTTCTAGTGCCTATTTTCCCTCTGCTATATATAAGGGTGGCCACAGGCTTTCTGCATGCTGAACTGTAATAAACTCCCATTCAGCAGGTGATGAGGAAGCAAAGATCTTTTTAGTAGTTTATGGAGCAGTCTCTTGCCAGGTTGGTGAACATGGGCGTCCACCAGCAGCGCGTGGATTGAGCCAAACGGGAACCTGGAAGCTGCGCCTACGCTCCATGCCCACCAGTCAGCGCACAATTACATCTAACTCCCGAGGATCTGGGTTCAAAATAAGAGTCATATGCATCAATGAAGAAAAAGATTGGCTGGCTGCGGTACAGCACACAGATGGCTGTAGTAAAGAAGCCACCTGCCGAGACAGGCTGGACTGACTAAAGGCTGGTGAGAAAGGAGGCAGCAAGATCAAAGAGTCAAGTGTGGGAGAGAAAGAAGCAGCTATCAAGAAGTGGGTGTAATGCACAGTGAGAGTTCAGTGAGAGGCAGGGCTGCCCTGGGGAAAATGTGTGTTTTGAGGGAAACGTGCTTTGGAAGAACCTGTCTTGATATTTTCATGAATCCTTTTCCAATATATTTTAAAATCTACTCTTAGTGGCTTTTGACTACAGATTTCAGGAAACAGAGGATTCAGTTCTGGACCAGAAAAACACTATCTACATTCTCATATTAGTAGAAGGAAATTGTTGTAGGAAATAATAAAAATTATTAAAATCTATGCAGCAACAATGATTTGTATCTACTGAGCATTCGAGTAACAAGATACCAGGCAAGACTATGCTTTGAAGTCTCTGGACCGAACAAGGACGTGACCCACAGGTTAGAAAGAACAGTCATGAGCTAGAAATGCATAATTCCAGGATATGGAGAGAAAAAAGTTTTAGGGGTAAACTACTGCTATCACCAAGGATGCCAATGCCATAGCATGGGTGCTACTGCAAAGCACGAGTAGACCCCTCAACGGCAAAAGTTGATCAAGAGGGATTGAATATTAAGGAAATAAATAATTTAGTTTCAGAGACTGCAGTTTTCATCTTCATTGAAGTCTGTTTAAAGCATTTTAAGGTGACAGAAGAACACAAGAAAATTCAAAAGGAATGGCCTCAAAGGGCAAAGATGACACTGAACTGTGTAGGAGAATAAGGCAGATGTGTCAAGATGTGCAAAGTATGACTTTTTGGAAGCTCCTTGTCCTTTCTTGTCAATAACTATGGGGAAAGATGGAGAATGCCTGAGACAATGACTGCAGCCTAAAGCAGTGAATCAGGAAAAGCTGAGATGGTGCACAATGGTTTTTCTGCTGGAACTGACAGAACAGAGAGAAAAGAATTTCTTTAGAGAGTGACAAACCCCACTGCCTACTCTCTGCTGCTCTTTTTAGGCTCCTTTCTCATGTTAGTTCTTGCTATGTGGAGGGGGAAATGGAGTACCTGAATATTTGTGTGAAGCAGCTAGACGGAGAAACGTTGTGACAGGCTACCTATAGTGGGTTTGATGTACTTTCTCTAGTGATGATTTTTTTTCGCTAAATGGGGTGAGGTGAGTGATTTCTCTTTCCCTTTCTATAGATATTGCTATATAACCTCCTGACACAGAGGTAATTTTTCGTCCAAGTTTGTGTAATACTCCTGAAGAGCACCGGTGGATGTTCCCAGGAAATGCTCCAAAATCTGTAAAAGTTTTAAACCGTCCTCTTGTCCTGAGCGCTCTGCTTTGTGACCTGCAGTGTGTCAGCTCAGCTCAGTGAGAAAACCCCAGGGGCTGTGCTTTGCATATGGCTTTACTCTCTACATCCAGGCAAACCCCAGTCGTTCCTGTCAAATGTTTTAGGATTTCTGTGACAGAGATTACAAGCGGCTGTGGTGCAAGTTGTGGTAGAAGTGGATGGGCAACTGCTTGTCCCATGTGTCTTAACCAGAGACGCAATAGATCCCCCCAAACCAGTCAAGCGGGATTTCTTTTGTGAGTCCAATTAAAAGATTGGGTGAAAATGCTTTGTGACCTGGTAGAGAGGCAGGATCAAGAAGAGCGCTGTATTTGGTGCTCTAAATGAAAAAATTGAATGAAAAATCCAAAGATGACCTCAGGACAGGAAAATATCCTCCAGGAGGACTGTGATACTCAGCCAGGCTGAATTTGCATAAGCAGACTGCAGGAAGAGAGGGCCAGCCTTAAATATGTACAAGGTTGCTTGTCATGATAAATTAATGCCCTCTGTTGTCAGACGGATACAAGAGGTAAGCAGCACACTCCAGCATGCCGTTCCTGAAACAGAAAGGGAGTGTTTTCCAGACAAAATCATTGCAGTGCATGTCCACAGCTGGTTGAAAACTGTGCTGAAATAAGTCATTGATGTCAATAACCAAGTCATGTCAGGGACATATATTAAGTGAACTCTGGTTGTTGGTCTGGTTCACTTCTATATTTTCATCAAGGTCTTGGCTGCTGGAGTTGAGTTTATTTTATAGATTTTGTAGGTTGTAACAACTAGAAGGGACTGTAGAGGCTTTTCAGAAAAGGATCAGAATTCTTGATAAATTTGGCAACTGTCTGGCAATCCAGAAGGTCGAGCCTTTAAATACTCGTGCAAAAGTACACTTTGGATGGGAAAATCCCAAAGTGCAATGTTTAAATGGGGAATAATTAGGTGTTTTTGGTTGACCAAGCCTACAGATTTTCCATCACAAACTAAATATGAGTTGACATTACCTTACCATGGCAAAGGCAAAAGTAGCTCTGGGGAGAATCCAAGAGCTGTGTTTAAGACGCAGGATTTGTTCATTCCATCTTCTGTGGTGCTGTGGGGGCCTTATCACAGTTTTCTAAGACAAGTAATAGATCTCAACCAAGGAGTCCAGATGAGAATGACAAGAGGTTTTCTTTGTTGTTGTTGTTTTCTTGCTTACAAAATGTTAAATACTACAAGAACTAGTGTAGTTTGGTTTAGGAAAGAGGAAACTGAGGGTTTACAACACCTTTGAATATGTAGAAAGGTTCCACAAAGAGAAATATACTTTTTCTGCTCACTGGGCTGTAAAAAAGATAAAATAGATTCAAAGTTTATATGTATGCCTGCAGCCAGAGATACTTAGATTACACCTTGGAAACCTTTTCTAATAGTAAGTGTAGTCAAGTACTATGCTTGCCTAGAGAAGTTAATTGCTGGACTTTAAGGACAGCTTAGATAAATACCTGTTAAAAGTTTATGTATAGCTCACCTGCTTGGGGAAAATCCAAGTAACTTCTTGGGTTCCTTGCCAAAGAGATCTTTTCTAAGGGATCGGGAGAAAGACAGTCTTGTCCTGTGAAGACTGGTAATTAGGAGAGCCCAAAGAAGAGACCTCAGGCACAGTCTGCTCTACAGCCATGTCCCCTTGTTTGCATGGCTCGACACAACTGGTGATGGCAGAGTTCCCTCCACAGGTGACTGAATATTGCAGAATTAAAATTAAGTAAGCCAACAACATGTGTGGATGCATAGCTAAGGGCCAAAGATTGATGCTTGAGGAAGTGGAGAAAGAAATGTGGTGCCTAACTTTCAAACCAGTGTGTAGGAGGGACTTTCATAAATCCTGTCAACAAATAATAGGATTTGAAATTGTGTGGCTGTATCTCCTGAGCATTACTTTAAAAACCCCTTCTATAGTCTGATGGAGAAACTTACAGCACTTGCATGAAACCTAAGTATGTGGCTTGCATGCACTAGGGTTGGGGGGAGTAAATACAGGCTCTCACAGTCCTCCTTTCTGGGGAGAGGATCTTGGGTACTTGTCAATATTTTTAGAAGTACCTAGATAAGAAATCAAAGAGCAAATCCAGTCTTCGAGAGCTGTAGAGGGACTCCAATGTCTGAAGATAACTATTATTTGAACTTGTGGGCTGGTGCATATTTCTTTTCCGTTGTTCACACTATTTATTGAAATACCTGTAGACACTGTATACCCTACGGATGTCCTCCCTGGAGTAATGGAATTAGATAATGTCATGCTCTTGGGTAAATAAATGTTCTTGCTGAATGAGGTTTGCTCTTCCAGGGAGGGCAAGGATGTCCCTTCTGCAGCCCAGCCCCATGAACCTGTACCAGCACTGCTGTGCAAGGGACTGGCAGAAAGGACAAAGGATGTTCTTCACTTCTAATCTTCATCCCCAAACTTTCAACTTTTGTGCATTTATGTTTTCAGCTTTGCTTACAGAGGGTGGACCATTTATTTTGAGTCATCCTCCAGTCACAGTTTTTACCTTTATACCCTCTTTCCAACATTCGCCTTACCTCACTGACTCAAGTCTCCTCAGTTCAGTCAACAGCAGATTTACTCCACGTTACAGAGCGGGAGAAAAAGATGTTCCAAGTGTGACTGGGATGCTAGAATTACTGAATCATCCTAAGGCAGCCCTTTTCATTCCCATAAATATATAGAGAGAGCTTATTGAACCGCAGTTGGGTACATGAAATTAGCGGGATGAAGCTGATCCTCTGGTTACACAAAAAGAAGATGCTGTAGAGAAGCAGGGAGGAGTTCTAAAAATGAGAGGCAAAACCTTGGCTCCGTTGAAACCAGCAGAAATTGTCATTGACTTTGGGGACATAATTTCACAGTAATCCTTACATTTTTGGCACAAATTAGTAAAGATGCATTAACTTCACTGGAGCTGTGTTGATGCACGTGAGAACACAGTTTTATAAATCTGGGGATTCGTGAAGTGATGGGTTTCAATATGTAGGTTGCTAAGTTGTTAACTGAAATGTACTGCGAGTACAATCTGTAAAGTTAATCTGAAATAATAAAGATAATGTGCTCTTGGTGCAACCTGAGGATTTGAAGTCAAGGCAATTCTTGAATGATGAACATAATTTTGATAGATATAAAATAGTTTATAAAAGCTCACTGCAGGCCATTGTAGAGGAGCATCTTACTACTTTTTTCAGTGTAAATGAAATTTTGCTGTGGCATGAACTTTGGGTTGATCAAGTTTCAATGTATTCACAAATACAGCTTACTGTTATTACTACAGTTTATTATTTTTATAGCACTAGCAATGTTCTTAGTAATTTGCAGGTGGGTATTAATACAAAAGCTGTTCCCCAAAGGAAGTGTAATATACACCTTTTGTTAGATTAAAGAACATCATATAGGTTGTGGCATACAGCATCCTGAGCAGGTACACGCTCTAGTAATGAACTTAGATCCTGCATGGATGCAAAAAGGCGCAAATCATTACTGTTTCCTCTACTGCTGTATTGTTTAGACCTCCTAGTACGTGTTTTCCTGAATGTTTCACTGTATTAGCTCCTATATATCACATAGTACCCTCTTTTTTCCTTGAGCAAAGGTAACTGAATATGAAGTATTATTCTAGGAGAGTGATTGGCTTGTCTGCAATGGCAGAGGGGCCACCAGGAGCCCTGTGTCCTATCCCTGCACTGGGCTCTGACAACGTTAGCAGTGGTTACCAAGCCGATACTTCAGGAAAGGTGGCAGCCACGTGCGTTAGCACGTTTAGCTTTATATTATTGTATTGTGGTATGTGCTGTGAAGGAAGAGCCCAGAGGCTGTCCTTGGCTCTGGGAGTACTGGAAGACCCCTGGTCCCTTGTGGTCCTTTGGGGACTTGGGTTTGGGGAAAGGAGGAAAAACGATGGCTTTGCGTGTTAACTCAAACTGTGCAAAGTTGGCTGAATTCTTGCTGCTGTAAATGGACTTCAGTAAAAGTCATTCAGCCAACAGATGTGGTAACAAAAACTTTTGTCTTATCTTCAGAAAAAGTTTGGCTCAAGTAGTGGGCACTTTGCAGTGGCAATGCAAGTAAAGGGAATAGAGACATTCATGCTGTTTGAGGTGGACATCAAATAGGTTTAATGTATAGACTCAGTAATTCATGTGTTCCCCGCCTCTGCTGGGAAACCAAAGCAAGTTCCGATTCTGATAATGTCATCTCCTAGAAATCAGGCTCAGCTTAGCTGCTCTTTTCATGTACGCTGTATGCAGCCCCCGGCAAGCTGGGGATAATGGCTTTGTCATTGTGTTTACTACTGTGCATAGGTAGATATGAGCTGAAGCCTCAGAAAATTAAAAGGCTGATAAACTATTAGTAAACCTTTATACCACTGAACTGTTTTTTCTTCATCATCATTGTCCTTCTCCTTTTCAAGTCAGACAACATTGCTGAGTGAAATAGCTTTGGAAACAAAACCTGAGTGCATGTTGTTGCAAGAGTAAAGGCAAGCTCTGTTGCTCCATCCTCTCTGTTGCTGTGGCAGGTGAAAATTGTTTCTGAGGGTGACTTGAATTGTCATGTCAAACCAGCTCCTTTTTTCTTGTGTTGGTGTTCTCTGGGCTCTTTCTATTCCACTTAGATTTTGTTTTTATTTTGTTTTACTTGCTGACTGTCTGCAATCCACTTCTATGTATAGGGACAGCTAAAATGAAAGCAAGTAAATTAATGGGTTGGTTTGCAGCAAAAGATTGAATATGATGCTTAGGTAGACATCTCAGGTCTTTCTCTTTTGACTAGCTGTGAAAGCTCCTGCATCCTATTCCCTTACATTATAGGGATGCTGTATTAGCCTATAAATTGAACTGAGCCTCCTTCTGTAAAATCTGTGACAAAAGTTTAGACTTCTAAACAAATCCAGTCAGACTACATTCACATCTGTGGTTTTTTTTCTCTATATGTATTCTGTGGACAATCCTTTGAGCAAGAATGCTTGCTATGATATCTAATTTGAAAAGAAAGTTTTAGTGAGCACATAAAGCAAATTTTGCATTTAAAATTGTAAAGTACTAGAAGCGGAAATTCATTTCTGAAAGTTTTCTTTGGGAAAACAGGAAATTACCATGTAAGCAATAGATCATCCTGTTATTATTTATGGATAAACTTTTTGCATTTACAATGAACTCAATAAGCATTATTTACTAAGTAAATACAGGACAAGTAGTTAACGTGTGGAAATGTTAATCTTTGAACAAGAAGAAAGATATCTGACAAATTATTCAGTCTAGGTAAGAGGGATTCGATTTGTTTTTTTATCATTGTGATCTTTTAGTCTGACCTTCTTTATAACACAGAAGAGGAGACTTAGATTAATTAATTCTTAATTGAAGCAGAGTAGAGCTTTTGGAAAGATGTCATGTCCTGCTTTAAAAATGAACATGATGGAGGTCCCAGCATAAAATGCAACAAAGGACTCCAGGGTTTTGTCATCTTCATTAGATTTGTGCCTTATTTCTAACCTGAATTTCTCTGGCTTTGGTGTTATGCTATTGTGTCTCATTTTATAATTATTTGTTACATTGAAGAACCTATTATTAATAGTTTTTGCTTCATGTAGGTGTTCCAGTTATTTCACTCTGTGTTTTGCTGTCCCTTTATTTTGCAAATGGAGCAGATGCCAGCATGACTCACGTTCTGGTAAATTCTTGCCATATTCATTGGTAAGGCTATTTTATTAGGAAAGAATCATTATAATAATTTGTAATTGCTTAATACATAATACATTTTTGTGTTTAGAACTTAAGAAATAAAGACGTTAGAACTCACAAACAGAAGTCCAATGACAAAAGGAAAAGACAGCAGAAAGGCACAAATTGGGTCTAACGTGTAGTGAGTATCTATGAGGAAAACACCTAAAGTAATCAGCTGAACAGTGTTGAACTGAAGAAGAAAGACGGTGGCACAAAATGCCCTTGTAGCAAACCTAAATCTGACACCAGCTTTCAGAAGTCAGTCACACTTTTGCTTTATTTCCCCCAACAAAGGGTCTTCCTCAAGTATGGTTTTCTCTCTCAGCTACTTCTTCATGAATCCACTGGCCCCAGCAGGGCCAGTCAGGGCAGGAGAAAGTTTCCCCTATGGCACTGGCCCGGGCAGGGGCTCCTTAATGGCCTGGCACCTCCCAGCAGCCATCCAGCATGCCCCAGTCAAAAGCTGGAGGACTGTCTCAGCTAGTTAAGTATAAAAGCCCTAACTTAGTATCTGAGTTAGAGATCTAAAGATAGACAGTGAATGCCCCACTGAGTGGCCAGATGGTAATTTCTACACCTATAGCCAATTGTTGAGCTGTATTAGCTTTCCAAGTTGGGTGTTTCTTTGTCATACCAAATTGTCATTATGATGAATCCAAGCCTTTAGTTTTTATTTTGGATAGGCATTAACAACTCCCACCCACCTCCCAACAAAGTGCATATTAGTTTATTTAAAAAAAAAAAGTTACAATCTCTTTTCAATAATTTTAGTCTTTTGTAGGCCACCACATCCCACACCTTTTCCATTAATTTGGAACTTGGTGTTAGTGGAGGAAAAAACCTTCACTGTTTCTTATTTCTGCGCATGAGTATTAAGCTCAATTTGAAAACACACTTGGTAAATTGCATTATAATGTTCTGATTTTTTTTTCCCATTGATAAGTTTAATCAGGCTTTTTTCTAAGTCACGTGAGAACTATACTATGGTTTTTGTCCCTCTTGAGTTGAAATATTCTGACCTAGATCTCCAACACAGTGAAAAGATTTCACCATTGTTTACAGATTGTATACCGCCTTTAGGTGATTCCCATTTTCTTCCCTTAGATGGTGCTAATAAGGTACAAAAAGCAAAGCCAGGCTGCAGTGTTTTAGAAAGAACATGAAGTACAATGAAGGCTTGTTTGGATTCTATGAGCAATTTCTTTCCTCCTCTCTGTGCTACGGTTCTGCCTTATTTGCGCTTATTCAAGCTCCAGAATGACACTATATAAAAGTATCGAATTTGGTAAACAATTACATCTGATGACTATATGTTCATTTTGGAAAAATAGAGGAACAAATGTTGCCTGTATCTGAGCTGCAAAATGAACAGACTTTTCATCAGCTTTGTAGTCTCACAGGGAAGGCTTACTGCTAGTATCTGAACGCTGGGAAAATGGACTCACTGGTATCCAGTATTATTCGCCATTAATTAGGGGCCCCTGCAAACAACTTTTTCTTTAGTGTGTAACAGTTAGCCCTGTGCACAGAAGCATAGAGGAATTTGCTCAGTAGAAAATGTGGGAAAAGAGAATCTAGCAATTTTCCCTCTCTGTGCAATGTCAAGAGAGGTGTGGACCATCTTGGGCAGCCATGTTCATATTTTTTCCCTGAATGTAATCCTGAGTATCAAGCAGTGAAAGAGCACTTTGTCTATGAAATTTCAATATAGGGTAGGTTGAAGCCCTGGAATGAAATTTTGCCACCTGAGGATTTTACCCTTTCTCAGGGGAATTTAAAATACAAACCATACGTCTTACTGTTTTGCATGTCCGATGTAAAGGTCAAGGCTTTCAGAAGTGCATTCATGCCCTAGGGACCAGCATCAGCAGCATCTGCAAGACAAGTGGCAGTTCATCAGAGGCAACTCAGCCTGCCCATACATTTGATGGCAGAATTACCCTTTCCTTCTTTTTCGCCCCACCTTCACCCCTCCCGGTTCCCCATTTCTTCGCTCTTACAGGCAAATGAGAGTTTTCAGTCTGCCTGGTCGGTTGGAATGTCTGTTCAGCACATAATTGATCGTGACTGCCCATCACTGCGGAGGTAGAGACACAGGGCTTGGGAGGGCAGGAATGCCCTGGGTCCGGATCGCAGCACCCTGGAAAACTGAGTGCCCAGAGGAAACATGCGCAGTGTCAACCCTGTTACGCCTGGGGATACTGCCAGGATGTAATTAGCGCTTCGCTCTCAGGAGCAGTATAATTAACTAAGTTCACCTAAAATACAGGGATGAGAGAGACTTCACTGTGTATCAAATCTAGTTAGTTTGATTTAAACCCTCTAGGTTAGCCCAGTAGTGGATCTGTTTCTTTCTTGACCCTTCACTCATATTCATTATTGATTTTTCCTGAAGGACATCAAGGCAATTACCACATGCCACTTTATTTTATCCTTTCCAGAAGAACCTTGAATGAAGTTTTAGGACACTATGAAATCAAGGAATGTTCACTCTAATCAAATGCAGCCTATACTTTTTGTTGCCTTTGAGATAAAAGTTTAAAGCGCAGTCCTGATTAGAGTGCCTCTGTGATTGCTAATGTATGGCGAGTCTGACATTTCTATAGCCCATCTACCTCACCTGGCTCACTTTGACAGGCCAAAGTACACTTATATTGGTTTCTTCGAGTTTAGCCATCTTGTTCAAGGATGAATCCATTGTCTGTCTTCACCTTTTTCTATTGAAGAGCCAATTTACGGTGCTTGTAGCAACCAGACCTAAAATCTAAACATCAAAGCTTTACTTTACCCTTCCATTACCTAATCTTAGCTTTTAGATGAAATCAGTGACATGGATGGTTTTATAGAAAGATGTAAAATTAAGCTTTTCTCTGGTGAAGGTTGTGACATTCAAGCTTTGTGAAGATTCATTTTTGCTGCTTTCCCAGCTCAGGTCTCCTACCACAGCACAAGGCTCTGTGTATAATAATTACACACAGAAGTAGAATTTTACTAGTTTCCAAAGACAAGGCCATGAATTTTTTAAAAAGAGAGAATCAGGGGTGCTTGTGCAATGTTGTATCACTGATGAAGAAATTTTAATTAAATAAGCATATTCTATTTTGACACTGAGCCCCAGCCTCATTCAGTGCACACGATGGACAGGGTCAGTTAATGAACAGATGTTCAGTTTTGGTTTTCCTCAGCGTGTGGCACTGGGCCCTATTTGTCAGGTTTCCCACGCTGATGTCTGCTGAAAATTTCTAATTTTCTCTGGAGTTATTATGTGGCACTTGTCATAGCATTAGGGCAAATCCCAGTTACATGTCCAGCAAGTGAACTTCTGGGGTCCTTGTTCAGTTTGTTGTTGGACTGTAGCACGTTTAATTCAGAAATGCTTGGAATTATACCTAATTCTTAATGTTGCCCTCTTTTTTGTCAACTGTTGCCTCAAAATCTTTTTTTCAGAAATTGCATTAAATTCTTCTCTTTTTGTTCCTTGTGATATTACAACTTGATGTTCTTTGTGTGATAAACCATATTAGCATTTTCTCAAGTTCTCATTTAACAGAACAGCCTACCTACTGCAGAGTTGTCTGGGTTTAAATCTTGCCTTTAAGTCATAATTTTGGTGATGAAGATATTGTAATTTAATGGAAACGTTTGTTGTTATCCACTGTAAATACTCCTAAGTTGCCAGTTTCACATTCATTCAGCCCTTCGGAGAAGCTGGATTTTGCTGGACAATTTCATGGCTGTGTTTTGGTTGTAAGGCTCAAGGGAAAAATTCCCTCTGGGAACCCATGTCCTGGTCAAGGGAATGTCAATGCTGACATCCTCTTTACAGTGCATGTTTTCCATTTTTGCACATACCGGCTGGCATTTTTTGATATAAATTAGCTGAGCTGATGGTACTAGGTACTTATAAATAGATCAGCATTACCACTTTTTGATGTTACCAGATGCATCCTATTTCAAGTTTCAGGGGTTTTTTTGTTTGGCAAAACACTGAGTGAATATTGCAAGCAGATCGGACAGGAGGGCTTTAGTGAGGGATCAATAGCAAGATCAGTGGCATTTTCAGCTTTTGGGTGCTTGATTTGCAGTCTTAATTTTTAATGTAGAGTTCCTCATGAAACACGCTTTTGCGTAGTTCTTTGCCAGATACTCTCCATGTAAAAGGAGAACACACAAAATTAGGGTCAACAGGGTGGAGTGGTTACACCAAGAAGGTTCAGTTCAAAAAAAGAACTGTACCCTAGCTTGTGCGAGTGAAACTCAAATCTGGGTACTCTTAACAAATAGTTTCCTTGTAACAGTTTTAATTCCTAATAGTGTTAATGTAGAGACTATGTATAAAAAACTTCAAGCTTTTTCACTTGCTTACTTCACAAGGTTTAACAGCATTGTTGTTAAATTATGCAAGATGGCAATCCTCTTGTGAAGCTGTTGTAATAACCAGTCAAGAAGAGCTATTTCTGCAAAGACTCATTAGTGTATTTCTAAGTGCTCAGAACTATTACCAAATTCTGCTTTCTACGTAAATTTTCTTAGCATTTGAAACAATAGCTGCCACTAAACAATACTTAAAGGCAGTGGCTTGAGAATACTTTTATGAACAAAAACGGTTTTGTTCATCGTGATTTGTGAGGCTATACTAATCACGACTTGTAAATTCTTGGACTCCTACCATCTCCGAGTCAAGAATTTTGACAGAAGTGGTTTTTTCACTTGATAATTGTCACTTGGATTCTTTATTCGTTACACTATTCATATTAGGATTCATTATTCTCCTCTTTAAGACAGTTGTCCAATAAAAATGCAGAAACAATAACATATACCCCTGGTGACCAGTCTTACCACATCAATAATGAATGGCAAATATCCATAGTTATCAATTGTTTACAACTAACAGGTTGAAAATTATTCATTGAAACTAATTGGGGAATATTTATGAACAATAAATAAATTCATAGTAGTCAGGGTTGGTTCAGAAATTACTCGCCAACCCAGAAAGGGGTGAAGTTTGTCAAGAATATAGTTCTTTGCTATTTGTTGTACCGTCATTACCTGCAAATATACCTTGAAACATGTCATTGGAGTAGACTACATGCATTCTGCACTGAGCATAATTATCTGCATCTCTGCTGGGCTGGTAAGGCACGAAATTCAGTGTAAGCATAATGCAGGGTGCGCTGTCCAGGGCTACACGATGGAACTTGACCTTCCTTAATGTAGCAAGCTAGGATGAACCAGGGTTTCTCAGGCTTTTGAATACTAAAAATGAAGGTCAATCTCTAATTAAGTGGGACCTGGTGTGAATATAAATAATTCAGTTTGCATGTACGTTAGTGTGACCTGCTAGGGAAAAACAGGCACGCAAGGGTGTGTTTGTGACATAGCTGCATCCCCAGCTTGAGTTGGTCCCAAGATGGGTTCAGCTCCTTTGCAGGTAGAGCAGCTTCAGACTTATTTTAATTCTGCCTGGGTGGGGCCATTAGGAAAACAGCAACAAAACTCCTTCCTCAAACATGACTGTTGACCCTTTCCGTGCTGGATTTATCCTCTTTGCGAGTGAAAACTGGCTTCAACCATCTAGTTATGTTGTTCTCATCAATATTTGACTCTGCCAGAAAAATGCAAGCAGTACAGTGGCAAAAATGGATGTCTGCCAACAGATTTACTGTCTCAGGCAAGAGGCAGATTCTCCCTGAGTCCCTGTAAAAGTACCAGACCTACATGAAGTAGCAAACTCATTCTGGGTTTTCTCCAGTAAAGTAGACCTAAAAAAATAAAAAACAATTCTACACTGTCATCTTTTTCAGTTGATTCACAAAATGTATTCAGATTCAGGAGTCTAACAAGCCTGTCCTATAGAAAGAACAAACTTGGAAAAGGTAAACTGCTTTCAAAATTACAGCTATGGAAACTCTGGCTGCCTTCTCAAATGGGAGAAGGCTAGCAGGAGGGCCAGGTGCTGAAAGGGTAGACTGGCTTTGCACTCTTGAGTTCCTGGGTTTCCTCTTGAAACTTGTAGAGATTTCATGTTAGTGACACGAATCAGGTGATTCTCCTTAATATTCTTTTGAAACCAGGGCAACGAATCTCATAACAGTTTCAAAAGGGTAAAGCACCTGGATCAGAGATCAGTGCTTCAGGGAGAAGCATTAGCTGGTGAGCCAGAGACCACAGCAGCACAGAGCTCTCAGTTTTGTTGCACCCGATAGGAAAGAGAAATTGTCCCACGCCAGAAAGTGCTGGGGCCAAATGGTAGTGCATGTGGCCGATTTGCCATAACCTCTCTCTCGTGCGAAGGTACCGCTTACAGTAATTGTGGGTCCGGCCACTGACAGAAAAACATCTCACCGACTTTCTGGATATCTCAATAGCCACAGTCCACCAGAATCTACCAGCTTCCAATGGCAGCTTGTGGCAGGTAAGTTCTTCTGAAACGTTGGTCGAGCTCTCTACTATTACACCTCAGTTTTAAAGGTTTTGGGACCCCTGAAATTTCTGGTCTTAAAGATTATGTAGGAGGCAATGCTGATTTTCCTTTATACAGAAAACTGGAAAGAAATACTGGGAAAGCAGGTGAAAAGCAAATCTGCTATGGTGTAAGCTTTACGGCAGAAAATATCAAAATAGGAAGATACTGCAGGTCAAGCAGCATCTTCAGAAGAGACGGGCAAAGCTCTGAGATTCAGCAACACACACGTTGTTCAGCATTTCTGAAAAGCAATAGCCATTGAAAGGGCTGATCCGTGGGTGGTGAGCAATCAGCGAGATGTTCTTAGATAGAAATGGCTAAAAGTCTTATTTAAAAACAACCTTTCTTCCATTTGGGTGAGGAAGAACAGCGGGTTTATGGTTCTTCTGTAGCTGACAGACTTCAATTTGTTACTCAAGAAAAGTTTTACAAATGCCTTTTTGTTGGCTAATGTGTAAATGTGGCTTGCCAAAGACGAAGTAATAATGTAAAAGGACCATCAGCCAGGCAGAGCAGCTACACCTTTGGATGAACGTGCAGGATGGGGTCAAACAGCCAGATTTTTAATTTGATGCTTTCCCAGGGAGAAAAATATCTCCCCTGCTAATGTGAGGGGACCGGGGCAGGGAAACACTCAGCAAGTGGAAGCAACCACAGGGGTCCCTGAAAGTAGTTGTATAATGATTATTTGACAAGGCTTCCTGGATGCTAAGAATCCCATTAAAAATAAGTTGGCAAAAACATTAGGATCCTGAACTGACTGGAAATGAAAAAAGAAAAATGAGGAGGGATTAAAGTAAAGCTCAGAAATAAAGAACAACCACTGAGTGAGTCCACGGTGGGAGTCTGTCCGCCTGATGGGAAGCTCTTGGTAATTAGCCGGATTCGACTTCTTATATTCTAAAAAGCTTTCTTCCCCGCCTCGCCCCGACTCCCCCCCAATATCTTCTTGTATTTTGTAAAGCATGAATGCTTGCAGGTCACAGTCTATATTGGGAAGCCCAGCTTTAGACATTGTACATACATATTGTTAGAGACAATTCTTGCCCAAAGAACTTTATATCTGCGTTTACCAGGCAGAGAAGGGAAATGGCAGTATCACAAGTTTACAAGAGGGAAGCTGAGGCACAAAGAGGTGAAGAGGTGGTTTCAGAGATGTTCGTTTTCCACGTGGACTCCCATGGCAGTTGGGCTCTTTCAAAAATCCTCTAGGGTCATTTGGAGGAAGCAGAGGTATGCAGAGACACGTGGGGCACCGTCACTACCTCCTGTGCGCTGCCTTACCCTCACCATTTGCAGTCCTCGGCTCACTCTGCCTAAACCAGTCCTGCTCCCCAAAAGCTGGTCTGTGCACGGCTACGTGCGTGTGCGGCACTGGGCCAGGGCAACGGTGTCTTCCCTCATGATCTGATATTTTATAATTACCCTTCAGTGGTTCTCTTTTAAATGTATGGACAGGCATCAATGTACACAGCTCCCTCTTGGTCTAATTGATACAAAAAGCCAGAACAACTTTTGCGGTGACTGCAACAAAAATAATTGGAGATGGGTATTGTTACATAATACAAACGCAGCTACGTGTCAAAAATAAACCGCTCTCGCTTACGTAACAACCGTTCTTGAAAGACCCGGGAGCAGTTTTAGGTTTGGGTTGCCTTCCCCGTCGTGGCTGCCAGGCAGCGGGAAGCAAGGGCTGTGCCTGGGGAGGGCAGGCGGCTGCTGCGGGTGACCCCCGTGCTGGGGACCTGTGTCCCGCACCGCCGAGGGTGAGCCTGGCGTCTCGTCTGTGGCTCCGGGGCCAACCGCAGCTCTCGCTGGAGCTTACCTTCCCGTGATGGACCGGTCTGCGCCCGCGAATGTGGTGGTAGAGCTTTGCAATCGCTACCGCTCGGAGGAGTGGTTTGTTTCCTCCTGAAAGCTGTCGTGAGAATAAACTATTTTTATACGAGCAGAGAAAAAGATTTACTTCATCCAGGAAATCCCTTGTGATATACCGAAGGACAACAGCATCTAGCCTTAAGTTAGCTGATAAGTCAATGCTAACATACATCTTTTTTTCTTTACTAAGAAAATTTAGATCTTGGATGCACTGTTACAAATGATTTCCATCAAGTGACATAACTTCAGCTTCAGGGTAAAAAGGGTCAGATTCTGGCTTCCTGTCTCTGCTTATTTTCTGTCTAGCTCCAAATCTTTTTTGGTATTTCTTGAACACTGAATCTTGTGGAATATTTGCATAAGTTTTATTGGGATTGATTTAAAAAAAAAAAAAAAAAAAAAGACCTAAACTTGTAATGTTGATAATATTTTCAAATTAGATATTGTGATAGAGTCTTGATCCTTCTGAGTAGCCTTTTACATGTCTGCTTTTCAGTTTGCTCTTGTACGTGTTCTCTAGAAAAAGTAATTTGAAAGGAAAAAAATGCACAAAACAGACCAGCTGTTTTGCAAAGCTGTGTGACAAGGCTCTGAGTAAGGTTTGACAAGGCCCTGGTAAAAGTCGGCTTGCTTTGAGAGGGGTGTATGAGATAACCTCCACAGGTCCTTTCCAACATAAATTATTCTATGATTAACTGTAATTTTGTTCCCAAAACCCACAGTCCTGAAATATTGCAGTTTTTTATTCAAAATTTATGACTCACAGAAAAAAAGGCTTTTCATCTTAACCATCGTCACGTTTCTCACATGACTAACTGCAAAAGAAAAATTGTCAGTTGCATCTGATTTGTTACTTCGTTCTATATCAAAGGGTTGTTTTGTAGAAAACCAGAAGGGGTTATTTAGTGAAAGAACAGCAGAGTGGTTTAGGGGCTATTAACGCAATCTGAGAGAGAATTCAAACTTGGTGGGCAGGTAACTGCTGCTGTCGGCGGACGCAGTGGCTGCGTGGTGCGATACGGAGGGGGTGTGCTGCAGCCCCCTAAACACCACCGTCCTCAGCAGGTGGGTGGGCTTCAGTATATCCTCGGTGATAACCCGTCCAAGGTCTTGGCACGTGTTGGGTTTGCAGAGCTGGGATGGAAGCTGGTGCCACGCTGTGGAGTTTTACTGTCAGGAGAAAGACATGGTACTTGGTTTATTTTGTGTCAATGGTGAATCAGACCATGGACCTGGCTTTAAAAAAAAAAAAAAAAATATATATATCTTTGGGGAAGGAGAAGGAATGGTGTTTTGGTTTTCCTCTCTGACGTGTTTGAAAGCATAGCAGTGCAGGTAGCTGTTGTGGCATCACTGCAGCGTGGTGTGACGCAGCCAGCAGCGGGGAATGGGGGCAGCAACGGACAGCGGTGGCTTCCATCGCTCTTGCCACCAAGCCATGGGATGAGAGAGCAACCGCAGGGTCACTTCCTAGAGTAAACCCAAACTCTTGCTGAGAACGATCTTAGAAAAATGAAGATTTCCTGATCACGCCTCACGTCCCGCCAATTCTCATATCAGGCCCTAAAATAAACCAAGCAATGCTACCTCCCTTTGGAAAATGGAAATGAAAGGCTAGTGTTCACAGTGTCAAGAAGAAACAGATTAAAATAGATACATCTTAGTTATGCTTATCAGTCCAGCCAAAGTGCTGAGGAGGAGTGGGGATTCATACCCATTTCATCACGAGGTGTTAAATTAGTGAGTAACAGCAAGAGAAGCAGATAGATACAGGGCCAGAGTCAGCTCTAAGCTTTTGCTGTGTAACCCCAGCAAAGTGCAGTGGAGTCGAACAGAACAAATGATTGTGAAATTTGGTATTTGGTCTCTAGATGCCCATTGCCTGACAGAAAATGTTCTCCATAGCCATTTTCCCGTTAGAGAAGTAAAATAAATACAGTAATAAAGTGGCTTATTAGAAAGAGTATTGCACTAAGAATCAGAATAGCAAATTCTGGTTCTTGTTCTGTCTCTAATTTCCTGTGCCACCTGGGGACCCCCTGTGCTATTTCTCTATAGCTAATTTCTGAACTGGAAGATGGATAACTATCCACCGATATCAGAGTGTTATGCTGGGGCGTGGGGATGGGGTTAATAAGAAACCTCCTTTATAGACCAGCCTTGCCTCATTTTTGAGGCCTTTCCCATGTGTGTAAACACAAATTCCCTGTTTTTACAAATCATCTAGCTTAATAAAAGCAGGACTTTTTTCTAATTGAAGTCACATTAGTTAGTGATTCATTTCACAGCAGCATTTGCATTGTCATACTCATGTGGTCAGGATGCTGGTGCTGCTTATAGATATTGGGTTTTACTAGGGCAGGTGAGTGGGCAACAGTGATTTCCCCAGCCAAACGACAGAATTTCTCTAGGATCAGGAGTAGGAGAAGGTGATACACTTGTTTGTGTCTCAAGTTATGTAACCATTAAATCTCTCTTCTCATCTCTCTCGCCCTACTCCCTCCAGAAATCTGTTATTGAAAGGAAGGAAAAGGGAAAATGTTTTTAAATGGGCAAATTGAGAAATTCACAGTGTTGCAAATAGTCTGTGAGCAGGATAGAGTTGCCTAGGGCTCTTTTATGAGTCTCACATGGGGCTGTAAATCAATTTAGAATCGTAGAAGTAAGGCATAAACCAGAAAACTCTGTGTGTGTGTCAGCTGTGTTCTGTACAAACGGCTGATATTGTATATAGTGTTTATTGCAAATCCTGTTGTGACCCATTTTCTAATGTAACTTGCTTAATTTTTCTTGTGACACAAAAAATAAGGTCCAGTGTTTGCTGCTATATATAAAGTATCGGTTCTTTGTTGTTCTGAACACTGAATGCATTACTGAGTACCTCCAAACAGAGCTACTTTTAATGAAAACCAATTTAAAACCAGGACCTTTTTTTTTTTTTTTTTTTTTTTTCTTAATAAAAGCCAAGGAATTTAAATAACTTCTGCTATTTCTCCCATAGAAATGACTGCAAAGTACTGAGGCTTATGCCTTTGTTTTTCCAACATACCAGACTATACATTAGAAAACATTTTTCCAAGGCAGTTTTAGGTAAATACAGGACTTTCGACCACGTCCCCTTTGGGGAGGATTAGGGCTGCTGCCTGCTGGAGAGTTTAAACATCTAAATAGACCCGTGCCTTCTAGAGGGTCTTCTTTCCTTTTTACCATTTTCTGCTTCAATCAGAAAACCTGGGACAACTGTTATGTTTAATCTAAAAGAATAAACTTAGACCAGAATATTATTTGTATGAGTATCTTCTAGTAAGAAGACAACTTCAGAGTGATCTTCCCTGAGAGAGGATTGAAGGGCAGCATCCCTGAGCACAGGGGGAGCATGGATCTGGTTGCTTGATTTGCCTCTGATTTCCTCCTGCAGAGCAGTTCAGGGTATGGGTAAACTTGACTCTTTCACCCATCCTAGATATACGGTATAGAACCAGGCTTGTGGACCAGTCTAGGTCAACAGTAGCAAAGGGAAGTCTGTGGGGCAGCGGTGCAGATACAGCAGAATTTGGGACTCTGAAATTCCAGAAGCGGTTTGTTGCATTTTGAACAGTTTTAAGATATTTTGATGCAGTAGGTGGATGTCTCATCTGCACAGGTCAAAGTCAGGAAACTCTGAATGAGGAGGATTCATTGATGTCACAAGGTAGTTTTGTTTTTTTTTTCCTCAGTGCAGATTTTGACCAAATTGGGAATCTTGAGATACAATCAAATTGAAATTGTGTCTGTAATAGTACACCCTACTCAAGGTGTTTCTCTTCAGAGGACTGGGGAGAAGGAACAAAATTGCAGTCTGTGCATCACGGAGCCACCCTCAATGGCCTCTCTGAGTGGAGCAGGCAGAAGCTCTCCCCATGATGAAGTCAGTGGAGCCCAGCCCCGATGTGCCAGCGTTCAAGAGGGACTAAGGTTCCTCTCGTAGGAAGGGAATGATCTGTTACAGGAATGGAGGTTCGTGAGAGAAGGGAATTTGCACCTGCCCATCGCCATGACCAGCTTCTGGTGGTGTTGACCACAGATTTGTGAGTGCATAGTTGCCTGCATGAATCGTACTTTGTACTGGAAGTTTAATTTAATGGGTTTTGAAGCAAAATATTTCCAACAGGTCTACATGTTTCTCTATGTAGGCAAAAAGTTTGAGCATACTTCTTCCCCTCACGGAGAGCGCTTTCTCTTTTCCAGCTGTCAGAACACAAGGGTCATTTGAGTATTCTTGTCAAGTTTTCCAGATGCTTGTTTTGAATTGATGGGTTTGAACAGGAGCAATTTGTTATGCTGGCACTTCCTTGCTCCAACTGCACAAAGAGTCAGCCCTTGCAGATACATTATCATCTCTTTCCCTGAAGAGGCTGCTCTTTTTTAAGATAGAACGAATGGTTTGGGAGATTTTAGGTCTGAACCGAAGGTCAAACCTGACTGATAGCTACAAAAGGGAATGGGGATGTGTAGACTGCTGCCTGGGCGGTAGATATTTCTTGCATGCATATGTGTGCAGATAAGGCTAGATAGATTATTTGGCATTGTGGCTGAAATATATTTCTTTCTCTATTTTGGAAATATTTTTTTCACGATTGGAAAGAAGCTCTAATATCAAAGTGTAAGCAATACAGTGAAGTATAAAAGTGTTTGTTCAAGTTTTCTATTATTTCTGGTTACAATTTGCAAAAATCCTGGCTTGTAAAATTCAAGCTGTAAATCTCTTTTCCACATATGCCTTCATTCGGCATCTTATGGTACTACTCCCTAGTATGCACATACTCACTCAGTTTAAAAAAGTGACTTCTGGAGAAGAGAGGCAAATGGTGTGCCAGGCACTGCTGGCCAGGCATGCCCAGGATGGGGGAATGACTATGGTGGCTGAGCAAGAAAGAAGAGGCGGTGGGAAGTGAGGAGATGCCATCTACTGAAATGTCTCTTTCATGTTGGTCTTGTCTGGTCGAGGGGATTTCCACATGGAGAGAAAAATTAGCTCTATTAGCATAGAAGCTTTTGTATAGATATAAAAAGATATGTAGTTGCACTAGAGCTACTATTTAGATCCAAAGGAAAATAAACATGAAGAAGAAATTAGGCCTAATTTGAAAGAGTCATACCAGGTATGTGATCTGTGTCTGAACCAAACCTTAAGACTCATATAAGTAATGCATTAACTAGCTGAGAAGGAATCTGCAAACTCCTGCTGAGAAACCCTGTGTCAGATTTGTTGGGTGATTATGCAGATAATTAAAGCATTATGCGAATGTTTCAAGTGATTATCAGGTCAGCTATACCGCAAGAAGGTTCTTGGCAGCTGAGGGTAAAAGTGAATGTTGTATATGGCATTTCCATCCTGCTTCACCTTTGTTTGACCAGAGATTTATGACTAATGTCAAGTACGTTCAAGTGGAAACAATTTTACAGGCATAACAGTAGGATAAAAACTTGGAAATGAATCTTAGGCTTGTATTCCAAAAATTGTTACAGGTCACATCACTTAAGGAGGAGTCAGAGCCTCTGCCACTCAAAGGAGTGACAAATTCAATTGCATCTATATCTTCATAGTAAGGCTCATGCTTGCTGGCTACCAGGATTAAATGTGATTTTGATCTGCTCCTGGCATTTCATCAGTTTGTGATGTTTTCCATGAGGGGCAGTGCATTTGTGTGTTTACAAAAAAATAAATAAATAAAGGTAGAAAGGTCAAAGTAGATTATCCAGAAGTTTTGAATTCGGTGAATTTGCTCTTCAGAGAGCCTGCAAAGCCATGATACAAAGGAACTGCATCAGCCTTTAAGGTTTTTGGTTTCTGTTCCTGTTTTCACGAAGCCTCCTGTTGTCACAGCCACTGATATACTGTGAAATGCACCGGGATGAACTGTGCCAACACCTGCAATAAAACAAGAACGCAGCCACTGAACAGCAACTGTAGGGTAGATTTCCAGTTGCATGCAAAGGGGAATCAAAAGTTTCCAGCTTCACTGGGAGGCAACCTCAGCGTTTTTCTTCTGTTTTCCTTGGTTCTTATACACAAATTCCATCTCTCATACAAAGTCTGATTCAAAGCCTGTGGTAACGTTTCTGCTTGTTGTGGTGACCTTACATTAGACATTATTTGCATGTATTTATCAGAAAAATGTGTATGAAGGTTAAATTAATGCCAAGATTAGCTGAACTGGTTTTTCAGTCCAGTACTTACTGAAACATCTCAAATTACCCATACAGAATTCAAACAAGGAACAAGCTAACACAATTCCTAAGCCAGTTTGGAAAGGAGTGCATATCTATTGCTGCTTCCTACATATAGGAATTTTTCTGCTCCAGTGCCACCTTAACAGTAAATATGTGTCCATATACTGTTAATTACATTTGCTTTGCAGTCTGATCTGTGCGTAACTAATTTTTGAGTTGCATTTTAAACAAGAGGTAAGTGACCTATCAAGCTTGGAAATGACTGCAAACGTGAAAAGGATTGCTTTTCCAAACAGTCCTGACTGAACGGACTTAACCTAGCTGCGAGGAATGTGACAGCCCTCTAATTCTGGTGCTTGTAATGAGCTGCCTCTGTGACATCTATTCAATTAGATAGATATACTAAAAAAATGAAAGTAACTTTCCTCAGGCCATGATGACTCAGTTAAAAATGGTCCTACTAAGAAGGTTGTAAAAGTGGCCTGGCAAGTGATAACATTAGCTCTTCTGGGCTATTGCACAGCCTCATTTATCCTTTAATGATTCTTGTGTTTTCCAAACCTGTGTGCAATTAATATTACTTAACAGACATGGAAGTGTTCATTGGACATTTGTTCAGCAAATAAAATATTTTTAATAGCCATGATATAAAACTTTAAGCAAATGAGTTTCCCTGATAATATTCTCTTAATCAAAGTAGATATTCTCAAATGTGCACATTAAATTTTTGACTGCAGATATCACCTTTAATGTATGCTTCAGTGGCTGCTGGGGGCTGAAAAAAAATCATTACTAATTGATATGCCTTAATGGCCTGAGAGCTTTCAGAGTTGGATGAGCCCGAGAGAAACGCTGAGAGGTAGATATTTGATTCTAATTATGCCTGAGTAGGTACAAGCAAAAAGTAGAACCGTCATGACAGCTATATCATTGTCAAATTGCTATACCTCAGGTTTTCTACTAATTTGACACTATTACAAAACATTGCTTCAGTGAACCCATGAAAGGCAAACTTAGACAAAGGATAGAAGCATAGAAAAAGAAGTCTGTGCTGGTATCTGTATTTGCCAAGACAGTCACTGGAGAGAAAAGGGGTCT
This sequence comes from Aquila spilogaster, assembly GCA_024606505.1. Classification (NCBI taxonomy): domain Eukaryota; kingdom Metazoa; phylum Chordata; class Aves; order Accipitriformes; family Accipitridae; genus Aquila; species Aquila spilogaster. The sequence continues at coordinate 23,515,394 of JANHGO010000044.1, read as the reverse complement.
GGGATTTGTAAATGATCTGCTAATTAGCGCACAGTATCATTTTATTCCATCCCATGTCCTGAATATCTAATAAGTTTTTAAGAATACAGATATTATGAAATTTTCATTTAAATGTGATGATGTAGCATGTGAGCAATGGGTGTGTTTATTCCCCATCCTGGCTGCATTGATCCCTTCTGCAGTTGTCACCTAACGCTGCACGTGACACACCTTGCACAGAATGTGAGAGAATGTGAACAATTAAGATATTTCTGGTTGTTTTTTCGAGTGTGAACCATATGAAATAGTTTATTCACCTTTAAAAACTTGTAATTTGTAGCCTAAGCCAGATCCCTAGTTTTCACAGTGATCTACTGATTTTCTAACACAGTTATCAAAGGCATGTTCTCCTTGCTGAGAGGGGAACAGGAGTGGCATTTTCAATGGGAACTGGGTTTTTCTTGGGGGTCTGCTTTAGCATCAAGGTTCAGGACCTATGGCTTTCATCTTATTTATTTTCTGCCTTTAGTAACATCTTTGATGACACTTAAGGGAAAAAAGTCCCATTGCTAGTAAATCCATGCCACCGTATGTGTGAGTGAAGCAGAAGGATCAATACATAACCCTCTTTCCAACATATTTATTAATATTTGCAAAATATATTTGTGTTTTATTCAGCAGTAAATATGCTTTTCCTTATGAAGTTCTTTTGATGACTTGGAGACTCTCGTTACACAGAGCTGCTAATTCCTGTTTATGCCATGAAACTGCTGGATCCTGGAAAGGTCCATGGTAGGCAGCATAAATGCTTGGTGTTCAGTCCCACACCTGCTTGTACAGAAACAGTGTTGGTGATTAAGAAAAGGATTAAGAAAACTTGGAGAGCAGTATAAAAAAACCAAAAAATCAGAGAGGGTAAAAAAGTCCAAACATACTTTTTTAACTAGTTCTTTTAACTGTGGGACAAGCCAAGGCCAAACCAAGTGGCCTGAGGTAAAGAGAAAGGCAGAAATGAATGTTTGGAGCAGGATCCTGAGCGCTCTGGAGGATTATATGACCTCAGCGCAAGAAAAATAGGGATTATTGTTTTCTGGATCTGGTAATGCTCGTGCTGCCTAAATCCAGAGGTTTACATAACTATGTAAACCCAGATTAATTGTCTAGAAGTCCTCGCAAAAACCAGTCTGTTTTGCTCTCGCTGATAAGAACAGAGATTTTATCTTATGAAATGTAGAGTTGAGGGACACAATCAATAAGTTAGTTCTGTAAATGTGAATTTCATTTGTGTACAAGCATAAGAAAGCTGAGAGGGCTGAACTCCTTGTAGATTTAGGAAGTCACACCATGAGAAATTGTGAGACTATTTGAAATTTGCCTCGAAACTGAGGACATGGCAACTTATGCAAGAGTCACAGTTTCTTCAACCCAGTGAGAAAAAGGAGATTTGGGGAATTTTAGCATGTTTCCCCACTGTCGTGTCTTCGATGTGCATGGATTGCAAAAGAATAGGAAGCTGCTACTAAAAGCGACTTTGTGGGTTGTTGCAGTGAGATTGTGCACCTTAAAAGAGGAAAGGACTGAGCAGATAGACATTGTTCGTGGACCTTGTACCTGTGTGCTTAGGGAGCAAAAAAAAATTGAGTGTTTTTGTGGGCTGATGTTCTCCCGGTAGCTGGTCATGGGGGGAAAGCTGCGTTTACAAAGAAGGTATCAGACAATGAGCATCTACAGTTGTTTGCCTTAAAAAGTATCTGCGAGGGATTCAAACTTGTGTACGTAATAGTTTAATACAGTGTTAGCTGTGAAATTTTAGAGCACTCCACATATTTTTGCAACAAATTTCATACTTTCCTGTTAAATTCCATATCATGGATGATCAAAAATACATTTCTGTTAAATTAATGATAGAGTGGTGATAGATCTCAAATGTGTCTGGTTCCTTGTGGAGGAAGATAAGACAAGAATAAGATCAGGCAACATTCTCCACAGGGTACTGCATTTTATTAACGGATCTCTTGGCAAGGATGAATTGAAATAAATGATGCAAAAAGATGTGTGCTAATAGAGGTGATTTAAGGCAAAGAGAAGGGCCAGCCTAAGGGGACGGAGAAGTGGCCTTTGTGCCATCGTGCAGGGTGTATAAGTGGTGCTGGTGTCCAGGGCTGTGCAGAAGGGGCCACACGCTTGTTCTTTGGAACAAGGACGTGCCATATTGGCTCACAGCCGAGGTTCTCTTTTGCTCTGACCTTGGTATCGTCCCACCTAGTTTTATAAGCGTAAAAACCAAGGCAAAAGGTGGTGGTAACAGCACTGTCAACAGTAAGCTTTGTTCTTTCAAGTTGTGCTGATTCCTGACGTTAAGATCACCGCGTAGGAGGGGTGAAAGGGAAGGCCTTGCAAAGATGCCGAAATACCAGCTGGGGTAGTGACACATGCCTGTTTCATACTCACCTCTCTCCTCTCTATCCAGCCGCCACTTTTTTCTTCATTCTTTATTTGCTCTCCTTGGGCAATCCCCCTTCTCCTGCTCTGTGTTCTCCCTTAGCCTGTCCCTCCTCTCCGCTCTCTGCTCGGAACTGCTGAAGAGGATCGTTTTCTTCTGAGGGGACAAACGCGTGGGGACAGGCTTCTCAGCTGCTGCCGACTTACCTACCTGCCTGAAAAGCTGGCGTGAAGTGGAACTCGTTGATTTAATACCATTTACACCTCGGCAGGTATAAATATAGACAAAAATTACATGAATGTGGAAAAACAGGGTCACTGCCTTTTGGTTAAGATACTTTGCGGTGATTTTTAATGTTTTGGTGTGGATTTACTGGTATCTTGTCTGCTTTCTGGCATTTATTGACTTGCTTGTGTTCACTAAATCCAATTTACAGCTCTTCACATGGCCAGAACATAGCAGTAAATCTAGTGCATTAAATCAGTGAGCTGGATTCTGTTCTTTATTAAACCAACAAATCTGGATTAATTCAGGTCTTTGAAAGTGTTTTTATTAAACAAAAGACCAGTTAGCCCAGTGTCTACAAAATGTTTTTTGATTGCTTGTATAAATGCTTTAAGCTTTTCTCTCCCAAAGCCCAGCTAGAATGTCTCTTTGCAGAATATGTATATTTTCCCTCCTCTTTTTTTTTTTTTTTTTTTTTTTTTCAGATGGATATTTATATGAACTGTTCTTGCCAAATTCTTTCTGTGACTGCTCTGGAAATTTTTATAATGGTCTGGGTCTATTAGGAAGTGATGGAAAGCTTCATTTTCATAGCACCACATTGATATGTGGCCACCCCTCTGTTTTTCAGATGACGTATGTGTTGGGTTTTTTTTTTTCCCCAAGTACAATCTAGTTTGAGGTAATACCATTAAGGGAAAAAAAAAAAAAAAGAAAAAAGACATTTGATAGAGTTGTTGTGGATAGAAGTTGTGCTTGATGGTGTGGGAGGAGGTGTTTGAAGTGCTAATTTTTTTTTCCTAGGATATTGGTGTGACAGAGAAGGTGTGAAGTTTTGATAACTGGAAACCACAAAAGCGAATGTGAGTTTCAGCCTGTGTTTTCATTGATTGTAACATTCTTACTGTCACCCCAGATTCTTTTCTTTCTTTCTTCATTCTGGTGCTCAGACAGTTTGCCAACAACTTGCATTACATGCTCTCTCAGGAGGGTGTCAATTTTCGTTAAGATAGCTGCAGAGTGTGTATGTAACATACTGATTTTCCTCTTTAAGTTAAATACCCACTGCCAAATTAATTTTTTTTTAAATTGAGGTTATTTTTCAGTTGCAGTTTATTTTTTAATGTAGGGAGAAACAAAACCTGCTTTTTATGCCTTGAAAAGTGCTTTGTGTTTGTCAAATGTTGCTCTGTCACATACTTGCTCTGTTAAATGTTATGTGTGTATATCTACTCTGTTTACAGCAATCTTCTAAATCACTTCTTCGATGTTCAACCCATGTTGATCTTCCCAAAATATTTGCTAAATGAAACATACTGTTTATAGAGAGTAGCTCCTAAACACGTGGATTCAATTTATTGCTGGGCAATTTGGGGTTTTGTTGCCTTCGGGAAACATAAGGAGTATAAAGCTCCCAAAGCCTGGATATGAATCAGCTGTTCCTAAAGTCACTGTCAATATCAGTAGGGCAAGCTGGAAAGGAGTTACTAAAAGGTGTGTTTCTGTGATCTTTACTAATAAAAAAACCCTTTTTAGAAAACATGACTGTATTACCGAGCTTGCCTTGATGGCACTGCAAATTTCTGAAGGGAGCTGGGTAAGCCTTTCATAGAAATGCCTTGCAGACCATCTTGAGAAGATTGCCAGCCCCTAATCTAGCATACTGGGCATGACTGCGTTGTATGCCAGGAAGGAAAAATATGAACTTCAAACATGGGAAAAGCCTTTGTGGTGTCTTAAGAATCTGTCTTAAATTTCGCCAGTCATTTGTTTTCTTGTTTTTAGCCCTGTGTTGCTTGACTATCCAGAAAATTAAATTCTATATGATGTGAAAGGGACTTGTGTGGTTTAGGATTTGCTAATATTGGGTAGCTAACTTCTCCACAGGTGTGAGGAGCAATGGAGGAGATGTGTGTTAGTCTTACAGGTTGTATATAAAATGTATATATGTAATTGGGTAATACACAAACTTTTCCCAGGACAACGAAAGAACGCAACTATCACAACAAAAAAAAATCCCTTGCCAAGGTGAAGTCTCCTTCCATAGAAGAACAACTCCTAAACGGAGAGTTATTCCTAACGAGAAAACTGTGTTCAGTATAGCAATTGTGTTACTACACCAAAGAGTGGCAGGGACAATACCAGAAGCAGAAGCTGCCCATGAGATTAGTTAACACATCCTTCTTCTTGGTGGAAGCACATTAGCTACTGCCTTCGCAGGTCTTGCCAAGAGGGTGGCAAACCTTCATCTGACTTTTGTGGGCTCAGCCTTATTGCTGCCTAATGTGCAAGTAAACTACTGACCCAGTGCAGAACCCTGGGAAGTTGCTCGCCTGCAGTGGGACCTGCAATCTCTCTCTCCCTTAAAATAGAGTTAACAATCCTATGTAACTAAACATATGGATGTACTTTAACAGGTAATAATGTGCTTTGAACCATGCTGATAAAAAGAACTATTACAGTGAATTTTTAAGCTTATCAACAGAATGCGTTTAATATATACTATTGCATGGATTCTCCTGGTATTACATTTTCCATAGCAACTGGTCATTAAATTCTACATAAAGATGTTTGTCTTTGCATATAGCAAATACATATAAAAAGTCACGAATGTCATCACCTGGTGTTTTGCTTGAATGTGCATATTCTGGACATGCCTGCAGAGTGCCCGCTAATTAGGGTAGAAAATGTTAAATTGATTATGATCATTAGAGGTGAAAATGCCTTCTTCTGTCAGCTGCAGAAAAGATTAACTTCTTTTTAACAAATTTATTAAAGTTCTGTGCAATTTCTTGTGCTATTTACTTAATTATACACCACAATTAGGTAATTACATGTCATAATGATGTGATTATGTGTATTTGCTCAAAATGTACAATTAGATGCAATTACACTCTAAGAAAATGGAAAAAAATTAAGGGCTAAGTTAGTTAATTCGCAAAATTTGGAGCCTGTTAGCAGTGAAACATTTACTCTAGCTTGCCAAACAGGGAGCACAGAGATGTAGGTGGCTCTGAATCAAGGTGCTCCTCAGTGACATGAATTAACATGAAAATGTCTTGGCAAAAACCCCCCAAACAACCCACAACACATTTACAAAGATATTCTAGAGGCCGTGATTTGATTGTTTCATTATCTATGTGTGAAATTTTAGGTACAATTTGAACAAGTCTCATCTTGCCCACGAAGAAGAAAATATCACATTGTACTCATGGTGTTAGTAACATCATGCAGAGCCAAGTTTGCAGAAATCAGGTGACATTTTTAAACAATGTTAGATTTTTCTTTTTTTATTTTCACTTCTATACTCTAACAGCCCGAAGGCTAGATGAACCACATTTTCCACAGTTCTGTGCAATCCCAAGGAACGGAATTGCATTTTGTTCTTTCCTATGCTGAACCCTGGGACTCTCCCATAGGTACATGCCTTCAGCTGCTGGACATTTGAGAAAAACATTCAATATTATGCAGTTTGCACTAAAGTTGCTAGCAATGGCTACTCAGTAGCTGTGCTGATAAATCATACAAGTGAAACTTGTTTTATTTTTTCATGTAATCACAGGTCCCTAGTCCCATTCAGTTTCCTTACTGCATTTTTCTCCCTTTGTGACAGCAGCTCCGAGGACAGGGCTATGGGATTAATAAAATGGTATTCACATTGTTCTGCATCAACCCGCAGCTCTCCTAACCACTCTCTTTTTGCCAATATGCTTTAACCCTGCCACAGAAGGACCCACTGTACCTGCTGGATGGTAGCTATTTAATCCCTGCTTTTCCTGCAAGGGTATCATTTGTGCAGCAAAATGTAGGGACGCTTAGTGCTTTTAAACGCAGTGTGTGGCCTTAATAATAGAAGAAGTTGAGGAAGAGTTGTTGGGTTTTTTTAAACGCACTTGAGCTGTAACTTTGCTTTATTTTAGAATTATAAATATAATTAAGCCCACAGTTAGTGGCTTTTTCTTTCAAGTTGATAGGCTTTCTATCTGCAAATATTGTTCGTCCACTTTGCCTGATCTAAACAGGTGTCTCTTATCCTCGGGAAACTATTCCCTCTTTGTTATCTCCTCTCAGCCATGATCTTTTCCCCTCCCTGTGCTCCACTATTACTTTAGGAGGGAGTTAGATCGATATATTGCTTTCTCCATTTTCTCCCTAGGGATATACCTCTTTTCTCTTGGGCAAGACCTGATTTTTCTGGGGTTGTTTCTGTTTCCAGACAATAGGCCTGGAACAAGCAGGATACCAGTCCCTGAAATAGAAAACTAATTCTAATTAATCCTAGCCAACACACCATGTTAAAAGCACTTATGGTTTTTAGCTAGAATTCACAAACTGCACATAATTCCACTGTTATCAGTACCATTATCTGTTTATTATTATGAAATAAGTAGCATAAAAATGATTCTGTTAAAGAAATTATATGTTCATTTAAATATTTTCTAGATTTGTTTTGACTATGTTTGTCCAGTGCTAGCTGCTTTGTAGTTAAATAACGTATTCCACAATTACATCCTCATTTTCTGTTTTTTAAAGAGCTGAAACTGCTTTTTAAATCAACAGGAGACTAGACTGAACAAAGCATAAAGGATTGAACCCCACATCTGGAAAATTTTCTGCTATCTTGCCTTCATACATAGGAAGCTCAGCTACGTATTCTTCTTTTGGTTCCCGTGGTGAACACATCAATGTTTGTATCAAGCAGATCATCAACAGTTTTGAGCTGATGGATGTTCAAAACTTCAGCAGTTCAAAGCCTACCCAAACTTGCTATATATGTCACAGCAGAAAACCTGCACACAAAGTAACAGGCATTAAAGAGGTTTTTCAAGCCAATTTTTATTGGTTTGCAACAAGAAGAGTCTTAGAAATACACTAGAACATGCCAGGCATGTTCTGGTAACAAATAATACATTTTATTAATGTTGTGGAGCCACCAAAAAATGAATTCCAACTGTTGTAACTGTGCAGCTGAAGTAAGGAGGAGCTTGCGAACATGCCTGACGCTTAATAAAATACTAGAAGAATGAGGTGGGTGCCTACATCCCTAAAATGCCTAAAAATTTTCTAAAGATGATGTCCCTGGTATCGTATTGAAGTGGAGGTGCTGGGAAATGTCTGAATATGGCATTTAACACAAATTGAGTTTGCACAAACTGAGCATGTGGTACCGTTAATGACTCAGACTTGTATGTGTGCTTAGTATATTGATAAAGGAATTAACTCTGTCGTAACCGAATGGTAGAAGATGACTGTCAATAGGGAAATGCATGATTTAATGCAGAAGAAACTAGATGCATGTTTATAAAAGAGTAAAATTCTAGCTGCTGAAACAATTTGAGGCTCTCTGATGAGCAACATTATGCAGTGTAATTTTTAGTATACCTCTGGTATTTCCCCAAATAAAGAAACTTGCGTGGAAATGCACTGCAAAGTCATGAGTTTTGGATAAGCGTGGCCCCGGTGCGGGAGGTAGGCTTTGGGGCTGCCAGGTATGGCCAGTTGTCAGGCACGTGGGATTTGGTGTGGGCTGCTGTCCTTGGAGTGCCGGTGTTCTACTGGGACAGGGATGCCCCTGGGAAGGTGCAGACCCTCGTGGAAGCAGCTTATGACAGGCAAAAAGCCATAGAGGTAAAACATATTTTGCCTGGAGAGGGAAGAGAGCACTTCTAGCTTCCAAGATCAGGGGTACTCCTTCTACCCTTTGCCTTCTGGTTTTATAAGTATTTTACCCCTTGCCATGTACTCTCTGAGCAACTGGTTTTCCCTGTTTATTTTCCAGCTCCTTTAGTTTCTCACTTAGACTGACCAACAATGTTTTTATTGTTATGAGCACAGACAAAATAAGCTCTTTAGGAGAACATTGTTGGGATGCTCTTGCCTTGCTCTTCCAGAATAAGTCACAGGCTAGGCATGTTTCCAGCAATGGGGGGAAAGCGAAGCTATTCATAGCCGAGCACATCTCCATTTCAGAAGGACTGGAAGATGAAACAATTCATGATTTCCTTTCCTTTTCAGTGTTCTTCAAAGAGCTTGGAAGACTGTGATTTCTTGAACCTTTAAATTTGCGACAAAGAAATCTTGTCTACAGCGTGTATAAAGTCATCTTTTCATCTCTCACAATTATTATTATTATTTTTTAAGATCTATTCCTTTCTTCAGATCTGAGAAACTAACTCTTAGCTGTGAGAGGTATATTCTTGTCTCGGCAAACGTGTCACACTATCTGCCAATTCTCTGTTCTAGGGCAAAGGAAGGAGGACCTTTTTTTAAACATGGCCTCTGGTTTGTGAAGTTTTGGATTTTGGGTGCAGTGCTTGAGATATTTCAGGTTTTAGCTTTACAGATGTTACAGTGGCCCCAGATCCCAGGAACCTGGATGGGGTATTAGATACTCAGCATCTGTGAAAAGTCAGGAATCAAGATCAGCAATCATTGATCATTTTGACCTTCTGACTCCCTAATATGTACCAAAAAGGAAAATAAAAGGTTGAAAAATTCTTAATAAAAGTTAGATTTAGTGATTCCAGATAATCCTACAATGATTTATATGAAGCAGATACTCATTCATCACTTTTCACATTACAGAAATACCAGCAGTGGAAATTACAGTGAAATTTATTCTGCTGCTGTCTTGCAATAATATTGAGAATTGCATTTATTTAATCTTGTAAATGGCTGCATTCTGTACTTGTTTAGATGACGCAGGTATAATATGCAAGGAAAAAAGGACAGGATTGTTGCGTTATTGTACAACACTAGTTGATTATTTTTTTTTTTTCTGAGAGGTTGTAATGTACTTTTAAATAATCTATGCACAGCTACCGTGAGTCAATCAAAAAATGTTCCGTTGTCCTGCTAAATCTTCAGACAACAAGATTTGGGCATGTTTAAATCAAAGGTTAATCCATACTTGGTTATTTGAGAGAGCTAAAACACAGTAATTCATTTTCTTTATGGGTTAAACATGCTGAGCATAGTAACCAATATGTTACTGAAATTTGGGTTTTATTTTCCATTAGCTCTGACAACACAAGGACCAGTACATGAGGTGTGGGATGTTTTCAGCAGATTCTGGCTTGTGCCATAAACGTTTAATGTGGCTCATTAGCACAAAGCCTAGCATTAAGAATGGTGGGGTAAACAATACGTTTACATGGGAATATTAAAGATATACTTCATGTCAGTTTGCACTTCCATTTTCCCAGTAACAAATGCATGTTTCTGTTTCACGCTTGTCTATAGGTGGCAGCAACTCTAGTGCTTTTATAGGCTGCAATTAAGCCCAGAAAGTTGTGCAAGGCAAGTTTAGAAGTTTCTGCATGCTCTGATGTCACTCTACACCCCTTGGAGAGATGTACAGCAAAGAGGTGGGGAAGATATGTGAAAACAGAATTGTCTTTCAAATAACTGGAAGGCTTTTACATCCCGAGCCAAAAGGTAACGGTTTATCTTTCATGATTTTTGATTAACCTCCGTTGATAGGAACATTTAAGTGTCTATTTATAACTTATGTTCCCAGTTGTGTTTGGAGCTAAATGGTAAAACTTCTAGTATAATAATGTCAAGTGAGTGCTGTTCAAATCTTAATTTTTATATACTTGCGTATTCATGAAACAAATTATCCCTATTGACTTAAGTTTGGACTAAGAGCTAAGTAACCAAAAAGCAAAAAATTAATGATCACCCACTGCCCTAAGCAGCAGCATGGAAAGCCTGCTATAATGCAGCTCTAAGAAGCGGCTGCTGCTGGGAGGTGAGTGAGTATGTGTAACTGTAAAGCACAATAGGAAATGAGGCACGGTTTCTTTTTTTTGAAGTTTTTTTGAAACATATAAGTGTATAGTGTTGAAAGAAACTTTAGGGGACGGCAGCTGCTGTCATCTTCGTTGTCTAAAGAATTGAATTTAAACATCTGGACTCCGCTGTGCTTGGCACCGAACAAATGGAAGCATTTTCAGGCTTAGCAGTTTTGTGCTCAGAAGTCGGTGACCCAGTTCTGGTTGCTTCAGTCCTTTGAGTTTGCTCCTGCAAACCTCCTGCTCCACTCCCAGGGTGGTGGTTTCTTTGCTTTTGATGAGCTTTGGGCTGCTTCTGGGAGGGAATATTGCCGCTGCCCAGTTTTAGGCAGCCGACCTGGCTGGCTGCCACAGGGGGTTGCCTACGTAGTCAATGCAGAGAGACACTATGGCTATTTGGATAACTTAACCTGTTCTGAAACTCCCTAAAACCTGTTAACCTGCTCCCTGCCCAGCCTCCCAGCTTCTTCCTGAGCAATATTGGGGTGCTTCATGTATTCCTGTGTGTTTGGAACCAGTTGCTCCAACTCAAGTTCTGTACAGCTTTCAATTAAATAAAAGATGTCGTGGTCATGCGAAAATCTATCTAGATGCTAGAAAACCCCTCGTCTTGCTACTGGCCTCCCCCAAAGCTGAACCTTCTCGCTTTGATCTCCTAGGCTTTCCAGAACTGATTTGTTTCTCTTTGTTTACTTTTAATTGTACATCAGCTGGCAACTATTTTCTCATCTGCCTGTTCAAAGTGGTAGCCATCTTCTCTCCATGATGGATCTGTAAGACACTGAAGAGCAGCTCACTGTTAGCACGTGAACAGGCAGCGGTCACCTGCGAAAGCAGGACCTTGCTGCCTTCCTTGCTGGCTGGGGACGCTTGGTTGCTAACTAATACGTGTGATACTCGTGTTCTCCAAGAAGGCAATATGAAAGACAGTCTGGTGCATGTCATGAATGACATGAGAGAAGCCGGCATCCTATATAAATCTATTTTAAAATTCTTTGCAGTAGCCTAAAGATGCTAGGAAAGCAGATGGATAATGATAGCCCTGGGGACTTATTTCCTGATTTTTCAATGAGATATTTTTTGACGGAAAGAGTTTAATATAGCATAGAAAATGTCATTTAATTGCAACTTGTTGTTAGTACCCGATGAGAAGGACCTAGGCTCTTAAATTAGCCGGCTAAAGTAGGTTCCTAAAGCTGATGGTGTGAATATCCGACGGAAAGGGCAGTTACAGATGGTAGATGCACTTCATTTATGGAAAGGGCAGGGCAATGGCAAAGCTGGTAAGAGAAAAGCATCTGCTCCGAGCGCTCCCCCGCAGTCAGAGGGGGACTGACTGCTCCGAGAAGTGCCCAAGCCCCACTGCCTCCTCGTCCTTGCACTGCTGGCGGGGGAGAAAAGCACTCGCTGCCTTGTCTTGGGCCACCCCTTCCTCCGGGCCCCGTCAGCAGCGTCGTGAAAAGCGCTCTGCACCACGCGCGACAGCGGGAAGGGAACGCCAGCCCCCTCGGCGCAGTGGGCAGCGGCTTGCAGAATTCCCACTGAACCCTCCCGACCGAGCAGGAGCCCCCCCGCGCTGTACTGGGGGCCGTAGCAGATCGCCCCGGACCTCTGCTGCCTGCCGTGGACGCAGGGCAAGGCACAGACGGTTTTGTTTGAAGCTCCCACTGCTAAACCCCTGTTAATTCACCTGGATGGTGGTGATAGGAGCATCCAGTCCTCCAAACTGCCTAATTACAAGACGGGACAGATATTAGACCAGAAAAATTCCCCCCGTTATCAGTGTGACAGCAAAAGCCTGTTCAAAATCTTAAAAAGTTCTGTAAAGAGTTAGAGATAAAGCTGACCAAACTTCACGAGCTGCAGACGCGTAGGAGCTGCGGCGGCCCGATGGGCAGGGGAGCGGAGTTGTCCCCCCACAGGCTGCGTCCGCTCCGCTCTGCCCTGCCGGTGGCATGGGGACAACTCCTGCCATGGGGTCACTCTGGAAACGGGGCGAAAAACGTGAGCAGAGGCTCCGTTCCTGACCACACGTTGGAAGAACGCTGCTGGGTTTAACTCTGAAAGGGATATGGGCAGTCTGGGAGGGGAGGATAAAAGGGGAAATAGAAGCCAAATGGCTCCTGAGGAAGGAGCTTGGTGATGGGGGTCAAGCTGAGAGCTGGCGGGAAGACAAACGGGAACCGGCACAGGAGCTGCTGTGCCTGGACAGGCTGCCTTGGAAACAGAAATTGTGTGGATGGGTCTGAACAAAACCACAGACGAGACCTAAAAGGACTGAACTTCCCAGAAAATTTGCAACATAATAATGAACTGTGCTTTACAGAGAGCGAAGGCTTGAAATGAATGACGTTGCCAGCTAGGAAGCCACAGCTACGTGGACTGAGGCTTTTTGAAGACGTTTCAGAGCGCTCATTTGTCGTGACCACTAAAATAATTTTGCCAGTGGAATCTGCAAACGGTTTTAATGTCACGTGGGCGTAGTGAGCTCATAATTTTGCAAGACTTCTGCTGAGCCTGAGCATGACTGATGTCTGGCCTGGCAGGTAAGTTTACAAGTGAATCTGTTTGGGCAGATAGTTTTTCATGAGGCCTGATCCAGAGATTCGTAAGGATTTGCAGCTTACTATTAGAGACCTGTCCTTAGGAATCAAGAGGTTCTGTTTTTCTTCCAATTTCTGACAGAGGCATATTGGATACTAACACAAACCCAGGTTTCCTGTTGCTATTTTGCCTGTTTGTGAGGCTGGGATTCCCAAACTAGAGTTCCTTTTAGCCCTGCAACATGCCCATTTTCTTCCTTGCCGCTGAGGTTAGGTTGGATTTTAATGAGAATTGGTCATTCCTGACTAACGTGCAGCTTCTGGAGGGCGATGAGAAGCTGCAGTGAACAGCATTACTCCCAGGTCCGCTCTAACCTGGATTATGTTGGGATTAGCAGGGAACTGACCTTTGTCTTGGTCACTGTGACTTTCCTACACCCACATCTTGCGAACTGCCAGAGAAAAGAAACAAAACCAGCTGAGGAGAAAGTACACACTGGTAAAATTTTGAATCTTAAATTGTTTATTGTTTCATGACTTCAGTAAAACAGGTTTTGGTTTGCAGGCCTGATGACCTTGAAGAGAGCTCTCTCTCTTTGAAGAGAGCTTGTCCAGCAGACTGCCACCTTCCTCTCTTGATTTTAACCTATCTCAGCTCTACTACTTAAAATACAGTAATAGCGAGATAGGATCCCGTTAGCAGAGACCTGAAAGTCCATAGCCTTAGACAGCTGCAAGAAGTTTAAGCCACATGCTGCACTAATACATATTTCAGAAAAAACATAGGGGTTTTTTTGTGTGTGTATAATTTTATACACCAGTCCCCTAACCCTCACAATTGTATATGTATGTTTAAGGTGGTCCTTAAAATCTGTTTTGTTAAGAGGTGATGATGAGAACTTTGTGACTATAAAAAGAAGTCAACATTGGAATTTGGCACACAATCTTGTGGTCCAAATAGAATTGATAGTGGAGTTGAGTTTATTTATTACTATGTTGTATTACTAAAGCCAGGTGCTTTTGATACATTGCAATTTAGCCTCTCTCTCTTCTGAGTAGTGTGAAAACTCATATGCAGCTGAGTACATCAGATGGTGGAGATGTAAGGGACAAATTCCCCACCCAGGTGCTGCCTGAAGGAGAAAAAGGGGTAAAGGGAGAGGAGCACGCCAGCAGTGTTTGCTGTTCCATGGATGGCCATCTTCAGACCAATAGCCTGGTGTTTTACCATAAATTGCTGTTATAATATCATTGTCTTTATAAATCAGGTGTCTAAAGAGTGCTAATAAAAAGGGATGACATGCAAAAAAAAGTTAGAGGGAATTGAAACCTAGGGGTGATAATAGCTAAAGGAAAAACAGGAGCTGAGAAACTACCTTTAAAGATTGCATTTTGCTTTCTCTGCATTACTGCGCTTCTGATTCTATAAACTCCATGAGTGAATTCCCACCATTACAATCTTTTTATTTAATAACTACATTCGGTTGCCAAGAAAAGAGTTAAATGAATGTATACTTTGGGCCTAAGACAAAGTCTTTTTAAAGTAACTGTGAGAGGTAAGGAAAGCGCATTTGAACTTGATCTCTTCTTCCTTATGGGTGGATCAGAAACAATACTATGTGGAAATATAGAATACTGCACTGAAGTCACAGTGATGTAATCCTGTGATATTTTAATAGGATTTATGTGAAAGTAGAGGCTTTTCTTTCCCTGTCCAGTTGGCTGAAGCTGAACAGATAAATGTCTATCAATGTGATGGGCTGAGCTCTGAAACACCATTGGAAAAGGGCACGCCTTCTCCTTTTCCCTGCATAGCTCTACAAAGACATGCAGTGGACTCTTCCTTTTAAATACTCCGGTTTAGGTCTAAATGAACAGGAATAAGTGGGGGCTGGCATACACAGGAATTGCAGGATGGGGAGTGCTCTTTCCTACTTTTGGCCCAGAGCACTCCTTCGGGCTGGCAAATCATTGCAAATGTAACTTGGCAGCCAGCCAGGCCTCGGATCTCTTTCCTTTGGGTTTACCCACCTACCAAAATTTTCCAGCTTGATTATACCATGGTCACCGTACTTAAGCCATAGCAGCTGCTGCTGTGGCCACCTGTATTCTGGAGCAGGAACTCCTCGGTCTGTGTAAGGGTGGAAAATCAGTCCTTCGCTGCCCTTGGCTGCTGCCTGCCAACGCCAGCCTCTCCTCCTGGCTTTTCCTTGTTCCCCACAGTGACAGAAGTCTTGAGTTTCAGAGCTTGAACCTGTCCTCTGCTACAGGAGAGGAACGTGGAGCGAGTGAGCATATTTAGGGTCTTTGCCCCCGCGCTCAGTGCCAGCGGGTCGTGTCCATTCCTGAGCATGAAGAATTTCCCTGGCTCCATCTCTTTCCCCATGCGTGGGATGGTGTGCCACTGTCACACCTTTAGCTTAGTTTTGCTCAGCTGTTTGCATTTATATATAGTTATTTTTCAATTGCTCATATTTCATAGGTTACATAGGATACAAACAGTTTGAGGAGAATGACAGGTTTGTTTGCTTGGGGTATTTTTTTTTTTAAGGTTTCTCCTTTCTTCTCTCTGGGTTAAGCTATAAAAGTTTATGTCAGAATTCTCAGCCTCTAGAAACTGCATAGGTTATTAGCACCCTTTTTTCTCACAAACAACAACCACTGTACCTCAGTGAAGGAACAGGCATTTTTCTCTGGAGCAGTATAGTTGCCAATTGTGTTTCTGAAGGTATTAAAGCACAGCTGGGAATGGGACACAGCCTGGCAGTGCGTAAACAAGGGATCTTCCTGACTATGCATGAAAACCATCAATTCACCAGAACGGCAGCTTGCTTGCCACATAAAACACACTTGCTGATGGTCCTAGAAAATATTTCCCCAGGGCTTGTTAATGGCACATCCACACTTGGTGACACAGTCCAATTTTCATTCGTTTGCTTACCTGCTTGTGGAAACACAAACTAGAAATGTCAGAGTTTTTCTCCAGAGTTGTCACTCTCACGGTCCTTCTCCAGGGGATGCCTTTCTGATTCAATGGTTAGGTCAACTAATGTTCATATCGCCACTAATTGCATTGCTCCAAGAGTTACAAGAAAAATCAAACAGGACGTAACAACAATTATCCTAGGAGCTCCGTGTGACCAGGACAATTTGGAGTATCACAGCTGATTCAGTAGCCTACTAGTCTTTCAGTTTACGAATCCCTAGACTGAACAATTTTGTTCAGAAGGAGGGTCACTTCAGTGACCACATCTTGCATACAGTGGCATGACATTTTCATAAACATCGAACCTAGAGAAATCACATTCATTAGCAGGGCAGTCAGCCCCAAGTAACAATAAGGAAGAATTTACATGCCAGAATGGGCAAAATGGGAAGCATAGAAAGAGTGGCACCGACTAATTCTGCTGCCATCCTGGTTATTAGCTATATTAAGGCTGCAATCATTAAAACATTGGGCTGCTTCTTCCAATTAGCTCAGAGTGCACTGGGCCTCATTAGTGCCCTCGTCCAATAGATAATTGAGCTGTTTTCTTGCACCCAATCGCACAAAGTGGCAAAACCAAAGGAGAGTTATGAAGGCCGGATGAATGCTCAGCATGTGAGATTTTTATTTTTATAGAGAGGAATAATAGCTTCAGTTTTATTTTCTAGTTCAATGCTCAGGGGGAATGTATAGAAATACAGAATGAACATCAACAAAATAGTGCAGGGAGCGGAAAGCCCTGGCTATGGGTAATAACTTGTCTTTTTTTTTTTTTTTTTTTTTAATGGTGAAATATCAGGACAGTCTAGTGAAAACTGGCTTCCAGATAATGCCCAGTTACGAGATGATAGCACCTATTAGTGAACAGTAGCCAAGGGCTTAGGAGAGCTTCTCTCCAGTGCAAGTGATTTCTCTGAGGTATCAGTGTAGTCTGAGATAAACAGGCTGATTATCCTAGGATAAAGTATGAAAGAATGGAACTGAAAATTAAAAAAAAAAAAAAGAGTAGTATCGTAGGCCTGAAATAAAGAAACTGTTGATAGAAAAGAAAAAAAAAAATCAAGGTTTTTCTTCTCCTTAAGATCAGGCAGTCTTGACTTGCAGTGTTGTAAAGCAAGGAGTTGTCATCTACAAGGCAAAGGTTTACGATGATCTGACAGAAGACAAATCTGTCTGGGGACAAACAGAGATACACAAGAAAATAAAGCAGGGATAAACATTTCCAGACTTTCCTATTAAGAAAAACTTCTTTTTTAAAATACAGAGAATGCTGTAGGGACTTCCAGAATCTTATACTATTTGTAATCTCACCTTTAAACTGCCCGCTGGAAGTTTTTTTAGTAAGTTTATAAAACTGTTTCTCTCTCTCGTACACCCCCCCCCCCCTCCAGTGCACTAACACACTCTTTCCTATTCATATAAGTACCCCAGATCTATTTCCCACCTCCTTTTCTGAAGAAGTAAACGTACCAGCAATGGAAGGTTATTTATCATGACTGTCATAATTGGACCCAATTGGGAAAATGAGATACCTTCAGTGAATTGCAAACCTGCAAATGTAAGCTGGAGACACTGTTTTGCTGGACACGTCTAGTAACCTGCAGCCATTCACCGTGATGAGTTCCAAATGCCAAGATCATTAGCACAAAGGCAGGTGTTTGTGCATTTCAATTCACTAAATTAAGATGATCGCAGTCATTTTGCTAATATTACAATGCGCAGATGTAGACCACCTCAGATGATCATTTTGAAGAGAAAACATTTTTTAAAAGTTAGAAATTAACTTCATCAATCTAATTGTTCATTATTAAGATAAAGATATTTCTATAGTAAAATAACTGGACAGTCATCAGCTCAGTAAGGTGTGAATTATTGGTCTGCTTTAGCATCTCTTATTCTCATAACAGGTCTTCAGTGAAAATATTCTCGTGGGCTCTGGTTTACATTTTCAAGCCATGAGCGAGGGAACCCCGAAGTGTGCTGTGAACAAACGGCCCAGCCTGGCGAAGGGATCCTCGGAGCCTGATTCCTATGGCAGTCCAAACAGCGTGCTCCCGATGAGCCCGGCAGAAGTAGACGGCCGAAACGCTTCTTGAAAGGTGAGTCAGGAAATGAAAAGGTTCTAGAAGATTTGGCTGTCCTAAATTCTGGGTTAGCCATCCCCCCCCTTCCTGGTGCTGGCGATGCTCCGGATTGCAGGATTCTTGCTGCCCTGGGCACCCTATGCAGAGGCCAGGATACATTGTACAGGTATTTATTTGCAGATGGAGGTTAAACAAGGATCTTGCTACACCCTGAGTAGGCTTAGCTTTTTTTTTTTTTTTTTTTTTTTAAACTTGTATTGTTTGTTTCTTTTTAATTTGGAAAATATATTTATATTCTATTTTTGAAAATTCTAGATGAAATTGTGCAAATGGCTCCTCAGACTTGACAGAAGACCTACAGGGTAATGCAGTAAAGCTTAGTATTAACAAAATTACCACAATTTTTGCTAAGAGCATCATAACTTCAACTAATGTAAAAATAAGTGAAGGATTTCTGAAAAGCAGTACATCCATTTAATGCTTATCTGGAAAACTAAGTGTACTGAATATATAAGGAAATAAAAACAAAGAACTTCTTCTGGCATTCTCTCGTCCTTTTCCCTTGACATGCCTTTATTATGCATTACAATAGGAAAAGTATTTGTATTCCAAAGTGAAGTCTGTTTTTAAAAATACAAGTGAATAAAATAAATGTTAGTGTAGTGCAAACACCCACTGAATTATCTTTTTATGCTAACTCAGCCTCAGCGTATTCAGGAGAAGACCCTGCGCTGGCTGCTGGGCACCTTCGACACAGGCTTGCAGAATTCCAAAAGTAAAACCCAACCTCAACAGATGTTTTGTCTGGTGCTAACTCTCCATCTTTTTTATACCGTGCAATACTTGTACATTTTGTATTAGCAATTCCCACAGGAATTGGCTGTTACATTAGAGGCAAGTGCTGGCATATAAGAGAAGACGATATGTATTTTCTTAGAAATGACTATGATGCAGCATTTTTTGAAGGAGGTGGCTTTGGTACTGTTACGCATGCATGTGAATGGCCCTGAAATTCTAGAATTTTAGTCTTTAGAGAAATTTATTACTGCTATGGGCAAAAAAGATCTAAATATCTTAGATTTTTATCTGTACATCTGAATCCAAACTGAGAGGTTATCTATGGGCTATCTCTTCCCTGAAACATTTAATATTCAATTTATAATGCTCAGAACAAGCATTTACTTCAGCACTGTTAAGTTTCATCTTTTTAAACCATGATGCATCCTTCAGTAGGAGGATCAGGCCCTACTGGCTTGTTGTCAGCTGTGAATTTAATGCAGTGTTGAAGCATTTGTGATAAATTAATTTCAGCTTTGTCTCCTAAAGGGGTGTCATCTTGCATCCTTTGTACACTGACAGTTTTACTGAAAACCATGTCACAAGTGAGGTATAAAACACAGCAAATCATGTATTTGGATTACAAGATAAATCTTTTTGACTTGTGTTTATTAATACTATTTAACTGTAGTGATGAGGCAAAGGGACACTGATAATTGCAGATTTGAAGGTTCTCTGTTTTGAAAAGGCATTTCTCCCAGACCAGCTGATAGAAAAATATTCATCAATCAATTAGGACTGTCCCAGGAATTTATTAAGTTTTACATAAGCTGTTATTTCTGCCTAATTGTATTATGAATAAGCAACTGCAATAAACAGTGAAATTCAATCTTCTGAATAAGCACATAACTACGTTCTTCACTATTTTCTGGTCTTTGACAGCTCAGTAGTTAAACTAGATGAACATGGAGTATAGTACATGAAAATGGATTAGAAAGAAATTGATAATGTAGCACATTTTCTCCACTTCCTTCTAAAACACTTAGTGAAAAGCAATCAGTTCTAAAAACCTCTGTCCATGTATTAGTTAATCAATACGAATGTTCAGCCTGCTCCAAGATATTTTAACACCTGTCAAAGCTAACTCACCAGTCATTGTTCAAATCTTACATGGAATCGAAAACCACAACTGAAAACCTTTCCCATCTCCAGGGGATTAACTCTGGAGGAAAAAAGGGAGTGTGATTCTGGTTACTAGAAATGAGAGGGGGGGGAAAAAAGATCCAATTCTCAGATGATCCAATTATTATTAAAAAAACTATGTTAAAAAAAAAAAAAAAAAGAGTTGGGAGAGTGAGGAATTTAATCATTATTATCTCCCTCTTGTGAGGCAGTGTGAAAATCTGCCAAACCCACCTTTGCTTGGTTGCTCCAGAGGTGTGAGAGGGAAGGAGAAGTAAATGTAAAATGATGCATCGGAGAGGCACTGTGATAGAGCGCAGCAAGGGAACTAATTTCCTCTCACACTGTGGGGGAAAAAAATCCTTTTCAGGTCTTGTGATATTATTAATGAACTATGAAACTCTAGTAAAGAACTTGGGGCCATGTGTTGCTATTACTGCTCCTTGGTAGAGCAGAATATAGCTACATTTACTGTGGGGTTAACAAAAGATCCCTGACTTGTATATACCATTCCCCCCTCCCATTATATACCAGGTTTAATACCTCTTCTCTATAATTCTCTCTTTATAATGTCTATCATATATTATCTCCCTATAATACCTATCTTTAATATTTCCTCTCTATTACAATAAATATATTAGTTGGCAGGTTTAGTACCTCCTCTCATTCGAGTCACATTAGGCTCAAGCATGACAAACAAGTGTGAGGAGTATTTTCTTGAGGTTTTAAAACACAGCCGTCTGAAATCTGTACAGCTCTGTAGTTAAAATTGGAAATCAAATGTACTATTTCTGATATTTTCCCTTCAGAAAGGGAAGTGGGGAAGTAGAGGGTACTGCTGTGACACTGTCAATCTGAACTAACATACTGTATTGTTTTTATACATTAATTAATGAATTATATATGAATATATTAATTTGTACGTATGTATTTTTACCTTGATTTATTACCGCTAAGGAAATGGGGGCTTGTGCTCTGACTGCACAGCCAGGTAGGCACAAGCATCCCCAGAGAGCACCCAGGACACTCCTCTGGGCTCCCCAGGGACGCAGGATGCCCCCGTCCTTGTGGGGGCTCCTGCTGGGAGACCACTGCTCCTATCTTGGGGAATTTTGTGAGGAAGACACTCGTCTACTGCACCCAAAGAAGACCAACCATTTATCAGGCTGCTTCCCACCCTTGGTTCAGAAGTTTGCCCCGTGGCAGTACCCGTGCCAGCAGGCAGAGCGGGGCTGGCTGGTGCAGGGACACCGGTGCCACCCGGCGCGTGCCCCTGCCACATCCAGCTCCTTTCGCTGGGTCACCCAAAGTTACTTCTTCAACTCCATCAGCATCTATCAGAAATAATTAAGAGCCCCTATTCCTGCCACTGCCTCCTGAGACCAGGAGCAGGCAGTTTTTATGTCGAACTGCCAGGGCTGTAGCAGCACTGCCCTTGGCTTGCCCTGCTGAATGCGACACCTCCGCGCCTGGGGGGAATGTTGTTGGCTGGTGTGAAAGGAATGGCTAAATGAGAAATACCTGTGTCTGCCCGCTCCTTGAGAAGTTATGAATCCAGGATAGTGTGGACTATGAAAGCCATTAATATTTGGAAAAACCTTACCCAGGCAGCGTATTTATTTTTGGCTGAACGCCAGACAGGGGATGGAGTGCTCCAAGAGCTGAGATCCTGGTAATGAGTTCTTCATCACCTGTGAGGTGCTAATCCTGATGCTTTAGAAGGTTTTTTTAAATATTATTAATATATCTGTATCTATATATGCACGTGCGAGTGTGTCTATCTATATCTCTCTGTTTAATTTTTTCCCACCAGCAGACAACTCCAGCAAGAACAGCATCAGGACAGGACAGCAGCAGAATCCAGGTAGCTGGTTACAATGACCTCATGGTCATGCTAGATGTGCAGCACCTCTTCTTGTTAATAGGTCTGCTCCAACGCTTAGAGTTACTTTTTGTTCAAGCCATGGAAAGATTTATGGATAATTTGTTTTGGATTTACAAATAGATTATGTGGTGATGAAAAATGCCATATTGACAGTACTGAAAACTGATGCATATTGTCTTCCCTCAAGCTAGGCACAAGCAACACAGACTGCAACCCTGCAGGCATTTTTTGGCAAAGCCAAAGATTTCCTTATGGTCCCTGAAGGGATTTTTTGTGGGGATTTTTTTTCCACACTGGGCCCGTAGGAGATTAATGGGCTCAAAGCTGTGGAACCCACAAGGGTTTTCTTCCACTGCACAGCAGCGACATAAATGTTTTTCTGACATTCTCATCAGGGCCTCAGGTCCCCTCGCTCAGCTGGTGAATCTGACAACCAAACCCATAGCCACTGAGAAAAAAAAATGAACAAAGCAAAAAAACTCTATGATATCACAGTAATTCTTTCCTAATGTGGAATAATTTGTTTGCTATTTCTGAGGCAAAGAGAACAAAACAGCATGTATCATTATATTGCTGTATCAATCAGTGGTAAATATGTATACTATATATAAATCTGCTTACCCTATCTCCACAAGGCTGCAGGAGATCTACAAAAGATAGCAAGAAGGCCATGTGAATGACCATAAAAATGAAATGGCATCTCTTTGTAGAAAACACTAACTGGACCAGAGCTTTCTGGGTTAGAAAACTGATGACTGCAGTAAGGATCTACCAGGAGCCTACAAAATTATCAGCAGGATGAGGAAGTGAATTGTGAGTCATGAATTGCTTGTTTTCTATAAAATAGAGATTTTAGGAGATCTCTACTTGGAGAAATAAATTTCCCAAAGAAAATGTTAGGCAACAGTTTTTACAAGGAGGGGTTGTTCTTCCCAACAGGTAATTAAATTACAGAACTGATTGCCATGGGGTTACTGTGCTGACAAAAAATAAAAAATGGTTTCAAAAAGGAATTCGTTCACGCCAGTAAAAGGGTGATGTGGATATTATAAGCAATATATATCTGGTAGAACTTATATATATATATCTTTTATATATATATATATGTGACGTAGCTTGTATATATGTTTAAATAATATATATAAAAGCCTTTTTCAGAGTGAGGATAGATTTTTAGTTGTGGTGTATTAAAACTGATTCTATCTCTGGGCACAAATAAAGCAAAAGAATCATTTATAAGGTATGGGAAATGAAGTTTCTCCAGCACAGACAAAAAAGTTGCGCTTTTTCTATTAGGAAGTTTGCTCGACTGCTCCATGCTGCTCCATAGTGTAAGGCACTTGCTGCTTTGATGAAAATCTGAGAACACTGAATTAGAATCTGCATTAGTTATGTAGGTAAAAAAAAGTCCTGAAAATGTACAGGGCTGCCAACACAGTGGGTGCCTTCTCATCCTTTTCCTGGATAAAATATACTCACATAGATCTTCATCCTCCACAAAATGACAGGATAGTCCTGCTTGCCAGCACCAGGCTGTAATCGTTCCCTGCAACTGTGCTGTGGCATTCACACAGGCTCCTTCAACAACAGTAATATGGAAGTTGTCTTCATAGGCAACTGTCCTCAAAGTGACATTTTTCCTATCTAGGCAAACAGATTTAGCAGCTTCCTTAAGCACGCTTTCAAAATTATAGAACTACTTTAGTGTTTTTTGGCACAGAAGCAAAACCAGACCGTGAATGCTAGCTGGACTGAGACTGCAGAGCTCCAACAAAACGGACTGAGGCTGCTGTGCCGTTGGCCCTCCAGGTCCCAGGCTGGGACAAACCTCAGGGCTGGTGACCCCGCACGACCGCTCCCGTAGCCCCTCCTGGGCTCCGCCGGCCGCTGCGGGCTCCCACCGCTGCGCTGGACGCGGAGGGAGCAGGAGTCGCAATCCCGAGCTTCCCGGTCTGACTGTCCATCCCCAGAACCCTGCAGGAGTATTTACGTACCGGCTCTAGCGGTGCCTGGTGGTGGTGAGGAAGCTGGCTTCCTCCGGGGTCCTCAGCCTAACCTGCCGAAAATAGCCGAGAGTAAATATTAACAGTTTGCTCCTGCCCTTGTGGCCCTTGACGTGTGAATCCCTGACTCTTGCAATGTCACTTGATGGTGCAATCGGTTGACTCTTGCCTGCTCGGCTCGTGTTTGAACGGTGCAGCCTCTTAACTGGTATAGTTAGCTGTGTACTTCCAGCTTTGGGTGCTTCAGGCTCCCATGGGGGTAAAAAATATCACAGGGAAGATGCTGATAAAGAAGTTTGGTAAGGAGGCATAGAGGGAGCTCACGACAGCTCGCAAAACTTGGTCGTTTTGTGAGCAGGTTCCCCAAATTTTCCACACAACCTCACTGGGCCTATGGGAAATGAGCATGCTCTAACAAGATCGCAAAGCATCAAGTGTTTAATGGGAGTGTGAAGGCAATGGAGACATCTAAATTATAATTTTGCTTCAAACATCAGCTTTGCTGACACTGAGCGGGTCTTGTGTCTCCCTCGTCACCTTCTAGAGTCCATCCAGTTATATGCTGTAATGGAGAGGAGCAGCTGTAAGAAAGCCAAACCCCGAAGGTGTGCAAAACTTTCCATGATAAACATGGTTACAAAAATCTGAGGAATAAACTGGTGAGACAAACTTAACCTTGTTTGTACGGTAATGAGAGAAAGAGTATTAAATAGAAAAAGCTTTGCTCGAATGGAAAAAGAGCTTGGAGCTTCTGGCCAGTAACTAATCAGAATAGATGCTTTAGCACAAACTGATGCTGCTGCATGTTTTCTACTGCTAACCTGCTGCTCTGTTTATTGTTGAAAAGTGTCCTCTTCGCAATGACTTTTATAGAGAGATCTGAGAGCAGACTGCAGCTGAAGCTGTGCCAGCTAATGAAACTCGTGTGAGGAGGTGACCTAGGCTTGGAAGTTGCTTCGATAACAAATATTCGCCTAAAAATGTGCTGAACTTGCTGTATGAAGAACTTCTGGTTTTGAGCAGATTTTGCATATTTGGATATTATCGGGCATAAATTCAGTATTTAACATTTAATCTAATTATCCTAGGGTCTTACATTTATAATGATCTTTGGGACATTCTGTAATTAAGTAACCATTAATAAACATTCCCATCAGTGTTGCATTAGAACAAGCCATTTTGGAGTCAGTTTAAACAGGTGTAGAAAGCTCAAAATAAATAAGTAAACAAATATGTTAGCAAATAAATAAAGAGTAAGCTATTCCATGTATTTCTGTTCTCAGTTCTCAGGGAAGGGCTTTATAATTGAGCTACATATCACTATTAGAGATGCGATTACCTGTAATTGCCACCTTTAAAAGCAAGCCTTTGTTTAGAAAACAATATATAGATGAATTGTGTCTAGGTGCACAAGTTGTGAATTGGCTTTAGTTTCACAATCTCAACCATCACGTGAAAAATACTTTTACATCTTCAAGGCGGAGAGGCCAAACTGTGCTCTCCGTTACACCTGGGTGAATCAGCAGCAATCCACCAAGATCCATCAAGTTATTTTGGATTTCCATAGGTGCAATTCATGACAGAATTTGTCATATAACGCATAATAGATGGTAACAATTATTTTGTATAGAAAGCAAATAGAAAGTGTGGCTCTTAATCAATTTAGATACTAAAATCTTCAAAGCTCTTCCAAGGATTACTCTGGATTTACATTGTATTTTTGTGGAGAGGAATCAGATCCTTCTTATTTATTGGCACAACAAAACTTTTCTTAATGATGCTTAAGGTTGCCCTGTTATTTATCTCACCTGTGAAGTCAAGGGGAAAGTCTTCATCAACAACGATCAGCTTAATATCACCTATATCACTGACAATAATGCACCCTGTGAGTTTTCAGCTTTATGGAGTCCATGTATAACATTATGCTGCATTAATACTACTGGCTCACTATGAAAGTTTTGCAGTAAATTGCAACTTTATTAGTATGCATTTGAGAATAACAGTAAATAACAGAAAAATATAAGGAAACACAAGTCAGCAGATTTTTTTATGTAGATGAAGAAACTACTTGTACTGTCATACACACATAGAATCTATATCGTTACATTTCCCAGCCAGAAAAAAATATTGTACAGATTAAGCCTGCACTGTAAATGCTTTTATTATTTTTGTAAAAGTTGCAAACAGCTAAAAATAGGACTTGATAATGAAATTGCTGACAAGCCTTAACCATAGCCCAAGAATGCAATGCTATAATACAGTTGTGCCAAGCTACATTATGTTGCTGCAGTGATTAATTCACTGCTGGTTTTGCTGAAGCTGTGTTCTGCAGAAACATCCGTAGCTCTAGTTAATCCATATCTGAGAGCGTGAGAGGGGATATAAACTGAGTAAGCACTGAGCAGAATTGCAGTACAGTGCAGAACCCCTTTTGTAACACAGGATCACTGCACTGCTTAATAATATAAATAGGAATGGAAGTCATCAGGAGGTTCGCATCTTATTAATTACAGCCCAAAGGTCAATGGTTCTTGCTAAGGCTCATTTCTACTGCTCCAAAACTTCTCTAACCCAACAGCCAGGGATTTTCTTGCTAACAGGTAATTCTGAGCCAACACAGCCAGCTCTAAAAGCTCTCCTATTTACTTCAGTTGATGGGGTACCAACTACAGCAAAAGCACATAGCCATGAAATGATTTTCTGGAGCGAAGCGCATTAGGTCAGACCAGAGACGGCTCTCTACAATAAAGCCCAAACTGATTTCCAACAGCCCCAGAAAGCAGAGTCCAAAGATGGCTTAGGA
The DNA here is from genome assembly GCA_024606505.1 of Aquila spilogaster. Taxonomy (NCBI): domain Eukaryota; kingdom Metazoa; phylum Chordata; class Aves; order Accipitriformes; family Accipitridae; genus Aquila; species Aquila spilogaster. Next base: position 23,488,688 of record JANHGO010000044.1, on the reverse strand, counting down.
CTGCCTCCTGCCCACCCAGCCTGTTTAAAGCAAATATTTTGGCAGCCAAGGGTTTCTCTTACAGTTGTAAGTTGGCACTTGGGCTAGGTAGTTGTTGTAGGTTCCTTCCAACTGAGGTTCTCTTCTCTTCCTGTACGGTGTTTAGACTTGTTAAAAATAGTGTATTTGACCTTCCTGTTGAGGTCAACAGGACGAAAACCTGTTGAGGTTTTGACCTTCCTTCAGCTTCAGGACATGACCAAATTTCAAAATCTTTCCCCAAAAAGATTTTGATGTCAGACCTGGCAATATTACTTTGCTCTTTGTGCGAACTAGCATCATTAGCAAAACTCTAAAGGAGCTGAATCTTTTTAATACCATTGTAAGTGTGAGTAGAATAGCTATGATGCAATTATCTTAATTAAAGTTAATTAACATATATTTATGCAAGGTAAAAAGGCCATGACAAAGGGAGAATACAACGGAGACACAAGAAGCAAAAGTTCAGATCCTCTTAGCTTGTGTAAACTGCTGTAGCTTCCTATGAGCTACTGGAGTTATGCAGATTACTGCCAACTGAGGCTTAGCTTTGTATCTATTATAGAAGGACCTAGACCATTTGATTCCCTATTCATTAATATTTGTGTAATGAGTTTTAGTCTTTCATAAATTAATATTTGTGTGAGAATGAGATACTTTTTGTTCAATATTCTGCTATTCTAAAAAGTTTTATTCACACAATTAAAATGGAAACAATGTCATAGGACTAGCTGGCCAAGTACAAAGAACAGGTAATTAGTAAAAGTGGAAGGTTTGAAGCTAGTGTGTTGACATAAAAGCATTTACCTGTGACCTTCTCAGGCAGTTACAAGTGTGAATATATATGTGTTATAACTGAGATCATCTCTCCCTAATTCAGAAGCAGAAAAGTGCATTAGATTTACAGGAAACAGTGTGTAAAAGTAGCTGGATGAAGCTAATGTGTTTATGAATATATATGGTGATAACGTTTTCTTGGTGTTGGCAAATGAAAGTACATTTGATTTGAAGCTTCTCAAAGTGGAGGGATTTCAAGAGGTTGCTTAATTTTATAAAGGGTTTGTGCACACACATGCATGCACACACACATTTTTTTGGCAAGTTCTCCTGAGCTGTCTCCATATTCCATCTGGCAGGGTTCAAGCCACTATCCTTTTCTTTTTTTTTGTGCTGCCGTATTGTGGTTTGTTAACTCAAAATTTGAAAAGAAACCCTGTAGTAATGATGCCAGCACAGCCGATGTCCTGCCAACTTTTTGCAATTTTCCTTTAACCCTGAGATGTGTGAGAGGTGGATATGCATCAAGACACTCCCATGAAACACCAGGAAGTCTGTTAATTATTTTACTCCTTAATAAAGTGATTTGCTGTAGCTGAGCGTGGTTGTAATAAAGGAGCTCAGTATAGCAAGCAAATGTCTAAGACGCATTTGTGGCAAATACTTTGAAAATACACTAAGTATGGGAAAAAACATGAATGTGATTGAGGAAAAATGTTGGTTGAGCTGGAGAGCCTTCAAGGAAAATATCTGACATGTTGTGCCACCCTGCCCATTGCAAAAGCAAAGAGTTTGGTTTTGGACCTTATTTATGAACATTGTTTTTTTCTGACAAAACCAATTTAATAGGATCCAGAGAAGTAAATGTAACCACTTACGTGTAATCAGAAGCTACCTATTCTAATAGTCTTTCCTTCAATGTAATAAGGAAGTTTTACTGTGGGTCGTCCCATAGCCTTAGCAATCTCCCAAGAGCTTATTGGGCATCTGCCCAAAACTGAAGCCAGCACTGATGATTTTTAAACACGTTTCAAAAAACATCAGCCAAGCTATGGTTTGATTTCTTTTTTAATAGGCCAGGATCATTATACTGTGAATTTTCAGGTGAGCTCGACTTGGAAATTCCAGATTGGCAACAGGCAAAACAAAACAAAAAAAAAAAAAAAGAGAACAGCCATAATGGTGGATTCTTAAGCCTTACATAAAATGGTCTGTTTGAAAGAACCAGGATTCTGGATTGAGTGTTTGACCGTGGCGGGGAGAGGGAAAGGCAGAGATACACGTGTGAAAAAGTAGAGTTGAGAGGCCCTGCAATGAGTAATGGCTGCTCTTTCATGTCAGCTGTAAAATGCATTTTAAGATGATTCTCTGTAGGACAAAACCAGAATGATCCCAAACATAGTTACATGCAGATAAACTGTAATAAAAGTTCCACAAATAGACAGTTCCCCATTTTCTCTACTTAAATAGATATGTTTAGATGAAACAACTGAGGACCGATTTCATGTTCCATGCACAGTTATTGAAATTATCAGAATGGCAAGGACCCAGGCAACTGGATGAGAATAATATTTATGTACTGAAATATGCACCTTCTTTCAGCTATAAAAGTATCTAAGAAAGTGATAGAAATCTGCAGAATCTCTCTTGGGCCATTACAGAAATTAATTCACACATGTATCTCAGTATAAAGTCTCATGCAGCTTTCTACTGCGGGACCTCACTATGTGAACAAAATTAGTCTTTGCTGGCACTGTACACTTAATTACTGAAACAAAGGTGCTACAGTTTGATCCTTGGATTATCATGGGCTTGCCATGGGGAACTTAAGTTACTAGATGTGACTCTGGCTTGTTGACTTTTAACACACTTTCTCAATTAAGCTGTGCATGTCCCCAAATTAAATAGCAATTCATAGTTACTGCAAATTGATTTCTACCCAGGCTGTGGCTAAAGCTGCCAAATGAAATGTTAGAGAGGAATATCTTCTTAACTTAGAATATTATACTGATTTTCTTAAAAAATTGTCTTATCATTTATAAACATTTGGTAAGTAAACTTCAGACCTTTGTCCAATCTTTTCTTTATGAAATATGGAAGAACCTCAGTGATTTATCATTCTCTGAATTTTATTGTACTGCCTTTTTTGTGTATTTAGGATCAGTTAATATGATTCATACAGCAGACCAGAGGGTAATTTAAATTTTAATATATTGCAGTCAGGCAGTGTCAATGCATTATTTCCATCTGTGGAAAGGTACCAGTTCTGTGATTGACTGATTACGGCAAAAAGGAAAAATCATATCCCCAAGATGCATCACAAAACAGACATAAAATGTACATAAACATGTCAGTTTATTCTGACATTACAGGCACTAGCAGGATTTGCCAGATGTCCGTGCGTTGCAGGTATCTGCAAGCCTTAGTGATTCTAGATCAGTCACTTAGAAATAATGCGGAAAGATCTGACTTGGCTTCGGAGTTCGGCGTGTTCAGTGTGCAGAGCAACCTGAACTGATTTGTAAATCCCTGGCTGTTCAGAAAGGAACTGAAGAGAAATGAGGCTGTCACGCTTACAATTCAAGATATTAGGGTCCAGTTCTTCACTTGGCCACAGACTTTCTGCCTCATCCCCCGGTCCCGCGTACGCCAGTGTCCCGCACCTTTCCCCCTCCCCTGTCCCAAGGCAGCCTGCCTGGATGCAAACCCCCCTGAAGCAGTTTTGTCTCTTCTTGTGTCCGTACAGCATAAAGAGCAACGGAGCTCCGGTCTCTGCTGAGCTTTCCAGGCAATGCGAGTCATACAATTAATATTTACTAATCATAATAACCAAAGCTTAAGTCACGAGAGCAGGGCGGTGAAAGCCTCGGCTCTTCTGAACGCTGCCAGTCAGCTCGTCTTCACCTTTCTCCCCATCGCGTTTTGTGAAGAGCCTCCCAGCTGGCTCCCAGCATGGTGCATGCAGTCTATTAAGCTGTTTTACAAGAGTGAGTGGCATGTTCATAAAGGCGATTAAGCGGGGTACAAGTATCAGAAAAGCAAGGATTCTGTGGTGTGCTTCATTAGCACTTATGCAACATAGCTGAAAGTGCAAGTGGAACCTTTGAATTAAGCTGTAGTAAAGGGAATTATGACAAGGATATTCCTTGAAGTGAATCTTGAGATTATAAAAGAGACTACTTGCTAAATATATAAACGTGTTAATGACTGACCATTAGCCCACCTTATTAAAGACATAGAAATGTAAAGAGTAATGCAGTCTAGATTTTCCTTCTCTGCTGAATTACTCAGCAGTGGTAATCTAAGCTGACTTTTGTTGTCCTTTACGCAGTAAAATTCAAACTTAGATGACTTAGGAATGGAGTCTCTGTACATCTATAAATGGTATATATAATGAAGCTTTTGAAGTTCTACTGATTTATACCAGCTAGAGATATGACTCTGATTTTTTAAATAAAAGGCAACTGGCTTAATGAGAGCTGCTTTGTTAATACCTGTTAAGCTGAAGTCTGGTCCCGATTCCAAACCTTCTTCTAGGCAAATGCAATACCTTCAGATTTTCCCATTTTACAAGATGCATAGATAAGAGTTTGGAATCAGCATTACAGTTTTGGTAATCATTAATTGTATGGAATATTTTGGACCCTTTCTACTTAAATTCCATATACTGAGCATTGGTATTTACACCATTTGAACAAAATATTCCGGGTAACAGAACTTGCTGTGTTGGTATAGATCATTTATTCATGAAGTCCGGTAGCCATCTGCAGCAGCGAGCAATAACTGAGAAGGAGGCAATCATCTTTCATAATTACAACTAACCAAGTGTACATCAGTGCATACTATTTGTTATAAAATTCTCAGTTTATTGTCACAAATAAACTCAGGGGTCAAACTCTATGTTAAAGACATGAGTAAAGTGGATTTGAAGCTTAGGTTACTGGGAGCTGCAACCTCTCAGTGCAAACATAAAATTCTGGACTATAAAAATATCTGATTCACTTACTAAGTGACTCAGCATGATGCTGACTGCACATGTGCACAGTACTGAACAAAGCAACTCAGGAAAATGAGAGAAAAATATGATAAGCAAAGATGATGTGTCTGACAGTAATAGTAGTGAATTATGTTATTATGATTATATAATAAAAATCTTTGTGCAAAAAAATTACTGCACCTTAACAAGATGTTTTAGAGAAAATATATATACATATAATGTAATTGTTACAATAATGGAGAGGAAAGAACAGATATTTTATGTCAAATGATGTGTTTTAGCTTCTTGATTAGTTAGATTTTACCAGAGAGAAACTGAAATTAAGAATCGACTACTATTATTAGACATGAAATTGAGGAATATGAATCTGTGCAAGCATATTCTGGTTACACAAGAAAGCTGGCATTGAGACACTAGCTCATAGGCAGGTACTGTCACGTTTTCCAAATACCCTGTCAGGTCCTTTTTGGAGGTATCAGTATTTTAGAGGTGGAATATCTAAAGGATGGGATCAGACCTGCGAGTGCAATGCATTTACTTTTTGCCAGAGCTCTAAAGCCAGTGCAGCCAGAGGTGAGGGAATGTCAAAATGCGAGAGGATCTTCCGGCCCTATCTTGATCCCAGCATACCACGGAGGACAACCTCAGCCTAAGTCAGGCTGGTGAATGCACATAATTTTTCTCAGATAGAAGCTCCTCTTCTCGCATGGCCTTGGGCACAGAGACGAGCGCTGAGCTCAGGCCACTCCTGGCTGCAGCGGTGCAACTGGAAAGGAATGGCGTGGTGGACGGGAAACAAAGTCCTGATTTCATATTATTAAGTACAAGGAATTAAATACCCAGTAGATTTTGAGACTGCCTGAGAGTATTCTGTATGATTAAAAATCCATAATAGAGTATGGTGCGTAGCCATGAATAAAAAATCCAAATGGCCGGATCTGAAATTTTTGAAAGGCCAGTATCCATAATCTTGAATATTTAACCTCTCTAAACTTCTAGAAAGTTTTATAGCGCATATACTACATCACTATATGGCTGTAAAGCTCAGAAGCCTTAGCAATAGTACATAAGCATTATCGTAACTGATCGCCGGAGAGGTGAACTGCTTGTACCAAGGCGCTTCGCTTCTGTGGTGTTGGACAAAACACCATCATCTTGGAGGTGGCACTTCTCACTTTTCAGAGGAGAGCTAACCAGCTACAAAGGAGCGGTGTGATTTCTCTTGCCACCTTTTGCTGCTCTGTGACTTCGACAAGGAGTTATCCAAGCCGCTACTTGTGAGGGATGGTGCAAGGACGTCTATGTAAAAATGTGATAGTGTGTTACTGTGATTGAGTCAACACTTCCTCCCCCTCCGATAATAAAACCTGCAGCACCTCCAGGTCCCAAACCTGTGTGTCCATCGGTATCGTAAAGTCATTCTGCTTCACCTGCCAAGGTCAGGGGAGGTAAAATGCCCTTCTGTGCCGAGGAGGAACGCACTGGCTGCAAACCCACACTGTGCCGTGTAGGTGGAAAATAGGGTTAAACGCTCTGCAGTTATTGCGGGTGATGCTTACTTTCAGTTCCTTCCAGTGGTGACTTTCAGGCAAAATCCCTTCTCTTTGCCAGATATCCTAAAGCTGTTTGGGGAAAATGTAGCGCCTTAGTACTGCTTTTCTCCCTGATGGCTTTGATGGCCAATTAGGCTCCTCTTTTAATTCACTTAGTGGCTTCCTGGCCCCAGGCCTGCCTCTCTCAGTCTCTACATCCAAAAGAAGTCAGATGGAAGAAATGTCTTCCAGGGCTAACTTGCAAAACAATCAGTTCTTTTTTAAACTGTTGCCTTCAAGATGGCTGCATACTCCTTATCGTATCTTGCTGTCTGTTACCTCCCTTGAAAGTGAGCAACAGATCCAAGCAGATGTTTTCTTATCAAGAATTCATACCAGACCTATTTATTTTAAATTAGCATATCTCATTAACTGTCTCAAGGACACTGGCTGAATTCATCTTTTAATGAGTATCTCGGAAATCTAGCCTTTCAAAAGCGAAATATAACTGCAAATAGCTGTACTTTTAACCCTCTCGCTTCCAGCCCAGGGTTTGATAGGCGAGCAGTCGAAGATGGGTTTTTTCTAGCCAGCCTTTGTGAAAAGCCACGCTACTATTCCACCTGGTATTTTGGAGTCGGGATGCACCGGCCTGTCTTGATCCAGATCCATATGCAGGTGCAGGGCTGCTCAAACAGCAAGCGGAAAAACCAGTGCCCCGGAAAGGCTCGGGGCCAGTCCCACCACCGACGGGCTGCGGCCCAGAAGCATGGCTGCGAAACACCTTCTCCCTCCCTCTGACTGCACGGGGCAGGCATTCTTCCTCTGCGTGTCCTCCCACCAAGAGTTTAGGAGTGCCCCGCAGCAGGGAAGGGAATGCAATGAAGAGCCGGGGTGCCTCCATCGCAGTCTGCGGCATAGCCTACCGATACATCTATTTTCTCTGGTTTTCCCATCGTGTTTTCCCCCTAAATAGCAGCACTAAAATTATTTTGGTACAATATTTAATCATTCAAAAGGAAACTACAGGCTGATGTGATATTTCAATTGGATATAATCCAAAAATCCACATTTATTTGTTCTAATATATGAGTATTAGTGAAGCCAGAATGCCTCCAAGGCTTCACAGATTGCATTTTTTTGTACTTAAGAAAAGGCCTCAGCAAGCGTGTATGATGTTGTCTATATATCTTCCATACAAAGGCATTCTAGTATAGTGCTTATTAAAGGGAATATAATTACACTAGAAATACTAAAATATTACACTGACCACGAGGTCTGCAGAAAGGGGTTCTTTCGAAGGAATAGACACATAAAGATATTATTTTGGGGTGAGTTTATCTGTGACATTGCAGCAATCAGCTAATCTGCTGTACCTGCTCAGGCAAACGCTTTTATGTGAGATATGAGCTGTTGGGGTAATGCAGGACAGGTGTGGGCATGGCCTGAAAGTAACCCAAAGCCCACCGTAACTTTTACTTCCATGAGAGTATTTCTGTCCTAAATGCTGGTTAAGCAAGATCCAGAGAGACTCCAGCTACTCGACTGCCCGTAGGAGGTAAGTGGAGACAAAACTAAAAGCGTAATGTGCATCCAGATGGGCTTCAGTACAATATGCTTTTGAAAAGCATATCAAGGGAGGTATGGCTGGAAAATAGAACGGAATAAAGGGATTATGGGGAATGAGTGAATATTTAGAAAAGAAGAAAGACTCAAGGGCAAGGATGTTACAAATAAAAAGAGATTTCAACTTCAAAGAAACCCACAAAAATAAAATATGTAGGAAACCAACCTGGAAATTCTGTTCACACCTGGGATGATTGATTTGTGAGACATTTCCAGCACCTCAGCTGTAGTTAACCGTTCCAACGGCTCATTTGAATTTCATAGAATTTATTTTGAATCTAAGCAGTGTATCACCACATAACTGTGTTGCTGAAATTATATGTCAAGGCGGTTGGGCCTTCAATTCTATGGGGGGGTCAGTGTGGCTCAATCCATTTAGCGCAGCATCACAGCTCGTGACGATGTAGTTAAGGGTGTGCCGGCCCTTCCATTACAAACCCCATTTTCAAGGGTTTAAACTTGTTGAGTCATTTAACAATATGCTATACCAAACAGCGGTCCTGGGGGAAAAATCAATATTATAATTCAAAAAGTAAGTAAAAAGTACCCTTTGCTAATGAAAGCAATGACAGCTGTGCTTTCTGGAAGAAAATGAATAGTGCCTAAACAACAGGCAAAACATATACTAACTCAAACATATTCATATTTATAAATAGCACACCTAAATTTAACAGGATTGAAGCAGATGGAGGTAATACATAAAAACATTAACATTTCTGCAGCCAGGATATTCACAACAGCTAAAAAAACAGGCTCAGAGATCTCTCCTTGCCTCACGTTCCTTTAAATGCTAATGAAAATTGTATGTAAGCACTTGGAGAAGAAATCAGTCTCCAAAGGAATTGTATTATCTGCTTAAATATATATACTCTTTTTTTTTTTTTTTCCCCCTCGAGAGAGATGTTTAGGTCTGCTCCTAGATAAAAACAACAAAATTCCTTAAGATAGGGTGTTATTATGCAGAATACGTTGCTGTGTTTATGCCATAATCCCATTAGGTTTCAAAGCACCTAACCCCTAGAGATTTCAAGAGAACAAAATCACGGCGGAACAAGCATTTGCATGAGAAACACTGTTTTGGTGGGCGAGAGAAACTTGTTATTAAATAGCTTTGAATCTTATTGTTGAAAAAGTAAATAAATATTTGATACATATCAATAAATATGGTCCTAAGGATGCTAATCTTCCTGCAGGGACAGGTGTATAGCAAGGACAAAAACCAGTGTAAACCTCCATGGGAGTACTAACCCCAAGTCAAACTAGCAGCATGCCTTGTGTTTTCATTTATTAATTAGGTCATACATGAATTATGGTAATGCAATTATATGCTACTTTTCTTCTCACTGTGTTGCTTGCTTTAGTCCAGTTAGAAGAGGCACAAGCTAAAAATGTAAGCCATTTCAGGGAGTCCCATCCAAACTTCTCTGAAAGTAAAGGTTTTTAGCCCTGACTGGCATCACGTATTTAGTGGTCCTTCAGCCACAGCTATCCCTTGAAAGTCTTGTTGCACGATTGGAACTACAGATTTGCTATGCAAGGCGAACTCCAGCTCTTTGTTAAATATATGACTTCAGCGGATAGTGAAGCAGTGTACATGAAAGCAGATTTTGACTTATTTTCACCGCCTACAGAGGCGCGTACTGCTACTTTCACCGCTAGCAGTGTGTATAAATCTAGAAGCAAAATCTCTTCAAAGTGTGTATGTTGTCTCAAGCCTTGTACAAATAAAAGCAGGTCGCTTCCCATTCAGTCTGAAAAATCTTTTCACCAAATGACTGGTTAATCATTTCTTCCATACTAAATGAGTGTTGCTAGAATTTGGCTCACAGAGTTCAAGCTGCTGGACCTGGGCAACATACAGCCATTGCACCGGGTCTTTTATGGGACTCAGTTGGGAAAGGATGTGATTTTACATGTCGACGGCCAACCCAGAATATACTTAGAGAAGTCCCAAATACAGCTCACTTTGGAGTCACTGGATGCAGCAAGGGCTGATGTCCCCTAACTCAGGATTTCTTTCTCTAAAATGGGATCTGTCATTATCACCGGAGGGAATTACAAGGAACCAAGTTATAAACACTGCTTTTTTAATCGTGGAACTTTTGCAATATTTTTTAATTGAAGATTTTGAATTCAATCCACAATCCAGCAAACTTAATTTTTTTTTTTCCTAAATTCCGCTTTTACCTGCTGACAATCTGTTGCACATTAGCTGGATGCGATGCGCATAATTATTATTCTCTTCTTTTGACAAATTATTGGGGATGAAAAGGGAATTTACAAAATATTTCTTTAAAGAGAACGTAACGTTTCTCTGTTTACCAGGAGTTAATTAGCCAAAGTTCATATTTAAACAGAATTTTATTTAATCCTACAAAAGTGAAGAAAAATATGCAAATCAATCCCAACAAAGTGCAGTTTTAAAATGGAAGAAATCTCCACCTGCTACCAATTAAGTCTGTATTTTTTCATAAGAAAGTGATGGTTGATTATACTAATTTTACCCTTGTGGTAATTGTCACTAATCTTCAACATATTGTATGTGTCTTGCTCTTATGAATCCCATATCCCCTTCTGCCATAAATATTTCATAAAATATTCAAAGCCAGTCCACAGCCAAGTAATAACAAATGTCAAATGACACATTAGGAAGATTCATAGCTATTTTAAGTATGAATTTTATATAAAAGCCTAACTCATTTATTGTGGTCAGTGTTAAGGATTGATTTTAGCAAAGAAATGCTCTGCAATTAGTATCAGCACCTTTACTGCCAGCTTGTTATTAAAGTAGAATTAATAGAGAATACTCAGAGTACTTGGTAGAAGACAGTACACGTGATGGTTTATTCAGTTGTATGCGTAAGCCTAATTTCCAAAGGCCTAATTCAAGAATACTCTTGTAAATGGAAAGGTTTCTGTTGATTTTGGTGGGCTTTCCATCCTTCTACACCTTTCATGAGTTTTCAAAGTCTCTATCCCTGAAGGCTAGGATACTTTTTTTGTTGGTGTTCCCTTTATTGCCATTAGCTTAAAGCCCTTCTTTCTCACTCTCTCCCTCTATAAAAAATTCTCGTTTTTTTCTGGCTAAAGCACAATTTCAGGCTTGCTTTCGTTTATAACTAAAGAAAATAAGAAACAGTAGGAATAATTAGGCTCGCGTTTCCCCAAATGTGAGTTTATTGAACTTGAATTGTGGTGGCCAGCCCAAAAGAGGGTGGGTGTCTGTGCACAGGTGCAGGCAAATAATGAGATGAGGCTCATGTGCAAGGCATAAATACAAATTACTTGCCTGAAGAGTGGTGGAGGGAGGGCAGTAGCTTGTAAAGGTGTTTCCTTTAGCACAGCTGGGCTGGCTGAAGGTGTAGGCCTTGTTGATGATAAACTTGTGGAGACAAGTTCTTGGCCACGTGCTGAGTGTCTCAAGGTGAGCTGCTTTGGGGAGCCTCGACCACAGCTGTGAAGAATGAGTGAGGAAAAAGTGATAGCCAGGGTAAAGCTGAAGGGTGCCGATTCTGCGTACATGTTTTAGTCTGTATTTTCCTCCTATATGTTTTAGATCAGCACCTGCCAGCATCTCTTCTGGGACAGGCAGTGGCAGATGTTGCTGACCCCAAAGCAAGAGGCAACTCATCGCTATGCTTTAAAATAGAGTAACCTCAGCAGAGGAGATGGTGGTTTCTCTCATTGTGTCTTTGAATAAGGAATGCAAGAAACTGCCCCAGGTGCAGGGGATGATGCCCCTGACGAGGTGGCAGCCATGCTACTTGGGTGTGCTGTGGTCACAGGCAGCAAGGGTCGGGAGCTGTATGCTGGACTGGTCAATCGCGTGGAGTGAGTTTCTCCAAACGTGGTCAGAGAGCTAATCTGGTGAGTCGGTTGTGAGTGGCTTTGCTTCTCCTATAAAATGTGAATTTTAGAGCTGGGGAAGGAATGAGTAGGGCTACTAGAGTGGCTCTATAGGCTGCTCTAATACTAGGAGCATTGCACAGGGATGGGCTTGTCCCTGTGTTCCTATAAGCTGATTTGACTTTCTTTTAAGATGTATATCTACTGTATCTTTCACTTGTGAAATACCTATCTGTCTTTGGGTGGGGAAGAGCCCTTTGATTTAAGAATGATACGAATGTTGGTTAAGGTATGTTTGTGATTATAAATAACAGAATTAATGAGGTTATGATAATGGGAAGTGGAGATGCTGCTTTTTACCCTGGGTGAAATGGCTTGTTACTAGACTGTGACATCTTCTTTGCCTCTTTGGTTCCTAAGTCTCTCTATTTAATGTTGCACTTGTTTATTTTGTGGTTAAATAAAACTAAACACATGGGGAACATTATGAAGTTTCTGCTTTGTTTTAGCATAGCTGCTACATGTTTATATACTTTTGTTGAACATTCTATCTACCTTTATGAATGGATATGTACCCTGTGCAAGGCTAGACCCCTGTCCACAGCCTGTCATTTTACTCTTCTTACTACCTTGAAAATACCCAGAGTGACTATCTAAAGGGGTGCAAAGACTTGTTCTTAACTGCTTTGGCTTCATTGTGCATTGTATCCTAGATTCCTCAAATAAATCATAATGCATCAAATGACTTGTTAGCATAATAGAAAACATTCTATTCTGAGTTATCTATTAATATTACAAAAAATGAGATTATGGTATCACTTAAAAAACCTCACACCTCTCCCTGGTTTCACTTGGGTTAGGATTTACGCCACGAGATGTTCAAGAGTTGGGGTGAGCTGAGCAGGGCGTTGGGAGCCAGGAGAACTTCTGGTGGTGCAGAAGGTTGTGGCAAATGAGCTCTGCCCATTAACCTGAGGGTGAGCCAGGAGGTCACAGTCCTCTGCTCCCTACCTAATCCTGCAGCTGCAGTTACCACCCACTTTGCAGGCTTGGCAGAAGTGAATGAGGACCAGCTCATACAAGGGTGTACTAATTCAAACTGCCATCAATTGTAGGGTGGAGTCAGGTGAACAGACAAGGGCAGTAACCTCTTAGATTTCCCCATCATGATTCAATTCAGCGGAGCTCATGTAATGAACTCCCTTTGTCAACGTGGACAAATTAATTCAGCTCTCTGGGCTAAAGGAGGTGGCGGAACTGGGCACAGTTCCCCCAGAGTCAATGGAATCCTTTGTTTTCACCTGCCCATGAGATAGCCCCAACACTCCACCGTGCTCAGGATAGGATTCATTATTAATCTAAAGTATTCTGGAGATGGGATAACTGAACAGGTATTAAGAATTTAAGTTAAATTGTCGGGAAACTGTGATAAAACTGAGTAGAGAAGTGGGCTTTGTCTGAAATGCAGGAGAAAGTAAGAAACCGCACATAGCACCAATTAAACTTGGGGAATGCTTTCTGCTTTAGGAGTCTGTTTTAAGGATCTTTGTAGAATAATGTTTAAACCAAATGTGAAAACAGCTTGGAGGCTCCTGTTAACCTGGAACAGATGCACATTTTTACAAATATATTCCTATTTGTAACTGTAACAAAATATTTTGGCCCCTAATACTGCGTAATTGTTTTTCCAAAATGTTTACCATTCAGTGAGTATGAACATTTATGATCGCAGCAAAATATAAACGCGTGGTTTGCTTCTGTGGGTTCTTCCTTTGGAAACCAGCAAACTTTCCAAGTACTACTCCAGCCTTTTGCTTTCTGGTTGACTGAGTGGCTCTTTAGGTGGTAACGTGAGTGTCCAGATGCACATTGAAATTATTCTGAAAGAGTGGTAGTTTCAGGACTGGTTTGACTGACTGACACTGTTACAACTAAGAGCCATCTGAGGATCTGATTTATATGAAGTGTAAATGTTGTAGTGTTACAGCCTTGTCACCCTGTAATTGCAAGTACAGCTCTCCTGTTTTATGTTGCCTCTTAACTGCATGTTTCTCCCGGCTATGCAGTTATTAGATATGCAAGTATTGGGCTGATCTGGCAGCAGTATCCATCCCCGTTTTTGGTATTAATTCATTTAGATGTTGTAATTTTTGCTCCCACGAGGCATACCGCTTTGTGTACCAGGTCCTACTAGTATTTCAACTGGTTACGTTCAATGCATTAAAAATGTTACTGCTGCTACGTAATATAAACTGCTAATTAGGCTTCTTAATACAAATGCTTTGATTGAGCGGCATCTGGCATGTCCAACATCCTTCTTGTGGATGTGCCTGCTCTAAGTGTGTACCGAGCAGGGCACGCAGGGACCCTCGGTCGGGTCCTGTCGGGCTGCCCTGCCTGCCACGGTCGGAGCGACGGGTGCTTTCATGCACAGATTGGCCTCAAATATGTACACGCAGCTCTTTCTAAATTAAATGGAGACTGTATTCACGCATCCAGCTGACTCCTAGGAGAAAATCAAGACTCATTTACTGATCAGCCTTTCTAGTTTGTAAAGGAAGTGTTTACAGTTGCTAAATGTGAGAGGAAAGCAGGCAATATAGGTCGCATGTTCGTGGTTGAGGGGGTCTAACGCTTTTCACTTAAAGGTCCTGTTTTCAGTCCCTGATGGCTTTGATGGATATAAATCATTCTGGCTGACATTCTTTTGGCTGGATATTTGCTGCACTTGTATATTGCCATTTCAGGAGTATTTAAGAAAAATAATTCAACCATTACTGGGAATGAATGTGGGAGATACTACAACTTGGTCTGTGTTAAATAAGTATGTCTCTGTGAAATGGTTTCCTGTGTGCTTTGGAGGAGAGATTGGAATCTGGCAGCTAAATGTCACCTCTATCAAAAGTGTGCTTTTGTGCTTTCTCAGAAACATGTCTGGATTTGGTTTCTGAAAAAAAAAAAAAAAAAAAAACAAAAAAACCCCCAAACAAACCAAAAAAACAAAAAAACCCCCACCCTCAGTCCACATAATACTTGTTAGTTTGGTGGGTAACTTTTGCTGATCCTACATTATTTCATGATCTGACTAGGGAATGGCCTTTCTGGAACAGTAAATCATAAACTAAGCATGCTTAAATCATAATATATTGTTATATGTCCCAAGAGGGGTGAGCTAAGCTAAAAGTGCCAGCCTCTGATATTTCTTAGTACTTCACTTCTTGACTTGACCAATTCTAATGCTATTAGCCTTCCTTTTAATACAATAGAGATTATCGTCATAGATTGTACCTGAGTGATAGAGCCAGTTTGTTTGCTAAGCTTTCTGTGTAGAATTTGAGTAGGAAAAAAAAGCCAGAAATTGCTTTTTCCCCCTACTCTGCATTCTGATAATGGGTTGCAGCTGTACAGGACTTGAGGCCAGGAGGCAACCTTGCAGCTCTGTGGGACCTGAGCATCCTGTCGTAAAGCACATTCACTCTGCATCTAGAATCAATTGGAGAATACTTTTGTTGAGGACATCATAGGATGGTAGGGCTTTTTGGATCCGTGTATGTTGTTTGCTAAAAAAAAAAAAAAAAAAAAAAAATCAACCCCAAACCCAAGTTATTTGAAAATTTCTTGGGTAAATACCTTGTGCCTTATAGTTCTGTGATAAATCAGTAGTTTGTTTATTTTGACTACAACATCCAACATGTTGGTATAAGTAATGAAGTTTAGCTTGGCTGGTAGAGCACATATTTAGACTTGAAATACCTTAGCAATGTTTCAGAGTGGCAAAGTGCTCTGGTCTGGGATTTCTTTCTCCACCCCTTCTCTTTCTCCCCCCAGCAAAACCTTCAAATTTTTCTTTTTACAGAAATAATATCAATTTTCTGGCTATTTCTGGTACTTGCCTCTCAGCTCCCATTCTCTGCCCCCTGACAGGGTGATTTTTCTGATTTTCCTGCTGCCTTTGATTCACCTATTGTTCCAGCTTCCTGCAAGGCAAGAGATATTCAATAGATAGTATTCTGGGAGGCATGAATTTCAAGCAGTTTTTCTTGAGTTATGTGCCTGAGGTTGCATTGCACAGGAAAGTATGCGGTATAAAGATATTGCTCTAGTCGTCCTTTCCCCACGTAGGCAGACTTTTACTTCATGACATCTCCAAATCGACAGGATGTGAATCGTGGGGTTTTTACATGAAAGGCAAATGAAGGGTTTGGTCCAAGACAGCTCACTGAAGAACTTCATTCTCGCTGCCTTAGCCTCTTTTGGCTCACTTTTTCTCTCCCCTTTTTGCTGCTGTGCAGTGTGATGGGAATGAAGAAGAGATTGCTCTGAGGGCTGAGCTGTGTGAGCAGGAGCGGCCGATGTCTGAGCGAAGGAGTGCTCGAATGGTCTTGCAGAGTGTCCTGTCTCTGGAAACAGCTGGAAACTACTACTTTAAATAACCAGAGATGTTACTTTGAAAGACTGTGAACCTCAGTCCCCCAGCTGCTCAGGATACCGCAGCAATTGGCATTTGCTCAGCATCTCAAAATCAGTCACCTGTCCTGGGACAGTGTGATAAGCAGTACAAACTTTTTATAGTCAGTGGTTGTGGCTCTTTTACTTAATTATGGGTTAATAACAATTACCCATTTCAATCTACTGCTTAATTTAAATGCTAGACTGATTTCCAGTCTAAAGTGCTATTCAAAATCAACTTTATAATTAATTCTTTGGATACTTCTGGGTAAAAAATAATATTGAGAGGTATAGCAGATTTCTTCTAAGGATTAATGTTATCGCTGGTAAATGTCAGGCATACAGATGATATTACAACCTGCTTGCTTTCTTCAGACATGTGTGCTATTGATTGTTTCATTGATGACTGGTTCCTAGCTGAGTTTCATTATACTGCACAGCAGAGGGTTGTTTGTGTTTTGCTGGGTATGTTTGACCTGTGATTGCCCTATGATAAATAGCGGAGGAAGTGATTTAAAAATGAAAAAGCAGGAACTCCTGAAACTACAAATAATTGTTTACTTTTGCACTCTTCTGAAGAGTCTAATGAATATGTATATGCTGCTCTGGTATGGCCTTGTTAACCTGCATTGGATTAAAGACTGGATAAACTGGAAAGGCTTCAGTTTTTAATTACTTTTAATAAATTAAGGAATTCTAAAAAAGTAGATAGCATCAGAAACCATTACTAATGGGGTACTGAGAGTGTTCTCTCTGTTCAGCTTGCCTGACCACTAGCCCAATACAAAATGTTATCGTTTGTTGGTTCTTGTGTGCTCTCTGTACTGGGCAGCCCTCGCCGCGACCGTGTGTTCCCCAGGATCAACTCCCTTCGCTCGGCACAAAGCAAACACTGTCTTGCAGATACGCTGTACGCTACCTCTTCTCAGTACAGCCTCCTGATGTGAAACTGGGCTACGGATGGAAAAGCTTGTATTACTTGTGCCTGTACTTTGCCTCCCTTTCTACCTACTCGTTTAGAAGTTACTGGACAGAGCCACATCTCTAACAGTCATGCAATTTTTAGAAGTGCAGATCTGCTTGTAAATGAAAATAAGTGGAGAAAATTGACTTGAATGTAATTACTTAAACCTCTACACTTACATTTTCTTCTAAACAGCTCTGGTAATTCTTACAGCAAGACAAATCGGAAATCTTTCATTTCAATAAGTTAAAAATATTATCAGTCTGGCAGTATTTTGAGTGATGCTGCATTATCTGACTTTTTACTTAAGTGGTGTTACAATGTCAGCAGAGTAGTTTTTAGAGAATTTCTCTTTACGGCACTCCAGCCTCTCATCCTGAAGTGACATTATAGACCACTGAGCAAGAAATTCATCAAAATAAGTAGGTACCATTTTCTGAAAAGAGAGTACCTACTCTTACCTTGAGAACTTTTAATCATTCATCTCCAACATTCAAACTTGCTATCACTTAATTAATCTTCCCGGTTTCACTGAAACCTCAATGGTTCCTGAGTAAATGCTGAAATAAGGGCAGCTTTGATGTTTGAAAACCGTAATAGAAGGCGGCAGATGATGCTACTGACTTCAGAAAATATTTGAAAGGTCCCTCTCATGCGGCCGGGCTGCAGCATTCCGCAGCTCTCCCAAGGGGCTGCTGCCGTACTGCAATAGGAGAAGCCGGCACTGTTGTAATAGTGCTGCTCTGTGGGGAAAATGGGAGCAGCAATAGTTTAATTATCCCCTTGAGTCACAATTTAGAGGACTAGCTGCTGATATTAATGGGGACAGCAGTACAAAGAGGAGGACTGTTGCAGGCTTGTTCCCTCCCCTCTCTCCTCCTCTTGTTCTTTATTGTTTGAATTTTTACCGGAGCACCAGAAAAACGTCATCTCCTGCGTCCATTGCTTTACCTTTTATTGGTTTTCATCTTTGTGGCTTTATTTGTGATTATAGTGGTGTTTTTTCAATGCGTTCTCACGTGGCAAAGATATGAAAAGGATGACAGGTTGTAATGAAAGCCCCTCGCGTTTAACGTGTTCATTTGAATCGGTCGCGCTTTGCACAGCGCTGCTGCCGTCGGGCACCACGGGCGGTTTTCGGGAGGGGCACGCGGCAGAGGTGGTTCGGGGACCCCCCGGTGAGCTTGCGCCGCGGCGGGTTCGGCACAGGACCACGCCATCCTCTCGTCAAAGGCGGGCTGAAGCCTTCAAACCCTCTCCAGCTGGATAATACGGTTCTCCTTCTGCTGGAAGAGAGCAGAGCACAGGGTACGGACTGTACCTGTTCTGGGGGAAACGTGGGAATCTTTTTCCTCCTGGACTCTAGTGGGTACGTTGCCTCCAGCTCATTAATTCTCAGCCTGTTGAGCCGGTTCTGCATTTGAATTTTATTGTCCCATTCATAACTTTTACTCTGCTTTAACATAAATGTTAGGTGATTTCCCCAGCTTACCTGATACAATGCCTAAAATATTTTTATTTTACACTTTTTCCTTTTGATGTAATAATTATTATACTTAAAAATTGCCTCTTAAGAAACAGTGATGACTTTTCTGGAAGCAAGTTAGAGCATGGACTTTGTCTGGATGGGAGCTAAAGAAGGCCTGTTTAGCCAGCAATAGTGAAACTGTTGATGGTTCCCAAAGAATTATTTCTCCACTTGTTAGTGGAATGCTAATTCCTCTAATGTCATGTATAATAATGCTCATGCTGAACTACCAATTAGCCAAGGTAAATCTCCGAGTTTCTCTGAAAAAGAATTGTTGAAGGAGGAAAGTTCAGGGTAAAGCTATA
>JANHGO010000044.1:23407349-23469546 GCA_024606505.1 Aquila spilogaster | reverse complement strand
GTCGGTCTGTCCAATACCTGAACCAGAAAGCTATCATCAATGGATTCCAAGAGCCTTCTGGAGCTCTTGCAGCTCGCCGTGTGGTTATTCCAACAAATGTCCGGATGGTTGAAGTCCCCCACCAGGACAAGAGCCTGTGAGCCAGACGCCTCACGCATCTGGAGCAAGAAAGCCTCATCAGCAGCCTCCCCTTGATCAGGTGGCCTGTAGTGGTGGCCTATTTTTTTCCCCAAATACACTCTGGTTTGAGATACTATCATTAAAAAAAAAAGAAAAAAAAAGCCAAGAAATTTGTTAAAGTTGCTGTGGATAGGAGCTGCGCTTGGTGGTGTGGGTGGAAGTGTTTGAAGTGCTAATCTTTTCCCTAGGATGCCGGTGTGACAGTGAAGGTGTCAAGTTTTGATAACTGGCAACTGCAAGCAAATGCGAGTTTCACTCTGTGTTTGGGTTCACTGTACAGTTCTTACTGTCACCTCAGATTCTTCTCTTTCTTTCTTTCTTTCTTTCTTCATTCTGACGTTCAGGTGGTTTGCCAGCAGTTTACACTGCATGCTGTTTTGAGAGTGTCGATTTTTGTTAAGATAGCTGCAGTGTGTGTCTGCAATGTGCTCATTTTCCTCTTTAAATTACACCATCACTGGAAAAAATAATTGTTGTTAATTGAGACTATATTTCAATTGCAGCTCAGTTTTGTAATGCAGGGAGAAACAAAACCTGTCTCTTCTTGCTTGAGTAGTGCTCTGTATTTGTCAAATGTTGCTCTGTCACATATTTGTTCTGTCAAATGTTGTATGTGCACATCTACTCTGTTTACAACTATCTTCTAAATCACTTTTTCAATGTTCAACCCACATCGATCTTCCCAAGATATTCGTTAAGTGAAACACTCTTCATAGTCAGTGGCTCTAAAACACGTGGATTCAGTTTATTTCTGGACAACTTGGGGTTTGGTTGCCTTCAGGAAACATGAGGAGTATAAAGCTTACAGAGGCTGGGATATCATTAGATATCACTAAGGCTATAAATATGGAGGTTGCATTAATGGCACTCGCATTTTCAGAGGCAGATGGAGCACAGTCAGCCATTCATAGAAACATCTTCCAAACCATCTTGAAGAGATTGCTGGCTCCTAAAGTAGTGTCAGAGAGGAAGATTACAACCAAGGACCACAAGACGAGCCTCTTTAGTGTCCTAAGAACCTGTCTTAAATTCAATCACTCATTTGTTTTCTTATCTTCAATCCTGTGTTGCTTGACTCTCTGGAAAATTAAATTGTATGCGATGTGAAAGGCACCTATGTGGCTTTGTATTTGGCTAGTGTGGGTAGCTAACCTCTCCACCTCTCCAAGGAGGAGTGGAGGAGATAAGTGCTCGTCCCTTTTAAAGTAATTCTCACAGGTGTACACGTGTCTCAAACGTATACATTTCCCAGGACACCGAGAACAACAAATAAAAGTCCTTACCAAGGTGAGCTCTCATTCCATAGGAGAGCAACTCCTTAATGCAGCGTTACTCCTAATGAGAAATTATTTGCATGCAGCAAATATGGATAGAAAGTCGCAAATGTCATCACACAGTTTTTGGCTTCAGTGTGTATATTCTGGACGTGTCTGCAGAGTGCCCACTAATTAGAGTAGAAAATGTTAAATTGATTATGATCATTATAGGTGAAAATGTCTTCTGTCAGCTGCAGAAAAGATTAAGTTCTTTTTAACAAATTTATTAAAGTTCTGCACAATTTCTTTTGCTATTTACTTAATTACACATCACAATTAGGTAATTATATGTCATAATGATGTGATTATGTGTATTTGCTCAAAATGTACAATTAGATGTAATTACACACTAAGAAAATGGAAAAAATGTAAGGGCTAAGTTAGATAATTCACAAAATTTGGAGCCCGTTAGCACTGAAATGTTCACTCCAGCTTGGCAAATGGAGGTGGCTGTGATTCCAGGTACTCCTCCCTGGCAGGAATTGACATGAAAATGTCTTTGGAGTGTGGGGAGTGGAGAAAAACCTTTACAAAGGTATTCTGGCGGCCGTAGTTTGATTGTTCCACTATGTGTGTGTGTGAAGATTTAGGGGCATTTGAACAAGTCTTATCTTGCCCATGAAAAAGAAAGTATCACAATGGGCTCATGGTGTTAGGAACATCGCGCAGGACCAAACTTGCAGAAATGAGGCGACGTTTTAAAACAATGTTAGATTTTTCTTTCCTTAGTTTTCCTCTAGCACCCCAGCAGCCCCAGAGCTGGATGAGCCAGGTTTTCCACAGCTCAGTGCAATCTGAGGAACAGAGCTGCATTTTGCTCTTTTCCATGCTGAAGGTGCAGGTGCCTGCCTTCAGCTGCTGGACGGGTGGGGAATAACATGCAGTGCTACGCTGTTTGCGCTAAACTTGCTAGAGCTGTCTGCTTGGCAGCTCTATTGATGAATCAAGTGAAACTTGGTTTATTTTTTGATGTAATCACTGGTTCTTTTTCTCCTTCAGTTTTCTTTCTGCATTTTCCCCCTTGGTGACACCAGCTCCAAGTCCGGAGCTGTGGGGTTAATGAAACAGTGTTCACATTGCCAGGGATCAGCCTTTCCACTCTCTTTTTTTCTCATGTGCTTTAACTCTGTCACAGAAGGGCCTACTGTCCCAGTTGGGTGGGGAGCTCTCCAATCCCTGCTTTTCCTGCAGATGTGCCATTTGTGCAGCAAATCACATGGAGGCTTCTTGCTTTCAAACACAGCGTGTGGCCTTAATAACGAGAGCATTTAAGGAAAAGTTTTGTTTTTTTTTTTAAGTTGCATGTCAGGTGTGACTTTGCAGCCACCTCCTGCTTCCCCATCCTGAGCAGTGCAGCAGAACTGCTGTGTGAGATGTCCAAGCCATCCTCATGCTGCTGTAATGGGTGAAGGATAAGAAATGCAGAGTTCAGCCACGGGCTTACTTACCCTCTCCTGCAAAGCTTTTCACAGGTTTATGTGGTTTTCTTCATGGTATTTTATTTAATGCTGAGGAAATGCAAAATCAGAACATCACACGTGCCACCTGGTTTCTGTCCAGACCTGCTGTCGTGCCACAGAACAATCTGGTGTGGCTTTTTCAGCTGTTCACCTATAGATGGAGGTTGTGCTGAGTAGAGTCAGACTTCATAGTTGTTTTTTTTTGTTTTCTTTTTAATCATTCATAGGGCTTTCAAAAATAGCGAAAACCCAAGAAAACAGTAAACCCTTATGTCTGTTTCCTGACTACTTTGTTGTCCTGTTTGTTGGACCCTTCACTTCCCTCTGCATACACAGTTTGTGGATTTTGCTTCAATTTTATGGACTCACTTTCTGCAAATGTCATTCTTCTACTTTGCTGAATCTCAGCAGGTCTCGTTTTGAAATGTTTCCCTTCCCTGAGCCCCACAGCTCCTCTAAGAGTTACCTACATCAGTATGTTACCTTCTCCATTTTCTTCTATGGAAATACCTCTTATATGTTTGCCATGAACTGATTTTCTTGGCTGATTCCAGAGAATAGGCCTGAAACAGATAGGATACCTGGACTAAAAAAAAATAGTTCTCATTAATTCCAACCAAAACAGAATCTTAAGGCCACTTCTTGTTTTTAGCCAGAGTTCACAAACTTCGTATAGTCCCCCTGTTATTGTTAGAGTAACCTATTTATTATTACAAAATAAATAGCTTAAAAATTATTCTGCAAGAAAAATCTGTATTAATTAAATTATTTTCTAGATTTGTTTTGACTGCACTGGACCGATGCTAGCTGCTTTGTAGCTGAATAATGTATTCCACAATTACACCCTCGTTTTCTGTGTTATAAAGAAGTGAAACTGCCTTTTAAATCAACAGGAGACTGGAGTAAACAAAAAATAAAGGACTGAACCCCCACATCTGGAAAATTTTCTGCTATCTTGCCTTCATAAATAGGAAGCTCAGCTGCGTTTTCTTCTTTTGGTTCCCATGGTGAGCACATCAATGTTTGTATCAAGGAAAACACCAACAGTTTTGAGCTGATGGATGTTCAAGACTTCAGTAGTTCAAAGCCTACCCAAACTTGCTAGATATGTCACAGCAGAAAACCTGCACACAAAGTAATAGGCATTAAAGAGCTTTTTCAAGCTGGCTTTTATTGCTTTGCAACAACAAGAGCCTTAGAAGTACACTAGGACATGCCAGGCATGTTCTAGTAATAAAGAATACATTCTTTTAATATTGTGGAGTCCCTACACAATGAATTCCAGCAGTAGTAGCTGTGCAGCTGTAGCAGGGAGGAGTTTGAGAACGTGCCTGACACGTAATGAGATACTAGATGAGTGAGGTGGCTGCCCAAGTCCTTTAAATACTTCAAAAGATGCCCCTGGTATTGCATTGAAGTGGAGGTGCTGGGAAATATCTGAATATATGACATTTAAAATATTTTGTGCACGTGAGCATGTTGATCTGTTAATGACTCAGACTTGTGTGTGCTTTACTGTATGGATAAAGGAAATAGCTGTGTTCTAACTCCATGGTAGGTGCTGCTTGCCAATAGGAAAATCTGTGGTTTAATCCTGAAGAAGCTGGCCAAAGGTTTATAAAGGAATGAAGTCCAAGCTGCCCAAACAATTCTGGACTTTCTGATGAGCAACACAATGTATTTGCTAATATACAGTGCCATTTTTTATACACCTCTGGTATTTCTCCAAATAAAGAAACTTGGAAATGCAGTGCAAACCTGGGTTTGGGATGAGCATGGCCCCTGGTGCTGGAGGCAGGCCCTGAGGCTCCCAGATATGGTCAAGTGTGTGGGATTTGGTGCGGGATGTGGTCCTTGGAGTCCTGCTGTGTTGTTGGGATAGAGATGCCCTGGGGAGGTGCAGACCCTCATAGAAGCAGCTAATTACTGGCAAAAAGCCATAGAGGTAAAACAGACTCTGCCTGGTGAGGGATTGGAGCACTTCGATCTTCTGAGACCCAGAGCACTCCTTTTACACTTTACCCTGTGGTTTCGTAAGTATTTTACCCCTTGTCATGTACTTTCTGAGATATGGTGTTTTCCTCTGGTTGTTTTCCAGCTTCTTTAGTTCCTCACTTTTACTGACCAGCACTGGTTTTATTGTTATAAGCACAGAAATGAGGACGAGCTCTTTAGGAGAACACTGCTAGGTTGCTCTTGCCTTGCTCTTCCAGACTTAAGTCACAGGCATGTTTCCAGTAATAAGGGAAAGTGAAGCTATTCATAGCCAAGCACATCTCCATTTCAGAAGGACTGGAAGATGAAACAATTCATGATTTTCTTTCCTCTTCAGTGTTCTTCAAAGAGTTTGGAATACTGTGATTTCTTGGACCTTTAAATTTGAGACAAAGGATCTTGTCTACAGCACATTTAAAGTCTTCTTTTCATCTCTCACAATTATTATTATTATTTTTAAGATCTGTACCTTTCTTCAGATCTGAGAAATTAATCCTTAGCTGAGAATTCTTGTCTTGGAAGTTTTGGATGTTTGGTGTCGTGCTTGAGATATTATAGATTTCATTTTTACAGGGGCTACAGTGGCCCCAGGTCCCAAGAATGCGGATGGAATATTAGATATTCAGCATCTGTGAAAGGTCAGGAATCAAGGTCAGCAATAGGAGATGCTGACCTTCTGATTCCCTAATTTATTGACAATGAAAATAAAAGGCTGAATTATTTTTTTAAAGTAGATTTTAGAAATTCTACAGTCGTTTATGTGATGTAGATATTCATTCATCACTTCACACATGATGGAAATCTACCAGCGGTAGAAGTCACAATGAAAGCTATCTAAATGCTGTCTTGCAGTGATATGGAGAACTGTATTTATTATATCTTGCAAATGGCTGCGTTCTGTACTTGTTTGTTACAGGTGTAATAAAGAAAAAAGGAAAAGACAGTTGCATCATTGTAGGGCACTAGTAGAAAATCTCTTTTCCTAAGAGTTCGTTGTGTACTTTTAAATAACCTATGCACAGCTATTGTGAGTCAATCAGAAAATCTTAGGCTGATCTGCTAAGTCCTTGGACAACAAGACTCATACATCTTTAAGTCTAAAGCAAAGGTTAATCCATTCTTGGTTATTTGAGAGAGCTAAAAAACAGTAACTCGTTTTCATCATGGATTAAACCTGCTGAGCAGAGTGTCTGGTATGTTATTGAAATTTGGTTATTTTCCATGAGCTCTGACAACACAAGGAACAGTGTGAGGTGTTGGATGCTTCCAGCAGATGCTGATTGGTGACATAAATGCTTAATGTGGCTTGGTGAGTGCGTGTGTATTATTAGCACAATGCTTGGAGTTGAGAATGGTGGGATGCGCACACAGCCCATTTACATGGGAATATTCATTCATGGTTCCAGTCGCTTTGCACTTCCCTTTTCCCAAGGAATGAATGTTTGTGTTTAACACTGTCTATAGGTGGCAGCAACTCCAATGCTTTTAGAGACCACAATTAAGCCAAGGAAAGTTTAGCGGCTTCGATGTGTTCTGATGTCGCTGCTCCTCTCAGAGAGCTGCATAGAGGAGAGAGGTAGGGAAGGTGTGTAACAGTGGAATGACCATTCAAGTAACTGGAAAGCTCTTACATCCTGAGCCGAAAGGCAACGACTTATCTTCTTTTATGGCTTCTGATTAGCCTCAGTTGATAGGAACATTTAAGTGTCTATTTATAGCTTTGTTCTCAGTTCTGTTTGGAGTTCAGTGGTAAAACTGTTAATATAACGATGTCAAGTGAGCGCCGTTCAGATTACAATTTCAGTATTCTTGGGTATTTGTGTAAGAAATGGTCTGTCTTGACTTAAGACGTCAAGCTAGGTAACTGCAAAGCGCGGATTAATGATCACCCATTGCCCTGAGCAGGATCACACAAGCTCTGCGGGAGCGCTGCTGGGAGGTGAATGAGAGTGTGTAATGCGAAGCATAATAGGAAATGAGGCACAGTTTCTCTTTGCTTTTGAAACATACATGTGGATAATGTTGAAAGCCGAAAGAAACTTTGGGGGATTGTAGCTGCTGTCATCTTTATTGTCTAAAGAACTGAATTTAGCATCTGGACTGCACTGTGCTGGGCGCTGAACAAACGGAGGCATTCCAGGCTTAGCAGCTTTGTGCTCAGATGTCGGTGACCCAGTTCTGGTTGCTCCAGTTCTGTGAGTTTGGTCCTGCAGGCCTTGTACTCTGCAAAGAGAAATATTGCTGCTCCCTGTTTCCGCTGTTTGCCCCAGGGGTTGCCTACGCAGTCAGAGGGAGATGCGACTGTTACCTGTCCTTAAACTCCCTAAAACCCATGAGCTTACTCCCTCCATAGGCTTGCCACCTCATCCAGAACAGCATTGGGTGCTACGTGCAGACAAAGGGCACCTGGGCTCCAGGTGTGCTGCCTCTGCTGCTGCTGGGCACGCTGCTCACTGACTGATAGCTGCGATGCTCCAGGAGGGCAACATAAGAGATAGTCAGTGCACGGCATGAAGGACAGGAGAGGAGGAGGCATCCTATACAGATTTAGTTTAACATTCCCTGAGGTTGCCTGAAGTTGCTAGGAAAGCAGATGGATAATGATAGCCCTGGGGACTTCTTCCCTGATTTTTCAATGAGATATTTTTTGACGGAAAGAGTTTAATATAGCATAGAAAATGTCACTTAACTACAACTTGTTGTTAGCACCCAACAAGTCGGACCTAGGCTCTTAAATTAGCCAGCTACGGGAGGTGCCTAAAGCTGTTGGTGCCAATAGCCATGGCAAAGGCAGACGTGGGTGGTAGGTGCAAATTGTATTGGGAAGGGGCAGAGCAGCGGCTGACCTCTTTCTTAGTGACCACAGCTTTCCTACACTGTGTCTTGAGAATTGCCAAAGGAGAATAATGGAAATGGCTGAGGAAGAGGCATGCACTGATAAAATTCTGAATGTCTTTCAAATCATTTCATTTTGTTTCATGAACAAAGCCTGCTAAGCTGGGCTTTGGTTTGCAAGACAGGTGACTTTGAAGAGAGGTCTTTTTCTCTGAAGAGAACTTGTTCAGCAGGCTGCCACCTTCCTTGCCTGGTCTTAAGCTATACCAGCTCTTAAATATCAGGTGTTTATAATGGTGAGTTAGGGCCCCTTTAGCCAAGATTGGAAAGCTCATGGGCTTAGCTCCAGGAAGTTTGTTAAGACACATGCTGCATTAATGCATATTTCAGATAAAAGGTGTTTTTATTTCTGTGAGTGATACATGTGTAGCCAGCTATATGCACACACACCCTGAAACCCCCACAGTTGTGTACACATATGTTTAAGGTGGTCCTTAGAAGCCATTCTGTTAAGGGTTAATGATGAGAACTTGGTGACTGTAGAAAGGAAGCCAACACTGGAGTTTGGTACCCAGTCTTGCAGTTGAATTTAATAGTGACATTGAGTTTATTTATAACTATGCTATATTACCAAAGCCATTTGATGCATTGCAGTTCAGCCCCTTTCCTGAGTGTATGAAAGCTCACACTGGGCCAGGCATGTCAGATGGCAGAGCAGTAAGAGACAAGCCCCCACCCAGCTGCTGGCAGGAAGGGAGGAAAGCATCTGTTTGCTGCTCCGTGGATGGCCATCTTCAGACCAATGACCTGGAACTTCAGAATAAATTGCTGTAGTAGTTACAGTGCATTTTTAAGTCACGCATTGAAAATAGCTTGGAGTTCTTATAAAAGAAGCTGACATGCACTGTCACACCTTTTGCTTGGCTTTGCTCAGCTCTTTGCATTTATATTTAGTTATTTTCTGATTGCTCCTGTTTCATAGGTTATATAGAATACGAATGGTTTCAAGTGTGACAGGTTGGTTGCTTTGTTTTTAAGTTTTCTCCTTTCTTCTACCCAGGTTAAGCTGTAAACTTTTTGTTGGAAATGCCAGCTTTTAGAAAGCACATAGCTTATTAGCACCTTTCCTCCTCAGAAACAACAACCACTGTGCCCGAGTTACGGAGCCAACACCTCCCCCTGGAGCAGAGCAGTTACAGCTGTTTTTCTGCAGGCACTGGAGCACAGCTGGGGATGGTGCACAGCCCGGCAGCGTGCAGACAGGATCCTCCTGACCATGCATGAAGCTGTTCCTTCCCCACTGTGGCAGCTCGCACACCTACTGCCGGCCCTCCAAAGTGTTTCCCTGGGGCTTGTTAATGGGACATCCACACTTGGTGACACAGCCCAATTTTCATTCATTTGCTCACCTACTTGTGGGAATGCAAACTAGGAATGTCAGAATTTTTCCTCCAGAGTTGTCACTCACAGTCCTTCTCCAGGGGACACCTTTCCAATTCAGTGCTTAGGTCAATTAATGCTCATATTACCACTAATTGAGTTGCTCCAAGAGCTACAAGGAAAATCAGATGGGACACAGAGACAATTACTCCAGGAGCTCTCTGTGCCCAAGACAATTTGGAGCATGACAGCCTTCTTGTCTTTCTGGGGACATGTCCCTTGGATGGAGCAGTTTGCTCAGGAGGGCATTTCAGCTTACACTGAGGAGCTTGCCGCTCTCCTACTCATCTCACCTAGAGAAATCCATCCACTAGCAGCACAGGCAGCCCCAGGTAACAATAAGGAAGCATTTACATGCCCAAATGGGCAAAACGGGAAGCAAAGAAAAAGTGGCACCAATTAATCCTGCTGCCATCCTGGTTATTAGCTGTATTAAGAATGCGGTCATTAAAACATTGGGCTTCTCCAATTAGCTCAGAGTGTACTAGGCCTCATTAGCGCCCATGTCCAATTGATGACTGAGGTGTTTTCCTGCACCCAATCACACAACGTAGGAAAACCAAAGGAGAGTTATGAAAGCTGGATGAGTGCACAGCATGTGAGATTTTTATTTTTATAAAGAGGAATTATAGCTTCAGTTTTATTTTCCAGTTCATTGCTTGGGGGGAAGGCATAGAAATACAGAATGAATGTCAACAGTAGTGTAGGGAGCAGAAAGCCTTGGCTATGGGTAATAGCCTGTCTGGCTTTTTTGGTGGTGTTGTTTTTTTTTTTTAACGGAGTCCAAACAGTGAATGTCAGCACAGTGAGGTGGTAAATGGGGCATTTCGGCAGTGGCAGCAGTGATGTGGAAGACAAGCCATGTTCTAGATGGCCTTGCAGATTTGCACGAGTGCAGCATGCAGGCTCTTGTTCATCGCTGGCAAAGATGCGCAGCTAATGGTGGTGACTATGTTGAAAAATGGCATTTTGTAGCTGAGAATGTTCTCTCTCAAGTAGTGTTATTGTGCTCTTTGTATCTGTTGTAGTTTTCATGGAAATAAATAGAAAGCATTACTTTCAGAGCAACCTCCATAAGAACACTACTGGGGAAGAGGAGAGCAGGGCCCAGGACAGCTTCTGTACAGTGCAAGTGATTTGTCTGAGGCATCAGTGTTGTATGAGATAAACAGAATGATTAGGATAAAGCATGAGCGGCCAGGACTGAATAAAACTGATGTTATGGGCCTGAAATAAAAAAAAATCCATTGATAGGGTAAGGAAAAAAAGCTTTTCTTTCTTCTTAAGATCAGGCAATCTTTACTTGTAGTGCTGAAAAGCAAGGAGTTGTCATCGGCATGGCAAAGGGCTGTGATGATCTGACTGAAGACAAATCTGTCTGGGGACAAGCAGAGATGCACACGAATATAAAGCAGAGAGAAGTATCTTCAGACTTTCCCGTTACAAAAAAACTTGTCTTAAAATACCGAGTACACTGTGAGCAATTCCAGAATCTTGTACTGTTGGTAATCTCACCTTTGAACCGTCCACTGGAAGACTGTTAGTAATTTATGAAGCTGTTTCTCTCTTTCTTGTTCACACACAGCTGGGTGTGCGCACCTCCTTCCTATCCACCCAGGTACCCAAGATCTATTTCCCAACTCCTTTTCCAGAGAAGTAAATGTACAAACGATGGAAAGATATTTATGATCACAGTCATAATTGGAACCAATTGGGAAATTGAGATACCTTCAGTGAATTACAGGCATGAAAATGTGAGTTCCAGACACTGCCTTGCTGGACATGTCTGATAATTGTGGCTGTTCGCCGAGTGCCAAGCGCATTAGCACAAAGGCAGGTATTTACGCATTCCAGTTCCTTAAATTAAAAGGACTGCAGTCATTTTCTTAATTATAAAATGCACAAATGTAGACTTAAACAGTCATTTGGCAGACTGAACACTTTTTAGAAGCTAGAAGTAAGCTTCATTGACCTAATTGTTCAATAATATGAAAAGAATTTTTCTGGTGTAGGAGATCTGGATGGCCATCAGCTCAGAAAGGTGCAAATTATTGGTCTGCTTCAGCATCTCCTATCCTCACAACATGACCCCAGGAAAATGGGGCCCTGTGCAGAGCCCAGGCTGTGCTGTTCAGTTATTTGTAGGTGGTGTGTAGCGATGAGACAAGGAGTAATGGCCTAAAACTTGAACATAGGAAGTTCCATACAAACATGCAGAAGAACTTCTTTACAGCAAGGGTGACAGAGCTCTGGAGCAGGCTGCCCAGAGAGGTGGTGGAGTCTCCTTCTATAGAGGTATTCAAGACCCAGGTGGATGCCTACCTGTGTGACCTGCTGTAGGGTACCTGCTTTAGCAGAGGGGTTGGACTCGATGGTCTCTTGAAGTCCTTTCCAATCCCTGCAGTTCTGTGATTCCATGGTCTTGCTACAGCCTGAGTAGGTTTAGCTTGAATAGATATCAGAGGTTGGGTTTTGTTGGGTTGGGTTTTGTTGGGTTGGGTTTTATTGGGTTGGGTTTTGTTGGGTTGGTGGGTGTTTTTTTTTTTTTTGGCTTATATTGTTTCCTTTTATTTCAAAGATATTTCAAACATATTTATATTCTGTTTTTGAAACTTCAAGATGTAATTGTGCAAATGGCTCCTCACACTTGACAAAAGACCTACAAGATAATGCAGGAAAGCTTAGTATTAACCAAATTACTGCAAATTGTGCTAAGAGCATCATAACTTCAGCTAATGTATAAATAAGTGAGGGATTTCTGAAAAGCAGTGCATCCACTTAACGCTTATCTGGAAAAACTAAATGTACGAAATACATAAGGAAATAAAAACAAAGGGCTTCTTCTGACGTTCTCTCTTCCTTTTTCCTTGACATGACTTTATTACGCATTACAAATCAGAAAAGTCTTTGTTATTCCAAAGAGAACTCTGTTTTTAAAAATACACATGAAAAAAATAACTGTTTGCATAGTGCAAACACTCCCTGAATGATCTTTTTATCCCTGTGAGTTGTTAACATTTCTCTGCCTTTGGTCTGGTTTCTCTTTAGCAGAACCCTGAAGCACAGGCGGTGTGCTCACGCTAGGTCCAGTGATGGCCCGTTCGGTAGTAAGAAAGGGAAATGCGACTTTTAAAATCTGTTATGCCAGTGTAAATCTAGAGGCGTAGGACTGAATTCAGTGATATTCCTTAAGGCTTAAATTAGTTTAAATAGGAGCGGAATTTTCCTCCTCGCTTTCACATATCAGTGAAGCACCAGCCCAGCCTGCAGCCCTTATGTCTTAAAAGTTCCTGCTGTGAGCAGCCATACGCAGCGAATAGCCCGTTATTTAATTACTGAATGACCCAGGGCATAAAGTTAAAAAAAAAAAAGAAGAAGAAGAAGAAGGAAAGAAAGAAGAAATAAAACCAAAAAGAAAGTCAGGTAATGCGTTGTTACAGCAACCTTAGTGTAACTCTCATACATCCATACAGTCCGTAGTGCGGACACAACTCTGTAGGGTTTGTGCGCGTTTAAGAGTTTTGTTTGAATCAGTCCTGAAAAAGGGGAGATCACAAATAAGCAAAATCAGGTTTAAAAGCAGCCTGAAACTGCACCATGGAACGGTGGCCCCGAGGAGCCCGCTCATTTGGTTTTAATGTTCCTGTGTTTAAAATCAATTGCTAATCTTTTAAGAACTGTTCACTTCATTACACACATGACTTGAGAGTGTAAACCTCTAATTTGAGTTAGAAGAGATCCTTAGAGTATAAAAGGAACTCATCAATAGTGTTAAAGGAAAATAAATGAAAGATAGCAGACAGCTTTGGATTCATTAGTCATGAAGCTGAAGAAACTTAGAACTCACTGCTTCTGTTCTACCTTTGCATGGAAGGAAGAGCCTTCCCCTCTGCTTGCCAGCATGAGTTTCACACAGCAGGGAGAAGGTCAGTTCTCCGAGAGAAGGAAGACTTTCTACCACCCAGTGAGGGCTGGAGTCACAACACAGATGAATCAAAGCTTTGTTGGTATGAGTATGGGGGAGAAGACCTTGCCCTGCTTGCTGGGTGCTTCGATGCAGGCGTGAAGGGTTGGGGAAGTCAAACAGATGCCCTGACAGATGTTTTGTCTAGTGATTATGCTCAGTTTTCCATACCATGCAGGACATATACACTTGGTATTAGCAATTCAAATAGGGATTGTCTGTTCGATTAGAGGCGACTGCTGGCATGTAAGAGAGGATATGTGCTTTCTTGGAAAGGAGGATGCAGCATTTTTGAAGGAGGTGGCTTTGACACTGTTATTCCTGCCTGTAAATAGCTCTGAAATTCTAGAATTTTAGTCTTTGGAGAAATGTACTTCTGTGGTGAGCAAAGTGGATCTAAATATCTCCTTAGATATAGATTTTTTCCCTGCCCATCTGAATCCACCCTGAGACTAGCTATGGACTAGCTCTGCACTGAGCCATTTAATTTCACTTCAATGCTCAAAACAAGCATTTACTTCAACACTGTGAAATCTCATCTTTTTAAACCGTGACGTATCCTTCAACAGGAGGATCAGGCCCTGCCGGATTGTTGACATCTGTGATTTTAAGGCAATGGTGGAGATTTTAGCTAGGTCTGCTAACGGGGTCTCACCTTCCACCTATGGTGCACTGAGCATTTTCTCTGCCAGCTGTCACAAGTGAGGTATAAAACATAGCAAGCCATGTATATCGATCACCAGATACATCTTGTTGGCTTGCATTTACAAATAGCATTTAGCTGTAGCAACGAGGCAGAGGGACGCTGATAACTGCAAAGCTCTCCATTTTGTAAAGGCATTTCTATCAGACTAGTAGGAAAATATTCATCAATCAATCAGGACTGTCCTGCAAATGCATTAAGTTTTACACAAGCTGTTATTTCTGCCTAATTATATTATGGATAAACAGCAATAAGGGGAGATTCAGTGTTCTGAATAAGCACGTAACTGCATTCTTTGCTATTCTCTGGTCTTTGACAGCTCAGTAGTTAAGCTAGATGAACGCAGAGCATAGTACATGAAAATGGATTAGAAAGAAATTGATAATGCGGCACATTTTCTCCACTTCCGTCTAAAATGCTTAGAGAAAAACAATTGGTTCTAAAAAAAACTCTGCCCATGTATGAGTTAATCGATACGAATGTTCAGCCTGCTCCAAGATATTTTAACACCTGTCAGAGCTAACTCACCAGTGATTGTTCAAATCTTACATGGAGGCGAAAACCACAACAGAAAGCCTTTCCCATCTCTGGGGGATTAACTCCAGGGGAAAAAAAGGATGTGATGCTGGTTGCTAGAAATGAGAGGGGAAAGAAAGATCCAATTCTCAGCTGATCCCATTATTAGAAAAACTACGTTAGAGAAAAAGTAGAGCTGAGAGAGTGAGGAATTTAATCATGATTATCTCCCTCTCCTGAGGCAGTGTGAAAATTTGCTGAACCCACCTTGGCTTGGTTACCCCCGAGGTGTGAGAGGGAAGGAGAAGTCAATGGGAAGCGATGCCTCGGAGGGGCACTGTGACGGAGCATGGCACGGGGTCTAATTGCCACTTGTACTGCGAGAAACATTCCTTTCCAAGTCTTGTGATATTATTAACGAACTATGAAACTCTCGTAAGGAATTTGGGCCCATGTGTTGCTATTACTGCTGCTTGGAAGAGAGGAATATAGCTGTGTTTGCTGAGGGGTTAACAAAAAATCTTTAACTTTCATATGCCATTCCCCCCTTCCCATTACGTACTGTGTTCAATATCTCATCTCCGTAATTCTCTATCTTTATAATGACTACCATATATTATCTCCTTTTAATGTCTATCCTTAATATTGCCTCTTTATAACAATAAATATATTAGTTGGCAGTTTTCATATCTTCTCTCATTCAAATCACATTTCACTTGAGCATGACAAACAAGTGCAAGGAGTATTTTTCTGAGGTTTTAAAACACAGCTATCTGAAGTCCTTACAGCTCTACACAGGATCTGAAATGGAACAGACAAGTTCTGATACTTTCCCCTCAGAAAGGGAAGTAGGGGTGCTGCCTTGACGCTCAGTTTGAATTGCTGTAGTACATTGTTTTTATACATGAATTAATGATTTGCATGAGCATATGGGTTTGTGTGTATGTATATATTTACCATGGCTTATTACTGCTAAGAAGGTTGTTGGGGTCAGGAACCAGGTAGGTGGTTCCTGTGGTGGCTCCCTTCCTGGTGTCCTCATCACCTGCGAGGAGCTAACCCTGATCCATCAGAACTGTGGTTTTAATTTTTTTTTGTATTAATATATCTCTACATATGCATTTTTGTGAGTGTGTGCATCTCCATATATTTTTTTTTAATTTTATTTTTTTTCCCAGCATCAGACCACTCCAGCAAGAAGAGAGCTGGGCTGGTTTGGTGGCTGCATCTTGGTGGCTGAGTACAGGGACCTCATGGTCACAGTGCAGGTGCAGCAATCGCCTCTTGTAAGAGGTCTCCTCCAGTCCCTTTCTGTTCAAACCTTTGCAAAATTTAGGGATTTTTTGTTTGGGGGTTATAAATAGATGTGTAGTGGTGAAAAAGGCCACCTTTACTGAGAACTGGGGTGTAACTGTCTTCCCTCAGGCTAGGCACATGCAACACAGGCTGCAGCCCCAAAGGCATCTTTTGGCAAAGCCTAAGATTTCCTTATAGGGACAGAAGGGATATTTTACCTGTGGGAATTTGTTTCCATACTGTACCAGGATTCATTTACATGGAGTTGAAGTTGTGCAAAGCAGAAGAGCTTCCTTCTCTTACGCAGCACGGACAAATGACTTTCTGACGTCCCCAGCAGGATCTCAGCTCCTCTTCCTCAGCAGGTGAATCTGACAACCAAACCTATGGCCATGGATTAAAAACCAAAAAGCAAAACGAAACAAAACCTCCACAAAATCATAGGAACTTCTTCCTAATGTAGCATTATCTGATTGCTATTTCTGAGACCAGGAGAAAAAGAACGTGCATCATTATATTGTTGGATAAATCAGTGATAGATACGTATACCATATGTAATCCTGTTTAACCTGTCTCCATAAGTCTGTAGCAGATCTAGAATAGACAGAGAGAATGACCATAAAGATGAAACTGCATCTGCTTGTAGTGAGCACTAACTGGAATAGAGCTTTCTGAGTCGGAAAAGTGATGGATGCAGTAAGGATGTAACCGGAGCCAACAAAATTATGGAAGAGAATTGTGAGTAATGAATTGTTTGCTGTCCATAAAGTAGAGATGTTAGGAGATCTCTAGTTGGAGAAATACATTTCCCAGTAAAAACATTAGGCAACCATCTTCACAAGGAGGGGCTGTTCTCCCACATAGGTAATGAAATTACCAATCTGATTGCCACAGGGGGTTGTCATGCTGGCAGAAATAATAAATGGGTTCAAAAGGGAATTCATTCATAGCAGTAAACAGTGTTATTTTGATGGAAGCTATGCAGTGTGTGTGTATATATATATATATATATATATGAATATTTTCAGAGCGAGGAGAGATTTTTAGTTATGGTGCATTAAAGCTGTTTCCGCCTCTGGGCATGAATAAAGTAAAAGAACCATTTGTAAGGTGTGGGAAATGAAGTTCCTCCAGCACAGATGAGGTTTCCCTCCTGTTAGGGTGTTCCCCTGCCTGCTCCATGCTGCTCAGCAGCACCAAGCATTCGCTGCTTTGCTGAAATCTGAGAGCACTGTGGATCAGACCCAGCATTAGTTACGTGGGTTAAAAAGTAGTCCTGAAGATGTGCAGGGCTGCCAACACCGTGGGTGCCTGCTCATCCTTTCCATAGAGGATACACTCACGTAGATCTTCGTCCTCCACAGAACGGCAGGAGAGCCCTGCTTGCCAGCACTGAGCTCTAATCGCTTCCTGCAACCTCTCCGTGCTGTTCACGTGGGCTCCTTCAGTGACAGTGATATGGAAGATGTCTCTACATGCAACTGCTGTCAAAGTGACGCTTCTCCTATCTAGGCAGACAGATGTAGCAGCTTCCTTAGACATGCTTTCATAACAATAGAACTGCGTTGAGTGGGGTTTTCTTGCCCCAGGGGAAAACAGAGCATGGGCGCTGGGGGCAGAAACTGGAACATGGGATGTTCTGTACAAACACAAGGAGGAACTTCAGCACTGTGAGGGCAGAGCAGGCTGCCCGGAGAGCTGCTGGAGTCTCCTTCTCTGAAGATTCTCAAGACCTGTCAGGGACGCTTTCTTGTGTAACTTCTGGTAGGAACCTGCTTGTAGCGGGGCTTGGTCTGAAAATCTCCATGGTCCCTTCCAGCCCCTATGGTTCTGCAATTCTGTGAGATACCCTTGTTTGTACAGTAGTGACAGCGAGAATAGTAACTGGAAAAGCTTTGCTAAAATGGAAGAATAGCTTGGAGCTCCGAGCCAGCAGCTGATTGGAAGAGGTGCTCCAGCAAACTTGATGCTGCTGCAGGTTTCCCACTGCTCCCTGTGTTGTTGAAAAGTCTCCTCTTTGGAGGGTATTTGAAGACAGATCTGAGAGTGCACTGAAGCCAATGCTGTGCTCACTAATGAAACCCATTTAAGGAGGTGGCCCAGGCTTGGAAGTTGCTTTGGTGACAATTATTCCCTCTGAAATGTGCTGAACTTGTGGTACAAAGAGCTCTGGTTTTGGGCAGATATTGCATATTTAGATATTATCAAGCATAAATTCAGTATTTAACGTTTAATCTCATTGTCCTACTTTCTTACATTAATAATGATCTTTGGGAAGCTCTGTAATTAAGTAACCATTAGTAAACTTTCCTGTCAGCATTGCATTGGAGCAGGGCGCTACAGAGTCAGCAGAAACCTCAAAATAAACAAAGAAACAAATGTGTTAGAAAATGAATAAGAAGTAAGCTGTTCCACCTGGTTCTGTTCTCAGTTCTTGGGGAAGGGCTTTATAATTGAGCTGCATATCACTATTAGAGAGTCAATTACCTGTCATTGCTGCCTTTAAAAGCAAGCCTTTGTTTAGGAAAAAAAGTATAGAGATGAATTTTGTCTCGGTGCACAAGTGGTGAATTGGCTTTAGTTTTGTAATCCCAACTGGCACGTGAAAAATAGCTCGCGCTGTTAAATCTTCGAGGTGGAGAGGCCAAACTGCTCAGTTACACCAGGGGGAGTCCAGAGCAGTCCACCAGGATCCGTTGCATTGGTTTGGGATGTCTGCAGTTGCAGTTCATCACAGAATTTGACAGAATTTGTCCTATAGCACGACATAGATAATAACAGTTATTTTGTATATAAGAAGCGAATGTGAAGTGGGGCTCTTGATCAGTTTAGATGCTAAAAGCCTCAAAGCTCTCCCGGTGATTACTCTGGATTTACTTTGCATTTTTGTGCAGAGGTTTCAGATCCTTCTTATTTATTGGCACAACAGAACTTTCCTTAATGACGCTTAAGGTTGCTGGTTCCATCCCTCACCTGTGAGCTCGAGGGGAAAGCCTTCATCAATAACCATCAGCTTAATATCACCTGCATCGCAGACAATAATGCGCTCTGTGGGTTTGCAGCTTTACGGAGCCCGTGTATAACATCAGTCTGCGTTAATACTGCTGGGTCAACGTGAAGGTTTTGCAGTAAATAGCAAGTTTGTTAGAATGCCTTTAAGAATAGCAGTAAATAACAGAAAAACGTAAGGGAAGTCAGCAGATTTTGATGTAGATGAAGAAGCCATTTGTACTACCAGACACGCACAGAATATGTATTATTACATTTCTGAGCCAG
The DNA here is from genome assembly GCA_024606505.1 of Aquila spilogaster. Lineage (NCBI taxonomy): Eukaryota > Metazoa > Chordata > Aves > Accipitriformes > Accipitridae > Aquila > Aquila spilogaster. The sequence goes on along the minus strand of JANHGO010000044.1, from coordinate 23,450,565 downwards.
AAAAAAAGATACCGCACAGATTAAGCCTCCACTGTAAATACTTTTATTATTTTTGCAAAAGTTACAGACGGCTAAAAATACGACTTCATAATGAAATTGCTGACAGGCCTTAACTACAGCGCGAGAATGCAATGCTATAATACAGTTGTGCCAAGCTACATTATGTGGCTGCAGTGATTAATTCACTGCTGGTTTTGCTGAAGCTGTGCTCTGCAGAAACATCCGTAGGTCTGCTTAATCCATATCTGGGAGAGGGAGAGGGGGTGTGTTTGAGTAAGCGCTGAGCAGAGCTGCAATGCTGTGAAGGACCCTTTGGTAGCAGTGGGTTGCTGCAGCACTTTGTAGTAACAGGAATGGAAGTCCTTAGGAGGTTTGTATCTAATTATTTATCAACTGAAGATGAGTGGGTCTTCCAGGGTTCCTTTCTAGAGCTCCCAAAAGCCAGGGATGATGGCTACCAGGTAGCCAGCACTGCCGCCAGTTCAAAGTGCTCCTCTGTGTACTGGAGTCACTGGGGTGCTGGTTACAGCAACAGCACCCAGGGATGAAATGGTTTTCTGGGGCAAAAGCAAGAGCAGAGCAGAGGCTGCTCCCTGCAGTGAAGCCTGAGCTGATTTTCCAAAGCACTGCTCCTGCCCTCCCAGCCCCTTCAAAGCAGATATTTTCACAGTTTGTCTTGCAGCCTGTGCAGTGTAAAAGTCTGTTTACACATTTATGGCCAAAAGATGGAAAGGTTATTACTGGTGCTGGTCAACGTATCTGATCCCTTGGAAGAAGTCTTTCACCATTGTAATTTTTGTCATTTGTTTCTGCTGTTACCTGCCCTGATGTACATTTGCCCCATGTTCTGTTTCAGCATTGTATTAGATATATTACTTAGTACGTCCAGCTCAGTTTCAGGGCATGAACAAATTTCTAGATCTCTACAAAAGAAGGGTTTTGCCGTCAGACCTGGCAATGTTACTTTGCTCATAGCATGAACAAGCTTCATTAGGAAAGATCTGAAGGAGCCAAACCTTTCTAATATCATTGTAAATGTGAGCAGAATAGCTATGAAGCAATTATCTTAATTAAAGTTAATTAACACATATTAATGTGAGATAAAAAGGCTGTGACAATAGGAGAATACAGTGGAGGCGCAAGAAACAGAGGTTCCAGCCCTCCTGGGCTGCTGCAGCTGCCTGCGGCTCACTGGGTTCTGCCAATGGGGGCTGAGGGCTGGTGCTGGAGGACCTGGAGTACTCTCTTCCCTGCTCATGAATGTCTGTGTGATGAGTTTACCACTCTTCCATAAATTAACATTTCTTTGTATGAGAACGAGAGACCTTTTTTCCCATAGTCTCTTATTCGAAGAACGTTTATTCACGCAATTAGAATGGAAGCAATGTCCTATGGCTGGCTGACCGACCGTGGGTAATTAGTCAGAGTGGAAGCCTGAAGCTGATATACTGACATAAAAGCATTTACCTGTGCCCTTGTCTGGTGGTTAAAAATATGAATACATATGGCAAAACTGGGATCAGCTCTCTGCAATTCAGATGCAGAAAAGTGCATTGCATTTACAGGAAACAGTCTGTGAAAGTAGTAACACAAAATGAATGTGTATATTAATGTATGTGGTGGTAACTTTTTCTTCTTGTTGGCAAATGAAAGCACGTTTGATGGGAAGCTTCTCAAAGTGGAGGGATTTAAAGAGATTGCTTGATTTTGTAAAGAATTTCTGCACAGATATGCGTGCACACGCATTTTTTGGCAAGTTCTCCTGAGCTGTCTCCATATTCCATCTGGCAGGGAGCAGGATCAAGCCATGATCCTTTCTTTGTGTGCTGCTGCTCTATTGTGGTGTGTTAACTCCAACACTGGGGGAAAACCACCCTACAGGAATGATGCCATCCAGCCGATGTCGTGCGGCTTTTTGCAGTTTTCCTCCAACCCAGCAATGTGGGAGAGGTGGCTGTGTGTGGAGGCTCTCCTGCGAAGCACTGGGAAGGTCTGTTTGTTAGTTACTTTGCTCCTTAACAAAGTGATGTGCTAGAGCTGAGCGTGGTTATCGCAAAGCAGTTGCAGCAAACGCTTTGAAAATACGCTGAGCGTGTGAGAGAGCGGGAATACCACTGGATCACAGAACCCTTTGGGTTGAAAGGGATCACCAAGTCCAACCCCTGCTAAGGCAGTTGCCTAGAACAGGTTGCACTATGGCTGAGGACGGGCGTTGGTTGAACTGAAGAGTCTTCAGGAAAATACCCGATGTGTCCAACTGCCCTGTGCCTCCCTCACGCAGAGAGTTTGTCCTTGGACTGTGTCTATCAGCCGTGTTGTCTTCTGACACCAGCAGTTTAATGGGACCCAGAGAAGCCAGGGGAAATACTTGCATGTCATGGCGGTCGTCGCACCACCATGGCCACCTCCTGTGAGCTCCTGGGTACCTGCCCAGATCTGCAGCAGTGCTGGGGGTGTTCAAATGCTTTTCAGAGACCCGCAGTGAAACCAGTGTTTGATATTCAAGGTGATGAACATCACGCGGTGTATTTTCAGGTGAGCGTGGCTTGGAAATCCCATCAATTCAATACAAATTTGTAAAGCAGTCACAAAAGTGAGCTCTGCACCCTGCCATAACAGGGGCTGCTTGAAAACTGTAGTGGGGAAAGGGAAGGCAGAGGCATGCATGCCAAAAAGCAGAGCTGAGGGGCTCTGCCATGAGGGATGGCTGCTCTTTGGTGTGAGCTGTAAAACTCATTTTAATATGAGTAGAAAAAAAAAAAGGGGCCAAACAGAATGATGCCCCACATGGCATTACATGGAGAGAAACTTCCACAAATTCACAATTCACCATTTTCTTTACTTAAACAGATACATGTAGGCAAAAGTGGAGAATAAACAGAAGGGATCCAGGCCATGGGGCAAGAATAATATTAATGTGCTGAAACATGCACCTTCTTTCAGACATGGCAGTGTCTAAGAGAGCAGAAACCTGCAGACTCTCCCTGAGCTCACACGTGGAGCTCTGTGCAGCTCTGTGGCGCGGGCACTCGCACTGCGAGCACAATTAGTCTCTGCTGGCACTGTGCACTTAATTACCGAAACAAAGGTGCTACAGTTTGATCCTGGGATTATCGTGGGTTTGCTGCAGGAAACTTAAGTTACTGACTCTGGCTTGGCGACTTCTAGTATGCTTTCTCAATTAAGCTGTGCGTGCCCCCAAATTAAATAGCAATTCATAGCTGCTGCAAATTGATTTCCACCCAGGCTGTGGTTAGAGCTGCCAAATGAAATGTCGGAGAGGAGCGTGTTCTTAATTTAGAATATTACACAGATTTTCTTAAAAAAAAAAAAAAAAAAAAGCCTTGGCATTTATAAGCGCTTGGTAAGTAAACTTCAGCCCTTTGCCCACTCTTTTCTTCATGATGTATGGATGAGCCTCAGTGATTTACCATGCTCTGAGCTTTGTTGTGCTGCCTTTTTGTGTAGTTAGGGCCTGTTAATATGATCCATACAGCGGACTAGAGAGTGATTTAAATTTTAATATATTGCAGTCAAGCAGTGTCAATACGTTATTTCTGTCTGTGGAAAGGTACTGGTTCTCTGATTGAATGATTATGGCAAAAAAAGGGAAAACCCCTTCCCCCAGAGGCATCAGAAAAACACATAAAACGTACATAAAACTACCAGTTTATTATGTCATCACGGACAGTACCGTGTGTCACCGGTATCTGTGGGGATTAGTGACTCTGGATCAGTCACCTGGAAATGATGCGGAAAGACCTGACTTGGCTTTTGAGTTCAGTATGTTTTCCTGTGCAGTGCAGCCCCGAGTGCTTTGTAAATCCCAGGCTGCTTGGAAGGGATCTGAAGGGAGATGAGGGCATTCTGCTTGCCATTCCACGTGCTTGGCTCTCACTATTCACCCGCCATGCTCTGTCCCCTTGTGCATCTCCTTGCCTATTATTGAATTGTCTTATTGCCAAGTACAGAAACACACCATTAACCACTAACTGACAATTAGCTCACCTTCTAAACACACAGAAAACAATTTTTGCAATCTAAAAAAGAGCAGTGATTTTTCTGGATTTTTCTTTGCTGCTGAGTTAGTCAGCAATCGTAATGTAAGCTGCCATTTGTTGTCCCTTATGCAGTAAAGTTCAGCATTGGATGACTTCAAAAAATAAAGCTTTGGTTTCTTTCTTTTGAGGAAGTGCATTTAATGAGTGGGATTTGCTTACAGGAATGGAGTCTCTGTACATGTACCATCTACAAATGGTACATGTGGTGAAGCTTTTGAAGATTTATTTATTTACACCGGTTGGAGATATGACTGTTTTTTGAGTAAAAGGCAGAAGTGTCTTAATGTTTTGTTACTACCTGTTAATAATAAGCTAAAATCGGGCTCTGATTACAAGTCTCCTACATGTATGCGAGTGCGGTATTTTGCTGTTCCCATTGTACACGATGCTTAGAGCTGAGTTTGGAACCGGCATTAAAGTTTTGCAACTCATTAATGTGTAGAATATTTTAGGCCCTGCCTATTTAAATTCCATATACCATGTATTGGTACTTTCTCATTTGAACAAAATATTCAGGGTAACAGCCCTTGCGTGATTTATTCATGAAGTCCAGTAGCCATCTGCAGCAGCGAGCAATAACTGAGAAGGAGGCAATCATCTTTCATAAGCACAACTCACCGAGTGTACATCTGTGCATCCCGTTTGTTATAAAACTCTTGGTTTATTGTCACAAATAAACTCCGGGGCCAAACTCTCCCTTACAAACAGGAGCAAAGAGGATTTGCAGCTCAGATGGCTGCACGCTCCCAGCACACACACACAATACCATGGCTCGTGTATCTCTCTGTGCTGGGTGCCTGAGCGTGCTGTAGGCTGTGCACGCAGAGCTGGGCCAACAACGAGGCAAAGAGGAAGATGCAAAGGTGGTGTGGCTGGCAGGAATGGCACTGAGTTGTGGTATTATTATGTAAAAACCTCTGTGCAAAAGATGACTGCACCTTAATAAGGTGTTTCAGAGACACCTGGGCTAGGCTGACTGTAACAATGCCACTGGAGGGGAATGAAAGTCCTCATGAAAGTCCTCATTTTGTATTATTAAATGCAGGGAGTGAAATGTCCAATAGATTCTGATGCTGCTGGGAGTGTTCTGTACAATTAAAACCCATAAGAGCATATGGTGCATAGATTTAAATAGAAGATTCAAATGGCTGGGTCTGAAAACTTTGACATGTCATTAACCATAACCTTTGAATATATAACATCTCCAAAATTCTAGAAAGATGTCTGGTGTGTACATTACATCATGGTGTGACCGTGAAGCCCCCAAAGCTTGGCAGTAGCAGTACGTAAGCATTGCTGTAACTATTAGCCAGAGGGGGACATGCTTCTACAAAGGTGCTCCTGTAAGCACTGGAGAAAATGTGAACGTCCTGGTGATGGCCATCCCCGCCGTTTAGAAGAGAGCTGACCAGCTAGAAAGGTGCAGTGACATTTCTTCCACCACCCTTCCCTGCTCTGTGACTTCTACATAGACTTATCCTCTGCTCGTGAAGGATGGTGCAAGGACATCTGTATAGAAGTGTAACAGCACGTGGCTGTGATTGAGGGCAAAAAAAATGCCCAAACCAACAACAAGAATAAAATCTGCACAACTCTGAGTCTGAAATCTTCGTGGCTGTCTGCAGTGTGAAGCCATTCTGCTTCCACGCCAAGGTGAGGAGCTCATGTCTGCTGCCCACGTCACGCTGTGCCAAGGCACAACGGGGCTGAATGCTCCTTGGTGGATGTGATTGATGCTCACTTTCAGTTCCTTCTTGTGGTGACTTCCAGACAAAAATCCATCCTCATTTCCTGATATCCTAAAGCTGTTTGGGAAGAATGTAGTGCCTCAGTACAGCGTTCCTCCCTGACAGCTTTCATGGACATTGAGGCTCTGTTTTCACTCCACCTGGTTCTTCCTGTCCTCTCGCTATCTACATTTGAAAGAAGTCAGATGGAAGAAATTTCTTCTAGGGCTAACGTGAAAAACAATCAGTTCTTTTAAAATGTTGCCTTCAGCATTGCTGTGTTCTCCTTATCACAGCTCGCTGTCTTCAGACCCCGTTACCTCCCCCAAAAGCGAACAACTGATCCAAGCAGATGTTTTCTTATCAAGAATTCATACCAGACCTATTTATTTTGAATTAGCATATCTCATTAACTGTCTCAAGGACACTGGCTGAATTCATCTTTTAACGAGTATCTCAAAAATCTAGCTTTTCAAAAGCGAAATGTAACTGCAGAGAACTGTACAATTAACCCCTTCGCTTCCAGTGCCTGGGTGGGAAGATGCTGGAGGGTGGGCTTTTCCACCTGGCCTTTGAGTGAATCCACATGGACCTTTGGTGTTTTGGTGCGCGACATACCAGCCTGTCCTGAGGCCTGTGCAGATGTGGGGTCACTACGGCAGCCACCAGAGATGCTGAAGGGTGGGACGGGCCATGGGCCCAGAGCAGGAGGTGCTGAGGGCTGGCTCCATCCAACAACCCAGGGCATTCATCATGAAGTACCTCACTGTAAGCACATTGGAGAGGTCAGGTGCTGCTCCTTGGCACATCCACCACCAACATTTTGGGGTTCTGAGGTGGGGAAGTGAGCACCAAGAAGAGCAGGGGTGCCTCCTTCCCATCTGCTGCACAGCTTGCAGGTATGTGTATTCCCTCTGCTTCTTCTCTGATCATAGTTTTCCCCTAAATAGCAGGGCTGAAGTTATTTTGGTACAATATTTAATCATTCAAAAGAAAACCACTGACTGATGCAGTATTTCAATTGGATATAATCCAACAAATCCACATTTATTTGTTCTAATATATGAGTATTAGTGAAGCCAGAATGCCTCCAAGGCTTTCTGGATTGCATTTTCTTGTTCTTAAGCAAAGGCCTCAGCAAGCGTGTATGATGTTGTCCATATATGCTCATCCAAAGAGATGCATTCTGGTGTAGTGCTTATTGAAGGAAACACAATTATACCAGAAATGCTAAAATATTGCACTGACCATGGGGTGTACAGAAAACTCCAAAGGGCTCTGAGGGCTGCTCCAAGGGCATGGCACCAAAACCAGCAGTACACGGTGCATTGGGCCGGACCGCACTGCATTATGCCTTGTGAGAGTGCACTGAGGGAAGGAGGGCTGGAAAACATCAGGGGACAAAGGAATTGTGAGGAATGAGCGGGTGTTTAGAGAAGAAGGAAGATCCAAGGGCAAGGATGTTACAAATGAAGAGATTTCAATTTCAAAGAAAGCAGCAAAAATAAGAAACGTAGGAAACCAACCTGGAAATTCTGTTCGCACATGGCATGATTGATTTGTGAGCCATTCCCAGCACTGCAGCTGTATCCTTACCCCTCCCGATGGCTCATTTGAATTTCATAGCATTTATTTTGATCCAAGCAGTGTATCACCCCATAACGGTGTTGCTGAAATTGTATTTCAAGGCGATCGGACCTTGATTCTGCAGGGTCAGTGTGGCTCAATCCACTTAGCGCGGCCCCACAGCTCGTGACGATGTCGTTAAGGATGTGCCAGCACTTCCATTACACACCCCATTTTCAAGGGTTTAAACTTGCAGAGTCCTTTAGCAATATACTATACCGGCAGCAGCGCTGGGGGAAAAATCAATATTATAATTCAAAAAGTAAGTAAAAAGTACCCTTTGCTAATGAAAGCAAGGACAGATGTGACTGCTGGAAGAAAATGAATAGCGCCTAAGCAACAGGCAAAGCATACACTAATTCAAACCTATTCACATTTAAAAATAGCACACCTAAATTTAACAGGATTGAAGCAGATGGAGGTAATACATAAAAACATTAACATTTCTGCAGCCTCGATATTCACAACAGCAAAGAAACAGGCTTAGAGATTGCTCCCTGCTTCACATCCCTTTAAATGCTAATGGCAGTTGAATGGATGCACTTGGAGAGGAACTTGGAGTCTCCAAAGGAATTATATTACTTGCTTAAATGTATATGGATTTATTTTTCTCAAGAGACAGTTGTTTAGGTCTGCTCCTAGATAAAAACAACACAAAGCCTTTGGGTGGGGTGTTTTATGTAGAATATGTTGCCCTGTTTAAGTCATAATCCCATTAGGATTTGAAGCACCTAAACCCCTGGAGACCAGGGAGGGTGAAATCACAGGCATTCAAGCATTTGCATGAGAAACGGATTTGGTGGGGAAGGGAAACTTGGCATTAGGCAGCTTTGAATCTTATTGTTGAAGAAGTAAATAAACACTGGATATGTATAAATTATATAGAGTCCCATCCTTCCCATGGGAAATGAGGAAGGGAAATAACAGAGTAAACTTCAGTGGGAATAATAACGCCCGATCAAACCGGCTGCATGCCTTGGATTTTTGTTTATTGCTTAGGTGCCACGTGCATTACAGTAATGCAGTTACATGCTAGTTTATCGAGTGTGTTTGTATTGCTTTCTTTAGTCCTGTTAGCAGGGACTCAGAGTGCAAACAGAAGCTCATTCCAGGGAGCCCCATCCAAACTTCCCTGGTCTGCCAGAATGCATTCTGGGGGCCTTCAGCCATTGCCTTCCTTCGGGCACCTTGTTGCACAACTCTTACTGCAGATGTGCTATGCAAGGCAGACTCCATCTCGCAGGTAAATACATGGCTTCAGAGGCTGCTGAGGCGATGTAGGTGAGCAGGCTTTGACTTCTTCTCACTGCCCCTGCCCTGGCAGCGTGTACAAATCTCGGAGCAGCATCTCCTCGAGGTGTGTGTGTTGTCTCGTGCCTTGCATGAATGAGAACGGGCAAATTCCTGCTCAGCCTGAAGAGCCTTTCCAGCAAACTGGAATTTCTTCCACATAAATGTGCATTGTAGCCGTTCTGCTCCCAGACTCTGAGCTGCAGCTGTGCAGCATGCACCCCGTGCTTGGCTTCTTCACAGCACCTGGCTGCAAAGGGGTGGGCTCACACGTCAGCAGCACAGCACAGACCTGGTGCCCTTTGACACGAGCTGATGTCCTCTGGCTCAGTGCTTCCATCTCTTAAGTGGGATCTGTCATTGTCCCTGGAGAGATGTACAGAGGACCAGGACGCAAACATAGCTCATTTAATCGTGGCCTTCTACAGTAATTTCTTAATCAACATTTTGAATTCAGTCCCCGATCCACCAAGGACAGCAAAACAAACCAAATCTATTTCCCGAATTCCACTTCTATGCGCTCGCAATCTGTTGCACATTAGCGGGATGATGCGTATGTAATCATTATTCTCTTCTTTTGAAAAACTAATGGAGATGAAAAGGAAACTTAAAAATAACATTTCTTTAAAGAGAACCCGACGTGTCTCTGTTTGCCAGGAGTTAATTAGCCAAGGGGTTAAAAAATAATTCCATTTAATACTGCAAAAGTGAAGAAAAATATGCAAATAAGTCCCAACAAAGCGTAGTATGAAAATGGAAGAAATATCCACCCGCCACCAATTAGGATAATTTTGTTTTCCCAAGAAAATGATGGTTGATTTTAGTAATTTTACCCTTGTGGTAATTGTCACTAATCTTCAGCATATTGTGTGTGTCTTGCTCTTAGGAATCCCATATCCCCTTCTACCATAAATATTTCATAAAATATTCAAAGCCGGTCCACAGCCAAGTAATAACAAATGTCAGATGACACATTAGGAAGATTCATAGCGATTTTAAGTATGAATTTTATATAAAAGCCTAACTCGTTTATTGTGGTCAGCGTTAAGGATTGATTTCAGCAAAGAAATGCTCAGCAATTAGTATCAGCACCTTTATTGCCAGCTTGCTATTAAAGCAGAATTAATAGAGATTAGCCAGAGCTCTTGGTAGAGGACTGCACACGCTGCTCTGCTCAGTTGTGTTGGGATCTTGATCTCCAAAGGCCTCATTCAAGACCTTCTAGCATATGTAAAGATGTCTGTTGAGTTCTATATCCTTTTACATCAGTGTCTCCTTTTCCTGCAGCTGAAATGGTTTTTATTGGGGATTCCTCTACTGACATCAGTTCAAAACCTTTTTTCCTCATTTGCTCTCTATAAAAATTTCAGGTTTTGTTGTGTAAAGCACAATTTCAGACTTCTTTCCTTTTATCAGTTAGAAAAACACGAAGCTCTAGGAAGAACTGGACTCACTCTTCCCCTTTTGTGTGAGCTTATTGAACTTGACTGGTGGTAATCAGCCCAGTGGGTGCGTGCTCGGATGGGATGGAGACCATGTGTGTGGCATGATCATTAACAGCTCACCTGAGGATGAGGGAACAGCCCATAAGGGTGCTCCTGGGGGGTGTAGCTGGGCTGTCTGAAGTGAGGTGAGTGTTGCTGGAGGCCTGGGTTGGGGGTGAAGCTTGTGGTGGTACCTTGTCGGCTGGGTGCTGTATCTCTCAAGGTTAGCTTCTTTGGGGAGGACCGGTAGCAGACATAACTGAATGAGGGCTAAGTGATAGCTGCAGTAAAGCTAGAAGGTGCTGATTCTATGTACAAGTTTTGGTCCATATTTTCTTGCTGTGCTTTAGATTGGTACTTGCCTTGTTGAGGTAGTGATTGATGTAGTTGAGCCCAGAGTGACGGGCAGCTCGCTGCTGGGCTTTGAAGTTGGGCTCCCTCAGCAGGGGAGGTGGTGGTTCCTCCTGCTCTGTCCCTGAACTATCAGTGCAAGAGTCTGCTATGGGAGGTGGTGCGTTGTAGGAGGTTCCTGGAACTGATGTGACTTTATTCTGAGATGCATATCTACTATGTATTCTGAGACATACATCCACTATATATTTTGCTAATAAAATACTTATTCTCAGTATTGGAAAGAACCCCTTGATTTATGAATATTGGTTAAAGTTATCTTTGTGATTATAAATCAGGATGAAAAGAGATAATGAGTTTATGGTAAGGGCAAGTGGAGATGCTGTGTTACTCTGGGTAATGGCTTGTTCCCATAGTGACCTCTTCTTTGCCTCTTTTGTTCCTAATTCTCTCTGTTTAATATTGCACTTACTTATTTCATGATTAAACAAACCCAAACATACTGGGAATGTTATGAATTTTCTGCTGTGTTTTACAGCAGCTACATATTTATAAGCTTCAGTTGAACTTTTTTCTGTCCTCCTGTATGTACTCTGAGCAGCTCCATATCCCTGTAGCTCTGCAGCCTGTCACTTTGCTCTTCTTTCTACCTTGAAAATACACGGAGTGACTATCTAAATGTGTGCAAAGACTTGTGCTTAACTGCTTTGACTTCATTATGCGTTGTATCCTAGATTCCTCATTTAATTAATAGTGCATCAAATGGGCTTGCTATACTATCTATTATAAAAATAAGACCTTACTATCATTAAAAATATATATACGTATATATCTGTCCCTGGTTCCACTTGGTGTGGGGGCTCTGCCCTGGGGGTCTGGCAGAGGTGAGCAGGGACCATTCCACTTGTGCTAACTCAATCTGCTGCCATGAGTAAGCTGGGGCCATCATGAGTGAGCAGAGCTCACCCAGCAAACTCCTCCTGTCACTGTGGGCAAATTCATTTAGCCCTGGGCTGGGGAAGGTGGCACAGCCATGCACAGTGCCTGAGTAGGCAGCATCCCTTGTTATCTACAGCCCAGGGAATTGCCATGCTGCTCGCTGCCTTTGGAGGGGATCCAGTATTGATGTGAGGTGCTCTGGGGACTGGATGATTGAACAGGTGTTAAGAGTTTAAGGCAAATTATCAGGAAGCTGTGGCAAAACTGAGTAGGGAAGTGGGGGCTGCCTGAAACTCGGAGAAAGCAATGAACTGCAAGTAGACTCGTCTTGGCAATTGCCTTTTGCTTTAGGAGCCTGTTACAAGGATCTTGGTGGAATAATGTTTAAGCCAAATATGAAAACAGCTTGGAGACCCTTGTTTACCCTGAACAGATGCCCATTTGCACAAATATATTCCCGTTAGCAAATGTAACAAAATACTTTGGCCTGTAGTTCTGTGTAATTGTTTCTCCAAATATTTACTGCTCAGCAAGTAGGAAAAGACTATGGCCACAACCAGTCTCATGTGGGTCAGGTTTGTAGGGTTTTGCTTTAGAAACCAGTGAACTTAACAAGTGCTTCTCCAGCTGTTTGGTTTCTGGTGGTCACTGGGAGTCTGTGTGCCCTCTGGGAGGGAGCAGAGGTCTAAGGGCACTGGTGTGGCCAAGCAGCAAATGGCGTGAGGGGCTGCTCAGTGTGCAGCCCAACTGCTGCAGTGCTGCGGCTGTGTCCTCCTGTAATTGTGAGTGTGGCCTTTCTGCTTTATGTCTCTTGGCTGGATGTTTGCTGCACTTGCAGATTCCCATTTTAGGAGTATTTAAATGAATGTATTTTGACCATTACGGGAATTAATTCAGGAGGAACTACAACTTGGTCTGAGTTAAGTACATCTCCTTGAAATGATGGTTTCCTGCTTGCTTTGGAGGGGAGGTTGGAGTCTGGCAGCTAAACGTTACCTCCAGCAAGTGTGCCTTTTTGTTCTCAGGAACAAGTCTGGATCTCATGGCTGCAGAAACTATCCCTGTAGTACTTGTTGGTTTGGTGAGTAACTTTTGCTGACCTCACGTTATTTCATGATCTGACTAGGGAAATTGCCTTTCTGGAACACTAAATGATAAACTAAGCATGCTTAAACCCTAATATGTTGTTAAATGTCCCTGGAGGGGTGAGCTGGGGTCACAAAGCTGATTTCTGATGCTCCTCAACTTCAGTTCTCTGCTTTACCTCTCCTAATGTTATTAGCCTTTCTGCTAATACAATAGAGATCATTCTTACAGATTGTACTGAGTGATAGAGCCAGTTTATTTATGGAGCAATATGTAGAGTGATTAATGAAAAATAGCCAGAAATCCCACCCTGCTAAGAGAGGCAGCAGCTGTGCAGGGCTGGAGGAGGACAGAGAGATGGGGCTCCTTGGAGTTTTTCTCCCCCCTCTTCTCACCTGCCCCAGCAAAGGCTTCAAGTTCACCCTTTTACATGTATCTGCATTTCCTGGCTATTTCTGGTGGTTGCCTCTCACTCCCATTCTCTGCCCTGACCCAGTGGTTTCTCTCCTTCTCCTATTATTGCAGCCTCCTGCATGGTCAGGGGCATTCAATGGGCGGTGTTCTGGGAGGAATTTTGAGCAGTTTTTCTTGAGTTGTGTGCCTGGGGTTGCATTGTGGAGGAAAGTGTGGTATGAAGCTATTGCTCTTGCTGTCCTTTCCTCATCCAGGCTTTTACTCTGATATCTCCAAATGGACAGGGGCTGAATCATGGCTTTTGTTACATGAAAAGCAAATGAAGGGCTTGGTCTCTCAGAAGAACTTTGTTCTCACTGCCTGAGTTCAGCTGGGGTTTCACATCTTTCCAGCTCCTTTTTTGCTCACTTCTGTCTCCTTACCTGTGCTGTGCAGTGTTGGAGTGAAGAAGGGGCTGCTCATGAGGGCTGGACTGGGAGTGGGATCGTGGCTGATGTCTGAGATATTGAGTGCTTGCGTCCTCCAGAGCGTGCTCCCTGCAAACAGCCCCAAATCACTGATGGAGGGAACGAGAGATGTTATGTTTGAGACTCTGAACCTCAAACCCTCAGCTGCTAACGATGCTCCAGGAATTAGCACGTACTCAGCAACTCTGAACATCAGTCACATCAAAATGATAAGCAGCACAAACTTTTTTATAGGCAGTCGCTGTGGCTCTTTTGTTTAATCACGGCCTGATAACAATTAGCCATTTCAATCTCCTGCTTAATTTAAACACTAGACTAATTTCCCATTCGAGGTGCTATTCAGAATCAACTTCATAATTAATTCTATGGCTACTTCTTTGGGGGACAAAAGAATCTAAAAGTATAGCAGGCTCCACCTAGGGATTGCTGTTATCGCTGGCGAATGTCAGGCGTACGGACGATATTACAGCCTACTTGCTTTCTTCAGACGTGTGAGCTATTGATTGCTTCATCGATGGCTGGTTCCTAGCTGCGCTTCATTATGCTGCGCAGCGGAGGGTTGTTTGTGTTTTGTTGGGTACGTTTGACCTGTGATTGCCCTATGATAAGTAGTGGAGAAAGCAGGCTTTTTTTTATTCCTCCCTTCTTCTACTGTTGCTACTTTTCAAGTCTAGTCAATATGCATATGCTGCTCTGGTATGACCCTGTTAACCTGCATTGGATCAAAGACCTGATAATTCAGAAAGTTTTAATTTTTAATTACATTTAATAAGCGAAAGAATTCAGAAGACAGCAGATCGTACCCCATCAGTAATGGGTCTGGTGCTGAGGCTGTTGACTCTTAGATGGTCTCACCTGGCCACTCACACTACACCGGCTGTTACCACTTACTGATTTCTGTGCTGTGTGTGGGTTCAGCCCCCCTGGTGTGAAGCAGTGCAATAGGATGAGTACAACCTCCTGGTGCAGAGCTGGGCAGGGGAGGCTGTGTGGCCGCTGCCTGTGCCCTACTCGTGCTCTTTGTACTGGGATTCTCCAGCAGCTTTGAAACAGCTCTGACCCCCAGGCAATTTCTGGAAGTGCAGATCTGCTTATGAATGAAAACAACTGGAGACGCTTCAGTGGGACCTAATCCTTTATCCCCCTGCACTTGTGCTTTCTTTTGTACGGCTCTGATAATTCTTACAGCAAGACTCAAATTGGCGGGCTCCTTCACTTCAATAAATTAAAACCACTGCCAGCGTGGCAGTCAGTGCTTTGAGTGATGCGGCTTTATGTGACTTCCTACCCAAGCTGCGTTGCAATGCCAGCAGAGCAGCTTTCAGAGAATTTCTCCTTACTGCACTGTGGCCTGAAGTGATGTTATACACCACTGAGCAGGAAATTCATCAATATAAGTAGGCAGCACCTTCTGGAAAGACAGCACTCTTACCTTGAGAACTTTTAATCATTTATCTCCCACGTTCAAACTTACTATCATGACTGTCCCAGTTTCACCGTAACCTCAACGGTTCTTGAGTAAATGTTGAAATAAGGGCAGCTTTGATGTTTGAAAACGAACAGAAGGTGGGCAGTGCTGCTGACTCTGGGAGAGGTTTGAGGTCCCTCCTGTGTGGCTGCACTGTGTGGCTGTGGGCAGGGAGGAGCGGATGGTGTGGGAGCCTGGGAGCAGCTAGAGTTTAATTATCCCCTCGAGTCACAACTTAGCAGAATAGCTGCTGCTATTAATGGGAACAGCAATGCACAGAGGAGGTATGCTTGTGAGCTTGTTCTCTCCCCTCTCATCTTTTTTTCTTGGAGCACGGTGGAGTTCTTTTTAGTACTTTCGCATATAGCAAAAATGGAGAGGACAGTGGGGTGTAATGAAAGTCCATTGGCCCCCTGCAGCAGAGTATGAGGGACTGGCACCAGTCTGGGTGAGCCTGTGCAGGGCTGAGGCAGCAAGACTCTTCTGGTTGTGCGTTGAGGGGGATGTGGCTTCAAACCCTCCCCAAGCAAATCATGCAGCTCTCCTGCTGGGAGAGGGCACAGCCTGGGCATGTTCTGGGGGAAACATTGAAGTATTTTTCTTCTTGGGGCCTGACAGGTATATTGAAGATGTTAATGCTTTCTTCAGGCAGCTGGAAGGAGGTTGTGGTGGGGCAGGAGTCTGCCTCTTCTCCCAGGTGACAGTGATGGGTCAAGAGGGAATGGCCTCGAGTTGCACCAGGAAGGTTCAGGTTGGATATCAGGGAACTTTTCTGTTCGTAGAGTGGTGCTGCACTGGCACAGGCTGCCCAGGGAGGTGATGGGGTCACGGTCCCTGCAGATGATCAAGAAACGTGGAGATGTGGCACTAAGGAACATGGTTTAGTGGGCAATACTGGTGGAAGGTGGATGATTGGACTAGATGATCTTAGAGCTCTTTTCCCATCTTAATTACTTTATGGTTCTATGATTGCCTCCAGCTTATTAATTCTCAGCATGTTGAATGGATTCTGCATTTGAATTTTAGCGTCTGATTTGTTTACCTTAAGTGAATCCCGCAGCTTACAATACCTAAGGTACTTCTTATTCTTACACTTTCCCTTCTGATGTTGAAATGATTGTACTTAAAAATTGCTGCTTAAGAAACAGTGATGGCTTCTCTGGAAGCAAGCTAGAGTATGTATGTCCAGATGGAGCTGAAGAAGGCCTCTTTACTAGCAACAGTGAACCAGTTGGAGATTGCCAAGGAATTATTTCTCCACTTGTTAGTGGAATGTTAATTCCTCTAATGCCACGTGTAATAAAGCTCAGGTTGAACTATGAATTATCTGAGATAAATCTGTTTTCTCTGCTTTTGAATTGCTCCTGCCAAGCTACCAATTTTCAGAGAGAGATCATTTTTTTTTTCCCCTTCTCTTATGTCCTGGCATTTATTCTGGTACAAAAACATCATTTCACCATTTCTTCTAGAGCGCTTGGTCTTCTCCCTGGGAAATAATGATCTTTTGCTGATTCCATCTTGCTTCAGAGGGCTCAGGTCTTCAAAGCAGTGTGTTGGCGGTGGACGCTGTAGGCTGAGCCCCTTGTGCCTGTTGCATCCATCCCCAGTTCTCAGCTGGAACTGCACAGCCTGAGAACGGTAGGAACTTAACTTTGCAGCAACCCATTGCACGCAGCTTGCTGGTCTTATTAAAATGACTCACCAATTTAGCTGTTCTTGAAGTTCACTTTTAATCCCCTAGGTCCTTGGGTTTCAATCCATAATGTGAAGCACCCTAATTGGTTTCAGTTTTGTTGTATTATTTCTCTTTGGTTACTTTGTTTCCACAGCTGGGCACTTAATGTCTCCTTGGAGATGGCTGTGGTTGTTTTGCCCGACCTGTTGTGGGCTGTCTTTGTAATTTGTCTTACCTTCAGAAGGAAAAATACCTAATTGCTAAGAGGATAACCGATATATAAATCACTAAATGAAATCAATGAGAACATCTAATAAAATCAAAGAACTCATTAGAGTTTTGAAGATGAAGTGAGGCTCCATGCAGTCTTGCAAGGAGATTAACAGGAGATGGGCTCCAAACAGAAAATTTACAGTCTGTGTCAGTCCTTTGAAGAGAAGTCACCTAGAGGAGCTAGGGATTTGCTTCTGAGAAGTGTCTAATATGGAATTCTTTCTTCTGTTTTAAACACAGCTGTGTATGTTGTGTCATAACTCATTTAGATACGGCAGAGCTTCAGCCTGGCAGAAAGCTCCAGTAGATGTGCATAGTGCATTTTCTTGAACTGAAAGATGCAGAAGTTGACCTTATGAAGTAGGTTAATGAGCCCATCTACCATCCAAGTCTTTTGCAGTATTGAAGTTCTGCTTCTATTTTTTGGGTGTTTCCAGTCATTTGGGTAATAAATATATCAACTGAGTCTGTCCATGCTAAAAAAGGCAAATTTAATGCAATCCAAAGCATCCTCAATTAGATTTACATAGTCTACATATTAGCATGAAACTGAGTTATGTTGATTTTTATAAACCTGCAACAGATCATTTTTAGGCATTTAGTTTCCCCTGAAGTCATCTTTAACCATCTGAACGTAATCCTTAAACCCTCACAGAAACACCAACAAAAAAGATCACCTTATTGAATTTCAAAGGGAAAATAAATCACTTTCCTGTCTTGCTGTGAGGGGTTGTATTTTTGTCCCATTTTCTTTAATCTGACATGCCTATTCTCAAATTCAGGTCTTAATTTTGGAGCTTACTCTCCTGTATTTACTCTTAAACTCAAAGGGTCTATCTGTGTAAGTACATAATCTCACTTTGTAAGCTTTCTGTACTTTGTTTTTATGTTTTGGATGCACTCAAAATCTAATTATTTCTTTCCCATAGCATAGGTGAATAGAAGTAATATCACTGACACCACATAGGTATAAAACTAGGGAAGGGGAAGAAATGGAATCAAACCCTTCTTTTAAGGGGTAATGCTCTGTACTTTTCCTTACTCTACATTTTTGATTAGTGTATTCACAGTCATCTCGTGTTTCTGTGCAGATTGAGTTGGATATCAGCCAAGCTCAAACTGAACCTCTTTGGGCTTTGGGAAAATGTAAAGCGAGTGTACGCATTCATTAAGGAAGAAAAGCCTTTCCTTGGGGAGAGATGGACCTGGAGCACGCAGTGTTAAATGTCTGACCTGAATAGATGAGAATGTCAAGTCTACCCCATGCTCACCTCAAGTCAAGAGTTAGTGCAAGGTGATGCCATTTGTAGATTATTTTTTTAATTGTATCACTGCTGCATACAGCTGTCATCCTGCACATGGGCAGTATATCCTTGACTTGACACCATACGTAAAGGAGCCTTTTTAGGGAGAAATATGTGGGATTCTTTGGGAGGGAGCAGCGAGAGTGGGACTGCTCCGTGGAGGAAGGCCATCTAGAAGCTAATGTCCATTCCCAGGTAGGGGCAGTGACCTCTGCAATAAGAGTGCAACCCCACAGTACTGATCATCTCAGGCTGGGTGAGGACAGCTGTAGAAACCCTCACCAGGTTGCCCAAGGAGCTTTAGGGTGGTTGGCACACTCAGGCCATGAGAATGTGTGGCAGTAACAGGCTGGGAGGACAGTTTCCTGATCAGCTGTGGGGTTGTGAGCTGGGATCGGTTCTGCTTTGGTAGCATCAAACAGCTAATTTGTGGGACTGGAGTATCTATGCTTACAATGAATAGTTGTGGCAATTTGTAAGTGCAATTAATAAACGGCGAGATAAGTAATTAAAATGAATTTGATACAGTGGCCCAATCTGAGAGAGCTTAAATGCTGCTCAAGGTAAGCTGTGTTTTTGCTTTCTGCAGTACACATCAACATCCCAGCAGCGTGTGTCCTGATTTACATGTAAGCTGTGGATTATCTATTCAATGTGCATCTGTCTCTTACAGCAAATGTTGCTTTCTGCTGTATTTTTTCCCCAATTAGAGAGACTGTTCTGTCCTACCTAAACGCTCTCCCTTCTGTAAGGCTTCCCAGTGTGAAGGTAGGCACAGATCACCTAGACCAGTAGGTACTGATGCAGGGTATAGGGAAGATGCAACTACTGAACAGCCTTAGTTCTTGGCAAAGTATGTAGAGCCAAGAGACAGAGTACTGGTGTCCTGCATGGTCTTCCTTTTTTGGGGTAAATTCCGAACAAGTAGGAGTATGAAATCCCCAGCACACCTACTGCTCTTCTGTACGTGTATCACATATGGGTTCTAGGCATCTCTTGTCCAGTGCTGCTGCACCCCCTGACCTGATGACGCTTCAGAAATGCCACCACTTAACCTTCTGTTAGCTTGTCTTGGCTCCAGAACTGTAAATCTTAGGCTCTGCTTGGGGTACTCTTCATGCTTTTTATTTTCTTGCTTTAAGCCAAATGGTGCTCTGTACTACCAGCAAAGCATTGCTGAAATCAATAGTGTAATACTTACTTTTTTAATGCTTATCTGAAATTCCTGCAGGCAAAAGAGAAGAGGAGGTGCTGTGGTTCACAGCTGAATGCAGTCTGCTGCTTTGGAGTAGTGATGGCTCATCTCCAAAGCGCAATAAAACTGAAGGACAGAAAAGGATAGGCATATGATAGGTGAGATATGCTTAAGCATGTCTCACATTACTTCTGCCTTTGTCTTCAAGTATTGCTTTCCATTTTGACCTCAGATGAACGTTTTTATGTTGAAGAGATAAAGGTGAGAACACTTTTCACCCTGCCCACTTATCTTGAATATAGCTTATGAATATCCCACAGTTTTTACTGTAAAGATGCTGCTGAATACAAGGCAACTTGAAGTAGGTTATTTAAACATGGATGGCGAACCCAGTTCAGATCATTTCAGCACCTTTAATGAAACTACTGTGCTTCAGACCCCACGGGATCTGTTAGAGAGCAGCAATGCACTACTGAGAAAAGTGGTCAATGTTTTTGAGACTTCCAGAAACTACTGGAAATTTTTGAAGTACAACTTCAAATATTCTGCAGAAGAGAATCTCTGTACTACACATAAGAATTCCTTAAATTTCACTCTTTAGATCTCTGTATTCAAAACAGAATATCAGATAATCATCCAGCTTTTAGAAGCATTAATGAATTATTTGCAGCAAAACGTGAGACAATCTTCAGGAGGAGCTGTGCTGGCTGGTTAGCGATCTCTGGGCAATACCACCAGTGTCTGCTGTGCAGACCGTCCTAGTTGCTGTGCGACAGCCCCAAATGCTGGAGGGTTTGAGGAACTGCAGTCATTGACACTAAGAAGCCTTAAAAATCTCTAGTATCCCTTTATGATGCTCCAGTAAATGTATATCGTTTTAGTCTATGGCAGACTGCCTACCTTTAAAGCAGTCTCTACGCTGACAGCAGTGCTTGGAACAGTTTAAGTGACGGAAGCAGAACAGATTGTCAGCTGTTTCACAAATTTTCTGAATTTTTCCAGTTCTTGACTACCTGAGATAAAAGTATTTCCAGCATCAAACTATTTTTTTGGGGTGGTTTAGGATGGGTTTTGAACCTGTACGTGTGACGCTGACTCCACAAACTTTTTTCTCAGCTCAAGTAGCAAAGAAATAACTCTGTGCTATCTCCAGGAAAAGATTTCCTCTCTAAGGTCAAGTACCTGTGGAAGATGGCTGAAGACTCCTCAGGGGTGTCACCAGGGAAAATGAGCCTGTAGCTGCTAATGAGCTGGAAGGCATTGCTCTGAGGGGAAGCTCAGCTCAGTTCCTGGGCACGCAGGCAGCAAGCCCTGGGAAAGACTTTTAAAAACTGACCAACGAACTGAAGGTTGTACGGAACGGTGTTCCTCACAGTTCCACTGGTTTATGGTGACTTCCTCGTCTTGTGGTCTGAAGATCCCAGGCACTTTGTTTTCCAGTACTGCTGCTCTGAAATGTGTGAACAGAGATTTCTTCTCTCTATTTTATTCCAGATCAGTTTTGTTTAAGTGTTTCTGTTGTCTGAGTGAAATGAGACTTAAATAATATCATTTGGAAGTGTCAATTGTTCTGTCATCTTGCTTTTTCCAAAGGAGTCTCTTTGAGGTGTTATTTGCCCTTTAGAAAAGATGTTCCATCTTTCCAGTGTATATTTCATATTATAAGGGAAATTTGATGTTAGCTAAATAATAGACATCATAGTGCATCTTGAATACTAGTAACAGGTGAAATGTAAATGGTGTGATTAGTATGCAGCTGGAGATGCAGCAAAGAAGCAAACAGCTATACTTTGATTGCTCTAATTGTGTGCAAGTTTAATCGTATATTTGATGCCCCTGAACAATAGCAATGAATAACTGTCGTGCTTTTTTTCAAGTGGACTCTCTAGTTGACAAAGTTTTTGTATTATAGCCTTTGTGTTGAAGGGAAATCAATATCTGAAGAGGAAGTGCTGAGTATATTCTGTTAAGGCTGTCCCCAGCTTTGATCTAAGAAGATCCCCAAGTATTAGGAAAGCCTGCTAGGAGAAATAAGGTTTATTCTCTATAATTAAGGTTTTCATTTGCCTTGTCTTGGTAGGTAAAATAGAATTATTTTTTCCTCCAACGTGGGACTCTGAACTTCCTGTAATTATTTAACAGTAGGAATTGGTCTCCAGCAATAGATCAGGAAATATCCTGGGACACCTAGTTAGTCCTTAAGCAATGGGTAGCTTGTGAGGGGGAAATAACATGCTGATTTGCGGTTATAATTGAGGAAAATTGCTCAAGAGGATTCTGAGAGTACAGAAAATAGGCCAATTAGTAACCCAGCTCTGATCCTCCTATGATTCATGATTGCTTCCATTTAATTTTGCTGTCACTTATGAAGCAGGGTTAAGAATAGATTAGCTTCTTTTAGCCATCTCTCAGCTTACTCCTGCCTGACTTTGGGTGGTGGGGTAGGAGAGTGCAGAACTTCTTTCCCCCTCCATGATTGTATGACTGGAGTATAAAAATCAAAATTGCTTATTGTTGCACTTAACACTTATTCATCATAGTGGAATAAGTGATGATTAAAATCTTCACACACATGATTTTTCCAAAGATAAAATGTACCCTAGCAGTAAGTTAGTCACGCTTTCACACTGTTATCTCAGGGCCTTCTACCATAAGTGTTTAACTTAAAGAGAAATAAAGAGCTCAAACCGCAGCCGCAAAGAATATCCTACAGCTCAACCTTGAGCAGCACCCAATGGTGATGTGGAGTCTTTAATATGCCAGTGAAGGCACCCAAAAGGCAGCTGAGGGAGGCTGCTCCCTGTGAATGTAGCTCTGTGCCTCTCAAGTGGCTCTGTCCCATTGTCCCTTCAGTGTAGGGATTAATTTGGATACAGGTGTAGCCCTGGAGCTGCTCGTTATCTCTCCTGATCACCAGCTCCTTTCAGCTGCCCGGTGGCTTGTTCTGCTGTGGGTAGCTGGGTTTATTCCTGTGGGAACAGAGCCCTGAGCAGGCACAGGCCACGCACTGCAGGTTTCCATCTCTGCTATGTGCAGAGGGCCCAGCAAGGTGGTGACCAAGTGCCGGTGTCTGTTGGCATTGGCGGAGGTGCTGGTCTAGCCCTGCCTGCAGCCCCTGTTAGCTACGCATCGCTCTGACCCGCAGCTGCATCTGCCTGGGGCCTGTCCTAGAGATCACCTCTTCTGAAACTGCGTATTATTCATTGCTTGATGGATATGCTGTCGTTCTTAAGTGCACAACAGCTGGAACCACTGCCATCCCATTTATTTCATGAATTTTATCACAAATTACGCATCTTCTAAAGAGAATAATGAATCACCCTATTACTGTTAACTTTAGATGGATCAGCATTGTCACAATAATGGTTTTGTTACAAGAAGTGAATGCATTAGAACACCAAACCAGCCTGTCTTTTACTCCAGAAATCCACATTGCATGTTAAATACTCAAAAGTCTTGGCAGTGTGCTCCTCCTGCGAACATGGGCCAGGCAGGGAAATCGCATGCTGCATTCAGCAACTGTGGCTGTAGTGCGTGGCTAATGCTCAAAGAAAGCTGCTTTCAAACAACTGCACAAGCAAAGTGACTGCCTTGCAAAGCACAGGGGCTGTTCTCTTTCCTGGGACGCGGAACACAGCCCCCTGGAGAGGCTCGGGCTTCGGGGTTGGCTGCGTGGGTCAGACAGGAGGTGCTATCTCAGCAGAGGCCTGGCAGGTGTCTTCTCTTCTGTGGTGGCACAGATCACTTGCATGCACACTTCTTAAATTTCAAGAGCGCTTCAAGAGTTCTATTGCTTCAGTTTAATGGAGGAGGGGTAATGTGTATTTTTTTGGTAAGAAAACACTTTCTTATTTTTCAAGTATGCGTGCGTTAGCTACTAACATAACATGGCAAGGGCTTTGATTCAGACTGAGCCAGGGCGTTCCATATCCCCACCTCAAATGCCATTTTCCCGGGATCTCATCGGAGCGGTGTTCCCCCCTTCATGGGGAGCACAGGCTGTGAGTGGGCAAGTGCAAAGAATGCAGTGTGTGCTTGCGACGAGCCAGACTAAAAGCAGAAAGTACTGGCTGGAGCTTTACGGAGTTGAAAACATTTTGATTTGACAGCGTAACTTTTGTAACAAGTACTGTTGCCGCTTATAGCTGATGCGATTTCATTGACTCTTTCTATATACTATATAATAAAAATTAAGGAGTAGAACAAAAACAACTTGCAGCTTGGAGCAAGTTAATAGCGTTTCATTAACAAACTGTAAATAGTAACAGCATAAGCTAGATGTGAAACTGCTTTCACAGGCCATAAATGCTTAATGTTTATTACCAATAAAAGTCAAAGGAGCATTTAGCAGAGCAGTTTACCAAACAAACATTAAATACTTTAATGCATTAGATTCAGTGGACAGAATCAGGTTATTTAATTAACAATGAGTAATCTGTGAGGGCTTTGTTCACCACAGATGATCTGCAGTTTCACACATTGAAGGGGCTCATGGAAGCTGTCCAGTGATGGAAGAAAACTTGGAGGTGCCAGGTGCAGAAATCCTCAGCAGGCTTCCTGTCTGTTTCCGGGCTGATATAGTATGGCCTCAGACTGCGCGGGTCTGGACCTCAGGTATTTCTGGTGGTGCAAAAGAATCATTGTAAAAGTCTTTTAGGCACTGTCTCAATCTCAGTTATGTTCTCAGTCACAATCTTGTGCATGACATTTAGTTAATCTTTCCGGGAGACATGCAACAAATGGCCGATGAGAACAATTCCATATTTAAGATGTAAATCTCAGCGGTAGAGCCTTCCTAATTAGAAATAGTGACTTTCAAAATAAGCATTTGGGATGAAACCAGGATGCTCTCGGAAGCAGAGCTGACGGTCTCTTTGGCCTTGGTGACTTTGTTTGAATTTCAGTAAATGTAGGGAACTAACAGAAAATAAATACTTCTGTACAGTGATACTGCGATACCATAGGACAGAACCATGCTGAGATTGTTGTGTACTTTAGTAAAGGAAGTTAAGGATTAATGCCTGACCTAGCAAAGGCAATGAACATTTAACCATTAACCTCAACACAGTTCTTAAGAAATAAGAGTCCTTCCTTGAGAGAGATTCCTCTTCACCTCAGTTCAGTGGTCGGAAAGGTGGGGTTTTAATCAAAACCCATCACCAGAAGCATTTCAAAGAGGACCTTCTTGCAGAATCTCAAACACCTTCCTTTAACCGTGATGAATTCTTCTCTGGTAATGCTGCTTTCTCTTCATGGTGGAAACGGTGTGTCTGCCTAAGATGGGCACCCAGCATACTGACAGCACACGTTGCATCAGATGAATCCTTCCAAATTTGTGAGGGAGTCTCCAGTTGGAACATGATGCTGACATCTGCTCAGTGTTTCTTGAGAAAGCAGCCTAATTCAAATAAATATTTTAATATTTTGCAAGGTTGGAAGCTTGGCCATTTTAGCCACCTGTCTTGGGTGCATTAAAATCAAACAAAGTGTATGTATGTAGAACAGTTTTAGTGGAAGATTCACCTGTAAAACTTCAATGTGCCACCTGTTATAAGGTTATGACTATGACAGAGATTAAACAAATCTTTCTAAAGAGAAGGATAGATATTGTTCAGTAAGAACTTCATAACTTCAGTGTTTGAAGCCTTATTCAGTCTTCCATTTGATAGCAGTTTATGATTATTATAATCATGTGGCTAATGTTCTGTAATTCAATTACTGCACTGTTGTGAACATTAACAATTATGTAGCAGAACTGAAACACAGTGGGACAAACTGGCAGTATTCATATTTCAGTTAGTTACAGCCTATTGCATAATTACTGCAGATAAGTTACTGTTTAATCCATAGCAACATAAGGAATGAATTACAACAATAATTATGTAGTTAATACTGCCTCTTAAAATGAATAAAACATGGAAAACCAAAATTGTAGTAAGGTAACAGAAGACCTTCTCTAACAGCTGTGGGCTGCTTCTTCAAAAGAATATTGACTGTTGGTATCTCTGGATTTGTTGCAATGTATTTTGTATCTTCAGAATCATACAATCATAGAATGGCTTGAGTTGGGAGGGACCTTGAAGATCATCTAGTTTTTGCTCGTGATTGTTTTTAAAGCTTCTTGAAAAATTTCAGTATTTCAGCTTTACCGTAAGTATTTTCAAATTAAAATTAGAAGGATTTAAAATTCCCACCGTGTTTTTTTTCTAACACCAAGAGATTCACTAATGTAAGCCAGTTTAGGACCTCATGTACTGCTTTGGTGACTGGTGACTCTCACTTCTGGCTTGCAATGAAAACAGCACCGATTTGAAGTATGTTGCCCAGTGCTTCATGTGTATACTGTGATTATTATCGGTGTTGTTCAACAAGTTACCACCTTCAAAAGTGCCGACTTATTTCATCCTTCAAGTATTTGTATTTCACTCAATGTCAGAGTAAATTGCATGATTGATGTTCTAGTCCATTTATCAAGGAACTCATGCATTCCTTTTCAGAAATCAATATTTAAGAATAAAATAGCCCTGCAATAATTTATCAGTGTAAGTAAAAATGTTGTCTAATGTTTTACTCAGGGAACTAACTTTTGAAGATTAAATAAATGGCAAAACTGATGTCAGGCTTGGCTACCTCAGCACTCCTTGTATTGGCTCTCTTCATACAAGAAACAGGGCAGAAGTGGAACTGTTATCTATGGGTGAGCAGTGTGCAAAAAACCTGTCCGAAAGCAACATTGGGGGTGATTTTGCTGTGGAGACCATGAAAAGTAGCAGTTCCACTTGGTTCTCCAGCCTGCACTGATTTGAATCCTGGAAGTGCATTTTGTTGGGAAGAGCTAAAAATATACTTAATAAAAACGGGCTTTAAAGCTAGAGAAAAAAGATGAAGTGGTTATTAAAGTTCAAACTGCAGTGTGACTCAGAAGACTTGAGGGCAAAGTTTGAAGTTTTTTGGACCCACGTTCCATCAGCCCTCAGAGACTGAATGGGCAAGGTATACCAGGGCTATACCACATCTCTTGCGTGGTCAAAAAAGTCAGCCAAGTCAATTACTTTCATTCCAGGTATCTGTACTTCTGGCAGGCCTTTATATTTGAAAATATAGATTCTCTCTCTATATTTATATATGTTTAAATTGTTCTGTTAACATACAGTATACATCCATTGATATCAGTGGCTCTTGAGAAAGGTTCAGTACTTGTTCTGTGTTTTTTTTCTGATTTTCTGGATGTAATAAAAAAATCTAAGCCATCTAATGATAACATGTTACTATAACCTCACTTTGAGAAAGGTATAATTTTGTTAGGACTCATTATTACTGTCTTTACTTCTTAATTTCTGTCTGAATGATATAAAGTGAAAGCACTCTCTTCTAATTTGCTCCTAGTCATAAGACAGATCTGGGGTGATTAAACAGTATTTAAGTGCAAATGTAACTGCTGAAACACCAGGTGATTTTCAGATCCTGTGTGAAAGCATTGGCATGTACAAGTAGCAATACTCTCCCTGTGCAAAAATCTCTTTAAGTCCTTATGTTTTTACAGGAGTGTCTGCAGCTTCTTTCCATCCCCCCTTTGTAATTTTGGTAGAGCTGTCCCCTAATGCTGGGTGAAAAATGCGAACTTCTGTTCAAGCATGCTTCAAACTCAAACCGTAACTCAGTGTTGAGTACAGCAAGAACCAGGATGGCTCCTCTGATTAGGCTCTTAACTCTCTTTCTGGTTGGTAGGTTGACTTACCCATTGAGGATTTTTACCACAAAAAAAAAACAGAGTTCATTATCTTTAGACTGTAGAAACTGTTAGCTGTCAAAATACAGCCAAAGTAAGCCTGATTATCCTGATGCCACTCATTATGTATATGCACGTGGGTTTGTGTATTCAGAAATAAGTTAGTATATGGAGATGCATGAGAAACCATGTCCATATTTTCCCTGTAGGAGAAAAGTTCCAGGGAAGCTGCCTGATCTCTGACAGATGCATCATCAAAACTTTCATCTTGCTTGTGTTGCACCTATGTACTCAAACCCATCTTCTGCCTGGGTCCGAAAGGGTGGTTTTCTTACACTGACCTGTTCTTCAGGGCTCTCTGGTAGCAATAGTAATTGCATTAAATGATTGGATTTGTATTCTGGCCTGTAACTCCGCTGTGACTCGCAACAATTAGTGGCTGCAGTGAATCACCAGGAAGGTTCTTTGGAGCAAAAGATATCTGGGAGAAAATTTGTCTTAAAACAACCAGTCAAGCTGCAAGATACCACTTAGGCTGGATCCAGCCATGTTCCCTGTGGAAGCATTTGTGCCTTGTAGGCACAAACCTTTAGGGACATTCAGGCATCTGTAATCATTGACTTCTTTAGGCTTATGTGCATGCAGGCTCATGGTCCTCTGTGAATTTCAGTATGGGGTTTTTGGAGAAACCTGAGTCACAGTGTTCTTTAGATCTGCATTCTCTCAACTGATCTGTGTAGTTATACAGTAAATCTATTTTCTCTATATGCTTGCATTACTAAGCATTTTAACTGAGGATCAGTGCATTCGTACAGAACAGCTTATCAACTCACCACAACAGGAAAGCAAGTTTACCTCTCTTGTTAGATTTGTGAAATGTATTAGTATGTAACATGTGAAACAATTAGAGTGTAATAAGCACCCTAGTTACAAATAGCAAGGAGTTCCCTTTTCATGTTTGGGTTCTTTCTTGCTCCTGATATTTAACAAGGAACTGGCGATTCATAGTCTGACCCAATCTGTGACCGTGTTAAAAAGAAAAGTTTTATTGAACAAAGACTTTGGAAGTCTAATATGAGAATCTGGATGCCTTTTGGTTGTCCATACTAAACACGTGGCAGTGAGCGCTAGGTGTTCTAGTGTATGTCTATCTGATACAGACTGATTTTCGTGCTGATGAGAAGAATGCTCTGTAGCAAAGCATCTCTCTTGGCCTATATTTTTGTAGATACTACAGCTTTGACTAATGTTTAGGAGGCTGTAATGCTGTCTTTCATGAAATCTAGTCAATGTTATCAACAATGATCAGAAAATATTTCCTTGAAAGCTTGGTTAAGGTCTCCATTAGTATCCTCCTTCTTCCTTCAGAGATGTCTCTATTTGGGATCCATTTTCATTGAAAGTAGCCTTCACTCAGAAGATAAGCTTTACGTTCAATTTGCATGCTAAATTGCAGATCAGCACACAAAGCTCTTTGTTAGAAAACACGAGATAGGCACCAAGAAGATATGCAAAATGTAAAATGAGCGCTTAGGCTCTCTGAAATCTCAGCCTCGTTGTTAAAAATTGCAAAGTGTAGTTAAATGCTTATGTCAGTCACCCAACCAAAATCATCAAAGTTTGACATGCAATCAGGATTATATTGTTAAAAGATTATCCTGTGCCAGGAAGAATCGTTTTACTGTTCCCTTTGTCAGGACCTATGTAATTAAAAGTTGGATGCACACACATTGTTCCACTGGTGATGTGTGCGGTGCCTTCTGAGCAACAGATTAAAGAATTCCTGTATTTTAAATACATTTCTTTTCTCCACAGTGTGAATCACATAATCCCCCTCTTATCCATTTTAATAAGCTGTGCTTTATGCTGATCTAGTGACTGAACATTTGATAAGGATTATAAAAATGTGTTACGTTTATGTTAAATCACCAACACTGCTCTTTGAATCAGACTTCAATAAAGAATATGGAGAGAGATGTATTTCCTTTCCTTGGCCACTTTCTAAAGCACTGATTCCTGAGCTTAGGCTGCTGTACCATAGCCTCCAATTATAACATAACTCGTTATGGTTGCGCCTATTAGGACTGCTTCCCCAGCGCAGGGCTCTACATGTTTAGCTCCCTGGCTGTGATGGGAGGACAGGGTATTTGCATACAGACCGCTTGCTGTTGGCAGTAGGATGGTCTAGAGCAAGTAGTGCTAATGCTGAGCCTCTGAATAACGTGCAGAGCAGAAGGAGCACACCTTCCTCCCACTTCATCTTTGCAAAAAGCTGCCTGCAAGTTTCCAGATCCTGGCATTTTGGAAAAAGTAGGAGCTTCGTGTCTTGTTATTTCAGCAGTGGGTGTGGATGAGTGTACAGGAAGAGCAGAAATTTGTGATGCAGAGAACTGAATCAGATAAAACTGAAGCTGTGCAAACTCCTTCTTCAATTTTATTGAGTTTCTGCCACGCTTTACTTGTGGCTGTGATCTATTACTGAAACTATTAACAAATTTGGAGCACCGTGGGCCTGGCTGTTCCTCACAACTGTACTGCCCAGTGCCTGCAGGCAGCTTGTTTGTACCCCTGCTGGAGGGACCCTTCAGGCACACATTAAATACCGAGCTGTGGCTCAGCTCAGTTACAAGAAAACTTCTGCAAGAAGGAGCTGCTCAGCATTGCTCTCAGCTGTCTTGGGAGCTTTCCCACCTCACTTAGTGTTACCTTCACACCCGCTGGAGAAGACCCCAGCGCTCTGTTCCCCACAGTGCAGGTGTAGGCATCCAGAGCATGTCAAGTTTACAGTGGCATGCAAGAGCTTGGTAGAAATGTGCACAGAGCTGCTGCAACTCTCACCTGGGCACGGCAGGTGGGTGGTAGAGTCAAGCTGCACCAGTTCCCTCATGGGCTTTTGTTCGTGGAGCACTGAACAGCATTGACCTGCTCCCTAGGCAGGCAATTTGGGGCTGGAGGATGCCCCAGCAGCTCCTGCCCACATTGTGTCCAAATGCTTTTCTCCTTGATAGGTGTATTGTATCCATGTCTTGGTATTAAGGGGCTTCTGGCTTTTATGGGGTTATGCCAAGATATATTACCCCTCAGTCTCTTTAGAAAAATCTCATTACAGCCATCTGGGAAGAACTCAGATGAGAGATTAAAGAACTTCTCTGCCGCTGCCAGCTGCTTTGTTTATTTCTATTCCTCAATCCAGTGGGTCTGGAGTGCTCTCTGCGGGCCTGGATCTCTCTAATGTTCAATTTAAATGTTTCGTGCCAGGTTTTGTTGTGCATGCTTTGCACTGCTGTTCTTCAAGTGAAGAATTAAAAGTGAAGCTTGAGAAATCCACAGATATCTTCCAAGTGAACCTGGGCACCAACAGGGAAAAATTCACACATGCAGAACCCAAATAATCCATTGCTTTCAGTGACAGCAATCCCAATAGTCCAGTCCTGGAATAATAGGATGTAACACCATCCTTTATACTAATGGATTATAAATAGAATAGCTATAAAGAAATGTCTCAACAATACTTCAAACATCAAATAACCACGAGTCTGCATAAATAAAACATGAAAAAGAACCTCTGGTTCCGTATTCTCTTATTTGTGTATGTAGCTTTAGCTCAAGTACATTGGCAGGTACTGTTACAGTCAGCAAAGAAATGTGAGTGATTGATGGGTGTGAGTAAAGGGCTTGGTATGAGAGTCTGAGCCCATCTAAATAATGTATTTATATCACAAATGACTGTGTGGAACCTGAACTTAGACTGAAGGCCTATGTAAACTGTAACTAATAATGAATAAGCCATATAACCCTTGCAAGTCAGTCAAAAATAATTGTTATTAGGCCTTTTTAATTTGTACGTGATTGCTCAGTAAGACTGAGCACTTAATTCTGTTAAAGAGATAAAGCTGTTATAGGAATATAGGACCCAAAGGATGCACATAGAAAGATGTTTCCATTGTAATTCGGTAAGCAAAAATCACTGCATTCAAAACAGCCCTGTCTTGAGACCCAGTGCCTCTGGGAAAACTGCTGGCTCCTTTTCACCTTGGTGCTTGTAAGCTGTGATGCTGTATTCTCTTAGGGCTCAAACCTGTATGAAAACAGCACCCCACGTGTTGTGCAGGATGCAAAGAAAGAAAGCAGAGCTGAAGTCTCATTCATCGCCAGAGAGAGAGCTGGAAATGGGAGAATGTTTTACACACGTGTTATCTTGGAAGAAAAAAGTTTGGGGCTTTACCTGATGCTCAATCAAAGTATCGGGATTAACCTTCCATGGGAAAATCTAAGCAAGTCCATTGAATCTTTCTGATACCAATTAGCAAGCACTTGATGGCTGATTGTCATGTTATCAGGAAAAGGTCAATGAACCTACAAACTGGTAGAGAGATGTTCCTTCCACATCAGATCTCCTTGCTGCAGTGTGTGCAGGGTGAGTTGGTTGTTCCAGCCTTGGCTGCAGAATGGCCACGGGGCTAAGTCGTCTGGCAGTGTTCTACAGCCATAGCCCTTCCTGGTTTTGCATTAGGACTTTGTTAATGACATATCCAGGTTTCATACTGTCAAGTACTGCCTTGAAATGCTGGACCATAGCACTGTAGTCTAGTTATCTATAGAAAATTGAAGCGACACCGTTGGTTTCTTGACTAGCATAAACAATATTTTCCTTATCCTCTCAGAGCATTTGTGATTGCATTTAAGGCTATTGATGGTACTTGTCTAATACAAAAGATGGTATCATTAACATTTAAAAGCACTCCTGAGCACACTTAAGATTTTTCAATAAATTATAGCGTGCATGCAGCACACCTGATGGTACGGTATAATTAAACCAGCACTGTCAGCACTCATCTGCAATGCCTTCACCCACTGTCAAATTCAAGCAGTTGAAAATCTGCCTTCTGAGCCTTGAAAGCTCTGAGTTTGGCTTAAAAATAGTATTTTGTTTTAATATTGCATTCTTCCCTGTATGTAGCTGTGTATGTATAGTTTAGGTGAACGGGTATGAATGTGTGCATGAATTCAAGTGCAGAAAAACAGCTGGAGTAGGTGCACATGTTGGCTACACAGCAAAGAATGTAAGAACGTCAGTGGTACAATTAATAACGCAATAATCTTGCGATGGACAACATTATTTTACTAATTCTCTTCAGGAATAGAGCTTTGCTTTCTTTTCTGCTATGAGAATTATCTGAGGGCTCTTGCTGAATTTCCCTAGCTGTGTTGCTGAGGGTTTCTTTTCCTGCCATGACCAATAAAAGGCATTCTTGAAGTTCATGGGAGGAAAAAAAAAGAAAGAGAGAAAGAAAGAAGGAAACCAAATGAGGCTGTTATTGCCTGGGAAGTCACTTTGCAATGGATAAAAGGTCATAGCAGTTTTTTTGTCAGTGGATTTTCCTGTTGGGAGTATTTATCATCTATAAAGTGCTGCATCTGCGACCTTTGTGAGTATTTTATCAATAACAAAGAACTGAATAATTCTACCATTTTTGAAAAACCGCTCATCTATATTTAAACAGCGTGGAGTAGAAAACGTTTGGGCTGAGAGCTTTGGAAGCAAGTTGCATGCAGTAAATGCTGTTGCTTATGGCCCTTAATAACTTAACTTGCCGCGCTTGGTCTAAGAGGCAGAAAGGTGTAAATAACCTCATTTTCAAAAAGAAAATCTGCAGCAGATCTGCAATGGTCCACAGGAGGTCTAGAACCTTCTAGGAACATGCAGCCTGATTTGTTCTGAGATCCGTTAGCAGCACAGGTGATTGACAGGGTTACTTAAAACCCATTTTGGGGGAAAACAACTCAGTCTTAAAAAGTGTGTTTTGAAAGTCAAAATGTGTTTGTATAGAGGGAGGAATACACTGGAACAATAATTAAAAGACTGCTTGTATTATTAATAATCTGATTAAACAGAAATGAACACTCAACTGGTTTCTAATTCTAAGATTAATTGCAGTGGGTTAGCTAATTAGCAGGCATTGAATAAACCTGTGAGAATGACTTGCTTTTTGAAACTTTTATCTGAGGCAAAGCTGAGGCAGGCTCCCAGTCTCATTAACAGTGTAAATAGCCCCAGTGGCTGTGTTGCAGCTAGGCAGCAGCACTCCACCACTCTCCAGTTATCGCAGGAATTGTCATAAAGGTACGAGAAACCCATTTTTCTTAATGAGATAATGCAGTCTAACGCTATGTGCTGTGCTGTTTAATGGTAAAGCAGGTAGGTGTGATAGCATGAATTAATGGAGCAGCAGTTTTGGGGGTATTGCTCACGCTAGTGCATGCACAGAGACTTGGTTATGATTAAAGACTGCGGCGTCTTATGCTTTTGTGGCTTCTTACAATGCTTTCTCTTCCTCCCACTTGTTGCTGTCCATTTTGATATTTGAGCTATTGAAGTTTGATGCCCACTGCTATAGCTTGGGACTTGTATGGGGGCTGCTGTGCAGGGGGATGGTGGATTCAAAGAATACCGAGGTGTGGAGAGGCACTTTTTACTTGATTTGAATTACATTTTGAAAGGAACGTCAATATATCCAGAAGCATGTTCTAGAGTTGTATGTCTAACAGTGTGTGCTTGGAGCTGTTACCTTTGGCACAGCTTTCTGAGTTTCTTTCTCTGTTCAGTAAATACCAAGTTGTGTACTTTTCTCTTAGTTATTGTGATTCTATGGAAGAGATGAGAATAAAGCTTAAGGTATCTGCCTTTCTGATCTCAGGCTGTGCTGAGAAAAATCTGTTTTCCTGGCTCAGATAATGAACCTACATCTTGGGAGGGTTTCATAGCTGTGTGATATGGCACAGGGAGGTGACCCTACACCGGGGCTCTCCAAGGACAACAGATTTCATCATAGGAGTTGGTAGAACATATATATGTGTGTATATATGTATATATCTAGTCAGGCAATATTATTTCTTTTACTCTATTTTGCTTATTGTATTGTACTTAGTATTTAGGTATGTTTTTCTCTTCCATGTTTCTCAAAAGACCGTAGTGAGTGCATCAGACAGACCATTAACAAACATAAATTTCCTGTCACTCACAAGGCTCTTGCAAAGAATTATAATGCTTTATAGACAACATTAGGTCAGGGGTGCCAAAATTACACTAAAGTGGCTCTCTGCTAACATTTGAGTATAACAGCCAGGTTCTGAGCTGAAGTGATGACCAGATGCAAATATTTCCTCAATGGATGTTTTCAGCCAGTAAAATCTTAACATAAAAAGCTCTCAAGAAAAACAGGAAGACCAAATTCAAGGAAAAGGTCATTGTGGGGGGATGATGATTGCTTCTTAACATGTAACCAGATTCCACTTCTGTATTTTGAGTTAGAAAGAATGACATCTTCTAAAGCACTTGCTCCCTCAGAAATGTTAAGGCTGTATCACAAGGAATGTAGCAGCTCAGAAAATACTGAGGGAATTGAGGATCGGGTTTGAACTTGGTGAGAACCAAGAAGTTCTGCTTAAATTTTAGTGCATGAAATATAATGGAAAGAAAATTAAAAAGAAAAAAAATCTAGCAAAAATATTACGGGGAAAAGTTGTAGTATTTATATGCTGTATTCAACAGAAGGAAGTAAACACCGTGCAGTAGTTCACTTCTGACTATTTAGTGAAGATATTGGAATCAGTGCAGCAGCCCTGTTGGTGAGCCTGCAGGTTGCAGTGTTCTGATGACACAAGGAAGGAATGTGCTGAAAGACCGGGCCCATAACTCTGCTGTGCTGCCTGCTTCGTGGTGCCTTCTAAATCACGCAGCTCACTAACTCCTGCCAAATTACTCACAAACTATTGGAAAAGGCTGTGTCCTTCCTGTGTGACCAAACGGACCCCCAAATCTTTTAGATATTTGTCCTTACAGGTGAGAAAATGTAGCAAAATAACTTCTAGTGCATGTGCTGAGGGAAAATAAACAAAAAATATCACTAATCTTCTGTCACTTCTGCTTCTATATTCTTCCGGTGTTTAGTGGCTGGGTTTTAAATGATTAATGCTTCCAGAAAATAAATTTCAAGGTGATGTGAATGAGCATCATTTTTGAGGCAGAAGCATTATTCTGCTGGGTGAAGTGTCTGTGTGTATTTAAGCAGTCTAATATCCCAACACATTTACGCAGAACAATCCAAGTGGCCTTCATTCATTCAGTGCTCCTCATATTTGAATTTTGTCTTTAATTTTAAGGCCTTTATGAAAGGAGCTGTCAATTCCCCTGACTATGAGTCTCCTAAAGTCGCAGACCTCTGCTTCTGGGGGCACAGAGTTGTCCCTGTGCCATGAGTGTTGACAGAAGTGCTAACACAGTCACTAATTTGGGAACACAAATGCTGTCATATGACTTATGGATAATGATGGTTAACGTGTTTTAAATTCTTAACATTGAATATTGGGTTTTATTTACTGATTTGAAATAGCACGATTCAGACAGGTTTGAGGATGAGCCAGAAGTCAAGGTTCACCAAATACAGATATGGAATGGACGTCCTGCTCTGCAAAAGTTGGTAAATCTGAGTTGTACTTTCTCACTCTGTCATTGAATTGATTCTGTTATATAAAATTAAAAGTAACCCTGAGACGTCCAAAATGTTCCTATACAACATCCAGCTACTATAGCAAAAGCAGCTCGGCTCAAATAGCTGCAGGATAGGAAACAGTGGAATAAAATAGCTGTAGTCAAAAAGGACATAGCGTTCTAACGACAGCGGAGTGCAAACAAGAGAAAATGGAGTTATTTTAGACAATGTGTCAGAAACTAAAAGTCATGGAGTGACCCTCCCAAACCTGATTAATGCAGTTTGACACAACCTATTGTTTAATCTCACTTGTCAGAGTTGCAAAACACATTTTCAATCATCTTGAGATGCTTGTCATCTCAAAGCAGTATCTCTTGCAATAGTTTTTGGCAAATGAGTCACAGAAGTAATTAAGAAAATGAGTCAGTGCTATTGCTAGCCAAAGAGAAAATTGTCAAGGAAACAGAATGAAGGCAAACATTTAAGAAGTAATTTCAGAGTTCTCAGGCTGTCATTAGAGCCCCATTCATCTGCCTTCTTGGTGGTAGAGGCCTATGGGTAGTGATTGTTCACCTCCTTCCAGTGTTGGGTGGCTTTGTACTGGAGCTCTGACAGATGCTGAGTTTGAATTCAACAGAGAAAACTCGGGATAAGCATGTACTGTGCCTAAAGAGTTAATCTGCATTTCAGGAGTACCCCACTTCTTTCCTTTACATCTGATCAGTGATAGCAGTCGTGGTTTGTGCAACAGAATGTTGTCTTCCTGGAATGGCGCACAATATGCTACTCTTTTCCTAAGCTTATGTTATTTTATTATGAATAATCAGTAAAAGGGTGTCAAATTCCTTCTGCAGTTTCGTCATTTGTTTCAAGCTGTTAACTTTACTGAGGACTTGAGCACTGTCGCACAACAGAGCATTTTGCTTAGTGTGTGTGTTTATATATGTATTTGTATCTATATATATGTATGTGAAGTTTGCATGGTGCTATTTGTGCAGCATGGAATTATTACTGATAGATCCCTTGGCACAAGTCAATCTTAATTGGAAGAATAATTTACTGATTATTTGTCCATGTTTTGGAGTCAGACTCTAAAGAACTTAGCTTTTTCACTCTGATTATGAGAATCATGTTAAAGATGTGATCTAAAAACCATCTGAAGCAATGTCTGAGGTTGCGCAGGATGAATTCAGATGTTACAGCTCTTCATTTCCACCCAAGTCTAGAAGTAGCGACTGAACTGCTGTATACGTGTTGAACTCTTTGCATTTGCAGATCCATGAAGTCTTGGCAGATGGCTGAGCTCTTTAGATAAAATGATTTTCATTCCATCCAACCAGTGTCAACTATTTTGGATGCATCTGGGGATGTAGTATTGTTTATTTGAAAACTCCAGAGACAGCCCAGCTAGCTACAAGGAGCTACGTGAATTCCCTCCCCTCTTCTCCCCCAGGGACTGTTCAGTGCTTAGTGTCTCAAAAGCTTAACAGCATCTTCCTTACCATAAATTTTAATTTGATGGAACTCTAAAATATCAAAATGTCAATACATATTTTCTAAATACTTACCATGTTCAATTATTTAGATCACATCCAGAGTTCCCTTGAAACAATGTTAAAGTTTTACAAAGTACAATGTAAAGTAAACTGTACAAGTGGGTTTGTGTACTGACACCACTGAACACAGAAGAAATTGCAGTCAGATTCCAAATTAAAATTCAAGGAATTTTTCATGTGCCAAATCAGATAAAAGTACTAGAAATTACAGAGGAACTGGAAATGTTTTATTAATGTTTTGGCTTTTCTTTACCAATAATGTTTTTCTTGTTTTATTTTTTTTTCTTCTAGCATTCTGTACACAGCATTTTTCTTTGGCGGTTTTGTTGATGGCTCTTAAAATGAAAAAAAAAAAAAAATTAATCTGGGCCTGTGTATACTGGGAATTTTAGTCCACAGGCTTTAATGTCAAAAGATTTCATCCCTTGCAAATAATTTCTTCGTGTGTGTTCCAGCCTCTGAGCAGTTGGAAGGAGAGGGGAGGCAGATGTTTAGGTGTCTGCAGGCAGGTACAAAGAGCCTAGGTAGCATGAGGAGTTTGAACAATGTAGCTGCTTCTCCTGCTAGGAGGGCTCTGTAGGAGTGCTGCCTTATTTCCAGCCTTTTGAGCTCATTGCAATCCAACTTTCAATGTTTCCACCAACGATTCTTGGTGCTCGCTCTGGTTGAGGTTGAGCTGCTTCATTACTCTGCGGCTTTCAGGGAGGGCAGCTCTGTTTAGGGCCATCTGGGGTCTACGTTGTTTTGCTGATTCTACCTAGCGTGGTAACCAACCACTGGGTTGTAACGCCAAAAAGATTCTGCGAGTCTCAGTTTCTCCAAAAACTGCGCTGATTGCTAACAGTTCACAGAGGTTGTTATGTTTATCCTTCCCGAAGGTAACAAAATCTACCAAAACGTGGTGCTAATCCTTTGAGTTTTGTTTTAATTATGTAAGCATGGGATTGATTGACTGCCCTTATTTATTTGATAATAAGCAATGAAGGATAAGGTTATCCTGTGGTAATGAGACTCTGTGGTGTTATATGATTTATGACTTAGATGAGTCCTTGAATTCCAGAATAAAATTAGCTACTAACGCTTCCACTTTGGGGTGTTGTTACATCAAAATACCCCATGCCTGACTTTGATGTTGGGGTCTTTCTTCCCATGTTATAGCATATTGTTGATAGAGATATACTGCACTTTATATACAAACGTGTGTATCCCCCTTTTTTTTCAACACAGTAGGAACATTGGTGAGTTTGGTTTGTTTCCTATTTTAAATTTGGAGTTGTAATTTTGCCTGGAGCCCTAATACAGAAAACTCAGAGATCATGAGAATGATGAGTCAGATTTTAAAATAGCAAGCAACAAAACCCCATCTATGCTTCTCTTCTTTTTGGTTGGATCGTATTTCCTTAACCTCAGTCATTCTGCCTTATTTTGGATGCCAGTCAGACTGATGCACCTGCAGAAAGCAGCATTTACTCCACTGTGGTTTCATTTGGAGGTGCACGGGCTGCAGAAATCCAAGATGCTCCAGTTGGTCTCTTTGCTCCCCCAGCTCTGGGCAGGGGGATGTCTCGGTGGCACTCTGCAGCACCTCTCCCCACTGCCAGCCCTGCCTCACTACTCTTCAGTACAGCCAACAAAACAAGTGGTAAATTTGACTTAATAAGAAACAGTAATCCAAGGCCTTAAAAATACGTTGTGCTTGAGTTTTTTTCTTTTCAGTATTTCTAAAGAGAAGCTTTTGCACTAGATCTGTTTAGTATTCACAAACTGCAACTTGAGGTTTACTTATTATTTGTTACACACTGTATTTATTCACCTGCTTTATTTTTAAAGGAAACATTAAAAAACTCCAAATCGGCACCTATCAGTCCACAGTTAAACTTGTTACAACTAAATTTGCCCCCTCCAACAGCCTGCCTTGTTACAAAAAAATGCAGAAGATGCAAATCCCCTGAACGCCAGCAAGTTAGGGTTCTGCTTGGCAGGGAGAGCTCCCATCCTAGAATCAGAGAATAATAGAATCGTTAAGTTTGAGAAAGATCACTAAGATCATCTAGTCCAGCTGCCATCCCATCCCCATGTGCCCCACTAAACCATGTCCCTCAGTGCCCTGTCAACATGTTTCTTCAACATCTCCAGGGGCAGTGACCCCAACAGCTTCCTGGGCAGCCCGTTCCAGTGCCTGACCACTCTTTCCTCCTCCATCACAGGCAAACATTATCCAGGGGAGCCCTTGAGAGTGGTTCCAGTGACTGGGGTCAGTTTCAAAGCAGGTCTGGGTGATCCTAGTGAGAAACCTGATCTGGAGATGGAAAATGCCTAAATATTCCTGCAGTTGTAACTCCTTCTCCTACCCTCTAAAATGGAGGTAACTATGGCCCAAATCCTTGCTATTTTTACCTTCTCCCCTATGCTCTGCTCAAGAGCCGAGTTTAATGGCAATCTTTATAACCCTTGTCAAAACTCATACTTTTAAAACAATAGGAGGAGAATTATCAGGGGAATGTATGTCTGGTGTGGGGCAATTTTACTTTCTGGCTAAAAGGAGAATCCAGGACGTTTAAAAATATAAAGCAATTTCTACCGGTTATTTTTCACTTTAAGACAGTGAGGCAGCTTGTAAAGCCCATCAAATGCCTGATGTGAGCTCTAATGAGTTTTAACCTTGCTTTTTTGCACAAAAAGCTTTGCAGGCTTCCTGTGCTCATTGAAAAATGTAGTATTTACGGATGCACAAATTGTTTCAAAAGCACTCTGTAAAATCCCTATGGACATGAGCACTGCTAATATTCATGTGCTAGCGTTTGAATCTTCCTAGAAATGCAGGTTTCAGCTCCAGTTTTTGCTTTCTATAATATCTGAGAGGTGAGTTAATCTGTGACTGCATCAACACGAGGCTACCATTGGAAAGATGTCGTTTTTTCTTAGTGGCCCTGCAGTTCTCCTAGAATTCAGATGAGGGGGAATTGCTTTGCTCCCCTTGATCAGGTATTCTGGAAGGCGAGATGGACCTAAGCACAATGTCATACATTTAAAATGCTGACAGACTGATTTAGTACTTGCTGACAACTTGGGTACACACTATAATCTCGCTTCAGACACTGTGTAGAGCAGTACTGTCGAAATAGTGTTTGGAACGTCACTCTTCCAGCAGTCTCAGTGACAAACTTGAGGATTAAACTCACACAGGGCATAAGTTTCTTTTTAAAGAGTTGAATACAGAAGGCATTGCCATAAGCTGTGGCTGTGCCCCTTTTCATTTTATAGGTAAATGGTTTGTGGTGTTATATAGTATTGATATGCATGCAGTATAATATGAAATACTGAATGTTGAATGTGGAGACATCCCCAAATGTGTGTATGATTGTTGTGATTTAACTGAGACAAAGATTTAAAACAAAAAATAAAAAGAGGGGCTGTTGTCTGTCTCCGGAGGCTGAGTTTTAAGAAGGAAAGCTGACACTCCTCCTGCTGAAGGTGAATGCTCTTCTTATGCTGTAGATGCCCAGAATTAGGCTGTCTGGGGACAGAGAAAACTAGCCTAGGAGGTGGTGAATCACGAGCAGGGATGAAGAGGGATGCTGGAGGAGTGGTTGGGCTATGTGTGTTTGTATGTGTGACTGCGGTTAAGGTGATTATAAATAAACAGAGACTGTACATTGCTTTCTGGAAGAATTAGCTTCTCAAAGTGAGAAGTGATCTTTCTCCAGCTGAAGGAAAATAGCAGAGGTAGCCTTGGGACAAGAGCTGTGCAATGGGTTTGGGTAGTGATGGAAGGAACAAAGGGCATTCATCTTAAGCCCCTTTAATTCCTGTTTATATCTTGAGGGATACTATAACTAGTGCGCGATGAGGCGGTTTCTCTCTCTGTTGAACATGAGGAACTTTGCCCCCATCTTTTCTTTCTCTACTGCTACCCTGATTGAATATTGAATTGCAAAACTCGGAGTCAGCTCATGTCTCAAGTATGACAGACCACGTCACTTTGATTTAAGCCGTATTACCTTTCACTGTTTGAGTAGTATTTACATAGCCTTAATTGCTGATTTAAGTTCCAGCATAGTATAACACCTGTTTACTTCCTTTTTTTTTCCTCCCCCTCTCTCCCTCCATTAACTCCGCATATGCTGCAGAGCTTCTTGCATTTTGGCCATCTGTCCATGGGTCTTCATCTTCACCTCTGCTAAATTGGAGACAGAGAAGATGAGTGAACACCTGAACCAATTCAGACTAATCATAATTTTTAAAAAGTGTCCAAATTATCCAGTGGTAAATTGAGCCCTCATATGCATATTTACTTGGTGGGTGCATACATATGAGCAATTCTTATACTGCCTTAGCAATCTTCCCCTTCTACCTGCTGTCCGTATGTTTGGAGTGCTTTAAGGCACAGGTCATCCAGCCACGGCCTCTCTTTCACTTGATTTAGCTGGGCTCTGCAGAGCAGTTGTGGAAAGAGCAGCACACGCCTTACAAATGTGGGTTGGCTCATGGCTGAATCCTTGGTGATGGATATGCTTTTCTTCTTGTTTTCTCTGTACTTACATAGTAAGCACTACTGACCAGAATAGGAAAGATTGCTGCATAGGAATAAATAAAATTCACAGTGCTCTGTTTCTGCAAACTCAAATGTGTCATGTAGGGGGAAAGAAAAAGCAGGAATTTGACACACTTCCTCAGAAGGTGTTGCTCTAAATGTGCAGTACCACCAGGCTGTAATGCTGCTCCCTGCAGGACCCAGCCTTGCTGGGGCTCACTGCCTGCTTGCAGGAGGAGTGGGGGGACCCAAATTCAGACCCAGTTGCTTGTGGAACTGTCTTATCCATCTCAGATACTATAATTTTGTGCCTTGGCAGGGTGACTTATCACTGCACTCAGCAGGACTGCTCACCATGTCTCCAGCTGTCACAAACTTGCTTGCAATATGACCTGCTTGATCCTCAACGTTATTTAAGAAAACTAGGAGAAATTACATTATAAACTGAGAAATGGAGCATTACTTTGTATGATTACATATCTGGCAGTTTGCCCCAGTTCAGTATATTTAGTTTTTTCCCAATGTCTGCCTCACATTAATAATTGAATATGATTTCAAATAACACAGGATGAAATCCCTACATTTGGTAACCCCCGCTTCAGCTTCTGGGGAGGAGCTGGTGCTTACCTGCTGTGTGTTCACACAGCCTGAGGAGCTTCACTTTAGTAAAGACTGTGATGCAGGACCTTGAGATATGTAGCCCCGTTTTAATTTAAAGCGTTCATAAAAATTCAGATGTTTAAACTTCATAAATGCTAATGTATAATGCACCAATTAAAAAAAAACAAGTATAGCATTGAAAATTTCTTCGGCTGGGAAAAAGTAGTCCTCTAATCTACCTTTGTTTTTACTACTTGGAGCAGCGATCGCTTTTCTAATCATTAATTATGCATCTTAATTACTTTGGTTTTTACTAAAACGCTGTGAACTTGCTACCTTGTGAGAGGGAGAGATTTTTTTTCTAGTCAGCAAGCAATAGGAGTGATGTGGTGTTTAGTCAATGTATAAAGGCAGGAAGAAAAATCAAGAACATAATAAGCAATCAAAAAGTCAGCTGTGAGTCTTACCATTACCAATAAAATTTTACCTTGTACATAAAAGCGTATGTGTGCCTCTCAGGTCAAATCTAATGTACT
The DNA here is from genome assembly GCA_024606505.1 of Aquila spilogaster. Lineage (NCBI taxonomy): Eukaryota > Metazoa > Chordata > Aves > Accipitriformes > Accipitridae > Aquila > Aquila spilogaster. Next base: position 23,407,758 of record JANHGO010000044.1, on the reverse strand, counting down.
TCATGTTTTATTAGTTCCTTTGATGTCAAAGGAGCTAACCTGAGCTGCTGAAAATACAGTAGGAATTACATCTTTGTGTGATGAAATATAATTTATTGTTTCCAGAAGCTCCATCAATTCTGTATATCCTTGGCAGGCTGGATGTTTTTATATGTTTGGAAAACCAATAAGCAACGTATATTTTCACTGCTGGCCCATCTGAGTCTATAACCTGCACAAACTATACCCAAGGACTTCTCCTGAATATCTGCTCTGCTCTGTCTCTATTTACCTCTGATTACTTGTGATATTATAGATTTATTCTGGATATGAGTGCAAGTTGCAAGACAAGGTATTGATTCAGAATACCTGGTAATAGAACAGTAATTGCTTTGCTTTAAAATTAAGTGACCATACTCATTTTAGAATC
>JANHGO010000044.1:23389671-23406773 GCA_024606505.1 Aquila spilogaster | reverse complement strand
CTGTTTATGAATATCTTTGTGATAATAATTACTATTTACAAAGTTTTAATCAGGAGAGTGAAATTTTAAATGAAGAATACTGGAGGGAACAGATTTTTTTCCTTCTGGTCATTATTGCCACAATTTACTCTTGTACACTCTGCCAGTTACCTTCCTCCACCCCCCCTCCTTATTTTATCTCAATTTTAAGTCCATTTCCTTTCTCATTTGTATGTTTTTTCACCCTTTACCAGGGGCATGAAAAACCAAGAATGAAGCTACTGTTTTACTTAGTAAACAAGGCCTTGTTTGAGAGGGGATGAGAGGAAGGATTTGCTGAGGGGTTATTGCTTTCAAAAAGATTAAGTCAGTCTTTCATAAATTTGGGGGAAGACAGGAACCTGATGTGACCGCTAGACACAACACAGGCATCTACTGAGTAAGGAATTGCCACCGATACTGTAGCAGTTTACAATAAATTTGGTCAGAATCCTACTGGCTGGTTCAGAACCTCTAAATGAGAAAAAACACATCCGATGGCCATATAGAGCTTCAGAAAAACCCAGTAATTGGGCTTGTCGTTCAAAGCAAGAAACAATAATGAAGCAGCTTTAAGTGTTTTTCTTCTCCAGCTCCTCAGCAGAGCTGAGGAGGACTTTACAAAAGATGCCCTGAGCCAACTGTGCACAAACAAGTGGAAAATCTCATTAGATTTCAACACCTTGAAGGAGCTGCACTTTTTACAGTACAACCATTTTCTTTTCAGACCCTCCAGCATCTTAATCAATTAAGCATCACAGTCCTGACACTGATTCATACAAAGGTTACTTTAAAGTGTTTTTGCAGTGCAGAAAACATATTTTTTAAATTTGATGTAAAGGGATTTTTGACTACATGAGAATCAGTCCCAGTGTTATCATATGACACTTCCTTGATCCGCTGCACATTTTTCAGTTCTGCAGACACTGGACCTGAGATTTCTGGAAGTGACAGTAAGAAAAACAGTAGGAAAAGTCTTTGGTTTTTTATCCTGGTGGGAGGAAGGATGTCTTTGTCGATCCTCCTCTTCCCCTCCTCACCCTCAATAAATTTGCTAATACTGGCTAATTAGCATAAGGTAAAATATTATCGTGGTCAAGCAGCTGGAAATTTAGTATGTTGCTTAGCTGAGAAAAATATGCTACTGCTCTGTCCTCACTGCAAAAAAAAAAAAAAAAAAAAAAAAAAGTGGAGTCTTTAAGTTGGCTAGTTCAAGATGGGTGACTTGGATGGAAAGCTTAAAGAAAATTCTGGAAAATACAGATGAGGTCAAATCTCTGTTCTACTTCTCTTTTTACACAAAGGCAAATGTGATAATCCTCATCTGCGCTTGTCTTCTACATTGTTATAACTCGTTCAAATCAGTATGACTGCTGCAGAAACCTCTCTATTTGTCCTAATTAAGACAGCCTGCACAAAATGTCGTTAGGTGGACCAAAGCGTAGCATCTATTCACAATGCTCTCTATAACACTGTTACATAGCTTGAGTTATTTAGCTGTCAATTAACTTGGAGTAAAACACGGGAGACAGACAAGCCCTTTATGGCTGTGATGAAGTAAGGTGCTGTAATGCTGAACTATTACGTTATCATAGGATTTTGGCTAAACAGAAATAACCAGAAAAGAGTAAAACTTCTGGGCTGTTTATTTTTACATCATACTGTATGGTTTTTATACCATACTTGTCATGATACTTGTTGAATACCCTTTGGTAGTTCATTGAGCAACATTAACGTCAAAGTTGTGTGATTTTCTCTTTCTTGTGGTCAGAGCGGTGGGTGAAATGTTTTGCTTTCTTTTTAGATGTTCTTGTTTCTCAGCTTCTAGAAAAAGTAGGCTTAAAAGAGTGTATATTTTAATTGGAACAGAAAAAAAGGAAGAGTTTTGATTCACCTTTCCACATATGAGAACTTAGTTCAAGGTTGTGGACTTTGGCCCCAGTAGCGTTTCAATTTAAAAAGTAATTCAGAATTAGAGGTGGTCAAGAATTTCCTTCCACAATGATTATGTAATGGGAAATGTACGTTCCCAGATTTTTGTTTTGTTTTGTTTTTCCAATGAGGAAATTTGGCTAGCATTGAAATATTTCACCTGCTTCATACAGATAAAGCATTTTGGTTTTTGTTGATTATGTGTTTATTTGCATCCACCTGGATGCTGGGGGGATATAACATGGGACTTAAAATAGAAAGGAATAGTTTATTCCTTTTTCTTCTTCAGTTGACCAAAATCTTAACACAACCTTTTAAAACTATGTCCACTGGCTTCTAGTGGCACAGGCTCTTTTCTGAACTGCGCAGAGTGCCGTGGGACTGCAGGAGAATGAAGCCAGGAGTTCCCCCAAAGCCACTGCCCTCCGGCACTGAAGAGTGTCAGTGGCTGAATGGTGCTTTGGAAGGAAATGAACGATTTCAGAATTTCTAAACTTAACATTGTCCAGAAACCCTGTGGAAAATGTTGATTGCTTCAGTTTTTATTCCTAATCTAAGAAAGAAATATTGAAATATTGGCATTTTCGTTGGCAATTGGGAAGTTGGGATTTTGCATAGGTCGCAAGGAGAGGAATATAGCAGTCACACCATAGCCCCCCCCTCCCCATGACAGGGATCGTTACTTGTAGCTGTTGTCTCCCATCCACTTTACAGGCTATGCCATTTGTCTGCAGAAAAGAATTACTTGAAAAACTCAGCAGCATTATCACTGTCATATTTCCTCTTACTTGTATTCTGTGTTTCTTGGTGTGAGCATCACTAAGTTGCCTGCCTGCCTTTTTTTCTGATTACTGCAGCTGTGATAGCAAAAAGCCCCAGGCTAAGCATTGCTAACAGCAAGAACACTTTTAAGACCGCTCCAGGAGTAGACAAGTACCCAACATGGCATGTCTGTATGTTATCCCCTCCCCAGACTTTTTGTTGTTCATTCTGCTGCTTCTGGAGCAGAGTTTCACTCTTGGCAGCCTTCCTCTGCAATCTAACATTCCATCTTTCAGCTCCTCTTGTCCTGAGACAACGGGGAGCCCTGTCAGCACTAGTGGAATCAAGCATTTCTGGAGAAAGAAAGAAACCCCCTGACAATGGAAAGAAGATCTAGCGGAAGAAATAATTTGAGATAGTGGTGGAAAGAAGAGGAGGAGTATGAATAGAAAAGATAAAGGCAGGAGAAGAGACAGGATCAAAAGGGAGGGGAGATGAAAAGCAAGAGCAGAACTGTGGGGGAAAGAACAAGGGAAATACTGCAGCAGCACCAAAGAGCTTAGAGACTCTAAAAAACGTTAAGAGCATTAGTGTACGTTCAGAAATCAACTTTTGTTCAGCTGTGTGTAGAACAGTATGTCCCAACTTAGTTTTAGCATCTACATAGCGGCAAAGCAACCACCTTATCCATTATTTTAATGCAAAGTGTCAAGGTTGACAGCGAGACTTTGCCCTCTGCAGTGGCAGGTGTCTTGTCTCCTTTGGGGAAAAAAGACTGCATTTTCCTTTGCCGGGTCTGCACTTGCATCCTGAAGCTACTCTACACCTTGCAGAAATAATGCAGAATCAGATGTATAAGCTATGTCACACACGACCTGCAGTCAATTCCTGCCCGCTCACATTTGCCCAAGAAAAGATAAATATTCCTTTGAAAGCAACAGGCAGATTGGGTATCTGCCTTTTTGTATTACTTTTAAGATTAAGAAGATAAGTGGGGTTTTATTTTTTGTCTTTTAAGGCGCCATTTAACTTTCCCAAGCAGCTGATTACACATTAGGAATGGGAGGATAGGAGGGTGCTTTTTGTCTTATCTCTGTGATTTATTGTTGAACTCTCAAACCATTGGATTCAGCCACCTGAAACCCTCACTCATCTCACCAGCACTAAAGAGAAAAGTGCTTCTGGTTTTGATTTATTCTAGAACTACGTATTTTTTATTATGACGCACAAATTTACTATAATGGCTTTCAGATCCCTAAGGAGAAGCTTTTCCAGCCTGATTCACATATTGATAATGTAATACAATCTATTTTCCCTCATGGCTTTGAAGTGCAGGTTTCAAAAGCTCAACTTAAAAAATCTGTCTGAAACTTGTAAGTTACTCTGCGGAGGTGATTTGTCTAAGGTGCCGAGACATGCCTGCAGACCGCCCTGTCTGTATCGGATGGAAAACAGCACCCCGATATTAGCAATGCTGAAACAGAGTACACCTAATACTTAGTTTTATAAATGCTTCCATCCTTTTTTGAGCAGCATTTGTTTTATATCTGCTTCCCTAAGGTGACTGGCATGGCACTGTGTGATTCATCACAATATGACATGACAAGAAAAACACCTCAAAGATACAATATTGTTATCAGAAAAAGATGGGCCTTTTTGGCATTAAGAACGTTTAAGGACATAGTCTGTAGATGTAAATGCATGTAACTCCTGTTGGGACTAAATGCCATTTCTGTTCAGAATAAGAAGTGAAGAATGTAAGAGCTTTAAGTTGTCAGGGGGAAAAAAAAACACGACAAGGTTCAGCAGGGCCTGCTGACCGAAATGTCCTCCCCGGAGTCGGCGGGTGCCACCAGCCCCGGCGAGGGGCCCAGCTGCGCCCTGCGGTGGGGCAGCCCCTCGGCCCTCCTCACAGGGGCCCCCGCTCGGTGCCAGCGCCAAATCCTTCCCCCTAGATCCTTCGGCATATCTTCATCTCTGCAAAAAACGTTCGGTTTCTGGAGCGCGCGCGCTCAATGGGATTCCGGGGTGCCTCTCCGCGGGCCGCACGGCTCCTCGGCGCCCAGACCCTTCCCGTCCCTCCACCGTCCCCACCCGCCCCGCGGCTCTGGGGACGGCGGCCTGTGGCAGTCTCTCACGGAGGCGAGAAGTCCGGTTTGCAAGATGAGGTCAGGACCGGCGAGGTACCTGGCGGGACTCGGGTGAGGGCTGGAGGGAGGAGGGATCGGCCCGGGGCCTGGGGAGCAGCCGCGGCGCCGCAGGCCACCCCTGCAGCCCGGGGCACGGCTGCGCGGTCGGCAGTCCCGGCCTCTGTTGCGCTCTCTGGAAAGCCGCTCGCTTTCCGGAAAAACGCAGGTTTTCAGCAGCCTTAACTTGCTTTGCTTTCACTGGCGTTACTAGAAAGGAGAGCTAGGAAGCTGGCGAACCTTCAAGATATTCCAGGAAATACAGCACGCTTCTAATTCATATCATTTAAGCATCTGAGAAGCTTAAAAGCATGATAATAGCACCTGCGTCCCCAATGCAGCCATTTTGCAGGCCTTTTGGAGATAGAGGATGGTTTTAACCTCAGCTTCTGCTTTAAGTTTGCAATCATCTTTTTGCTGAATGTTCTCTAAATACGTGCTTACGTTTTCCTGGCTTGGGGCATGTTTGAAAGCCCACTAAGTTACCGGCAGTGTTGATCTTTCTTATATCAAGCATTTTTACCAGATCCTCTGTAAACACTCCCTCCGGTAAGCACGTTTTCAAGAATATATTTGGGAAACAGACAAAAAAAGATTGTGATATGTCTGTGAAGAAATTATTTCTGCAGTATTCACCCTGGCCAGCAGCCGGGAGGAGCGAGACTGGCCAGGGAGGTGTGAGAACAGCAATCCCACATCTGCTGGTGAATGAACCTCAGTATAAAGCACCCGGGACTGTTGTTAAAATAGATCAAATAAAAGCCTACATAAGAAATAGAAACATTTCTGAAAATTAACCCAAATGGGGATTAATTTCAGTAGTGTGGAGATTAAAAATAGTTGGATTTTTTTTTTTTTTTTTTTTTTTACTTCAACGTTTTCATGCTATTCTCCTTACTGTGCTATTATAAGGGGATCATGGCAAGGGGTGAGCTCCATGCACTAACACAGTCTTCGCTCCAGCAAATGCCAGATAAACTTCCCCCAATATTTTGTTATTAGCCTTGCCCCATGGCCTGACTGGGGAGCTGGTTAAAAACCATGTCGTGTAAGGCAGAGCTGCTAACATCGCCCACAAAGATGAATTGTCTCCCAGTGCCATCCAAGAGCAAAGTTTTCCTGTTATCTCCATTCCTACAGAGTGAACCAGCACCCAGTAAAGTGCAGCGCTTGCTCCTGCTGGGGTCTACAGGCCTTGTACTGCTGGAGGAGGGAGGCAGCACCCCTACAGCCCCCTTCTTTTGTGTCACCTACTGGCATCGTGACAAGTCACCGCCGTGGCAGAGGAAGGTGAGCACCTGCTTTCGGGCCATTTGCTGTGATGAGGAGCTGAGCTTCCCTCCCCACACTATTTCTACACAGGCAGCTGGCTACCTGCCTGAATGCTCAGTGCACCTGAATATTACTCTCTTCCTTCCTTATATTTATTTCTGCTCTTTACTGGAGCTATTAGAGGCATCAGGGCTCTAAGAGTCCCCAAAGTGCATCTCCTGAAGCAGAGGTGCTCTGGATGGCAATGCTGTGAAGCAGCGTAGACAGCTGCTTGGGGAATACACCGAGGGCGGGAGCTGGTGGAAGTGGTTAATGTGGGCCATTTCCAAGTAAGTTGATGCTGAAGTTGCACTTGATGAATTGCAAGAGGTGCGTAGCAGTCAGAGATGTTACAGCAGTGGCCACTGGAAAAGTCACTGTTTCTCAACAGCTACAGCATACTGGTACCGGAGATACCACCAGTGTTTCCTATTGTGCAGGCAGGAAATCCTGACGTCTTGCATGCAACCCGTCCCTGGAGTTAGAACAGGGAGTAAACGCAGGGTGATAATGCTTGGTAAAGGCTAACTTGGAGATTAGACATGTGGAAACCAAACGCTGTTCTTAGTCCATACAGCAAGTCACTGACATTACAAGGAAAGGAGTTCAAGGAAGAGGAGAAGGTTAATAAGCTTAATTTGTCTTTTGAGAATCTTCAGAGTTAACTTTGAAAATGGGGCCATGGCCCACACAATGGTTTCTGAATGCTGCTCCCTCACAATAAATGCAGAAATAGTACAATAAACAGACTATCACCTACCCATTTTACATTCAGTCTCTCTGGGTTTAGCATTTCAGTGTAAAATAGTATTAATCATAGTGTCAGAGCAGCAGTACCTTGCGCCTCTAAATGTTTTACAGAAGGAAGGTTTCCATGGGTGCCAAGGCTGTCACATAAATCTTTTTTTGGGACAGAGCATCTCCATCCTCTGCAGTGACTCCTGGCTACCCCAGGGTCTTTTCCAAACTGCAGGATGCTCTGTGATCAAAAGGACCACAACACCACAGTGCTGTTTCCCTCACATTTTTGCTTGGCATGATCTAGGACCTGGTCCCAGCCACAGAAAGGGAGACAAGTCAACTGAGCTTTCCAATAATTTCAAGATACTCTGGGATTCTAGTGCTGAACAGATTGAAAGAGAGCACTGCAGAAATTATCACAGAGGGCAGGTCCTGACCACAGCACCACACAGCGAGTAGTTTGCAAAGTCGAACCTACTGTCCCAGGACTGCTGAACATCTGGCCCTTTTTCTATATTTTGTGTCTTATTTTATTAGTGACAGACACTGTTTCTTTCCAGCATTGACTGAGGGAGGAAAAGAGAGGTTGAGGAAGAAGATAAGAATGTGCAAATGTGTTTGACTTTACACTGGTTTCAGTGAGAAGAACACCAAGGGGAAAACCATGGTCCTGTTGGGCTATTTTGGCTAAAAACCTGGGGTCAGCATTACTATGTGTGCACCACTTCTGGTCACCTGGACACTGAGCCTCAACTCTACACCATGTGTGCCGTGAATCCAGACTGGTCGCACCGCACGTCTAAATCGGTGGTGTTTACAGCAGGGATAACAGATATGGTACCACGTCTGTCATCCTCACAGCCCTGGGTCAGAGCTCGTTCCAGAGAGGTGACAGGAGCCCCCATCCCTGCAGCCCGTTCATTCAAATTATACTGACGAAACATTAAGGAAACTCTGCTCTGGCAGTCTGATGTTTGCTTACAGAAATGGTGATGTTCTAAATAAAAATAGTTTGAGATCCTGCCAATTTGAAAGCTATTATAAAACAAAGAGCTATTTTGCATCAAAACCAGTCACTTATTGTCCTGGAGAAATACACAAAACGTTCTGTCTTGAGCTTTCTGGTGTGAAAATCGGGAAAAAACCCAATGTTGTGTTTCATGTAGCTTCAATCCCACCTTCTGGGCCAGCTGGCAACCCTGGAATTCACAGATTGTAGTTGCTTCTTTAATTGTTTTCCAATTATTCATTTTAAGATTTTTAAACATAATCCCAGGCCATTCAATTAACATCACTTCACAGTGCACACACTCTGCCATCCATCTGCTCAAGTTGTCTTTAACTGACACCGTCTTGTATCTGGTGTTCGTAACTATCAAACATATCTGCAACATAATCCACCTTCTGTTCCCACCTAGAAAACAGATTTTGCCATTTTTTATTCTAACACCTGTGTAGCTATCAACATTTTTCCACTGGAGATTTGTCAGTGGTGAATGTACATGTTGAGAACTGAGGTTACTTTAATACAGTCACAGAAAAAGCAAGCAATCGTATTTTTTAAGGCCAGAAGGGATTATTGTGTGCTCTGGTCTCTTCTGTAACACAGACCATAACGTTTCCCTGCTCTAGTGCCTGATACTGGTTTAATAATAATACTTGAACCAAAGTCTGTCTGTTAAAAAAAAATTAGTTTCTACTTAACTATGTGGATTTATTATCAGTTAAATGTTATCCTGGGTATTAGCTACTCTCACTGATAAAAATTTGCACCTTATTTCTCAATCTGAAAATGCTGAATTTTAAGTACAAACATTTTATTTAGAATGAAAACCTTTCCCATCCACCTGCTGGCTCTTGCATAGGTTCTTAAAACCTGAGCTTGTCACATCTAAACCTTCTCTTTGGATAAATAATTTACACACCCAATTTTTTTAATCATAAAGCACATGCCTACCCCTTGATTATTCTTGGAGCTATAAAACCTAAGTAGTTAATCACACTTTTTCTATAGCCAAGTTTTAGGAAAGAAGACAGTATACTTGCTATTGTGTGCCAACATTTGTGAATGTAAAATAATATAGCCTCCCTAGTCTGACCTTAATCTCAAGAGAAAAAGCAAGCAATCATTCCCTATTCATCTTCTTTGTGCTGCACTATGGTTTTAAAATCTTTTATTCTGTGCCTGTCGGTAGCTCCTTTCCCAGGAGGAAGCTCCTTCCCCCCAGAACGTACCGTGGGGCTCCCTACACAGTAGCTTTCTTGCCTTTCTCTGGGCTTGCGGCAGCTCTACTACTTTGCTCCTGGTTTTTATGACATGAGGCACCTTGTGAACTTTTCAGGTAGGCAGCTAAAACAACCCCCCAAACCCCTGGAGAAAGTAACTGTTTTCACAAAGCTTAATTAAACTGTGGAACTCATTGCTAACAGATATTGAGGGTGCTGAAAGCTTGATGAGTCCAAAAGGTGAACAGACAAAACTATTGGGTAAGTGAATTCAACCAGGGCTATTAAACACCTGGAACCCCTGATTCAGGAGGTCACTCACCCACAGATTACCTAAAGCTGAGGTCATTCATTAGGAAAGGGTTAACACCTGTGTCTCCCCTTACATGCATGCTGTTAAGTGCCTACAAGTGTTCCTGATTGGGGCAGGGAGGTGCCTTGGGTGGGTACGGCAGCGAGCTGGGTGCTGCCCTTGAGGGGTGCTCTGCTGCCAAAGGACGGCTGTAATGCCAGCTATGGGGATGTGAAAGCTTTAAGTGCTTCTGGCTTAACTTTCATGAGGATTTATTGATCATCCTTCGGCGTTCAAAGCGTTGCTCTTCAGAGCAGGCTGCAAAAGGTATGATAAGATTTCCTACCTACGCTATGCCCTGCAGCACCTTTCCTGGACCACAGAGTGATTCTTTTCTTCCCCTTTTTGTTGTTGTTATACTTAAGTTTGAGGAGGCTTGAAGAAAAACTATGTTACAATATGTATTGGTGGATGTAGCCTGTGTCCTTGATATTCCTGTATTATCCTAGAAGGGAACTGGGTCTCTGTTTCTTGTGTGTGCTAAATCACAGAAACATTTAGGTTGGAAAAGACCATTAAGGTCATGGAGTCTAACTGTAAAAAATGAAGTGGTGTAATAGTCACAGAGAGCAAAGACATTAAATTCCTACATGGGCATGTCAGCTTTTCCCCTTTTAGCTAAGAAGTCATCTCTACCTTTCCTCAAATATTTGACATACACGTCTCAGTACTTGGGAGTTTTACAGCTTTTCTGTATATAGTTATCTGTGGACTCCTCCTATCTCAGTAACACTGCAGGTGATTTCCTGTCCCTGTAACTTTAAGAAATCTCTAAAAACAAGCATCATGGTGTTTCCCTGGTTGTGGCATAGATTAAGCTGATGTTTGTAAAGCACTTGTTTTATGTAAGGTCTTAGTCTTATGAAAATAGTTTTCATTTAATGAATCACTCGGGTTCCTCCAAAATTCTCCTTTTCTGATGTTGCTAGAAGTGCCAGTGTGTAAGTTACAGCATTCCTCCCTTGATAATCTCTTTAATCTTGCTAAGAAGCATAGTCCTATGTTTTGCACGTACACAAACTATTTTCTTATGTCACTGTCCTTCTCAGTAATGATGCATGGAATAGTCTTATTGAGCATGTACATGATGAGCAGAGGTGTCATCTAATCCCTTCTTGCTCCGCTTTTCATGTGCTCCCTCTATTTTTGCCCTTTGGGAAGTATATGGAGACTGACTTGTGGCTCCTGCTGATCCTGTGCAGTGGGTAACAGTGGTCGCACTGTCACTACTGCTGTCTGTCTTTACGATCATCAGTTATGAAGTAGGACCCTGCTGTACATTCAAAAGCAAAGCTACTTTGAAGTAAATATGCACTAGGAATTAGAATTATACTGCTAAACTCTTAAAATGAGGTTGTGAATTCAAACAAACAGCAGTTAGGAGATGTAGGTCTAAACAGGATTTTTGTATGCGTATGTTACGCTACAGACCTAATTTCATCTTTGCCTGCTACTTTTGCACGTATCAAAGATTAGCATGAGACTTATACAACTTTTGTATGTTTGACAGTTGGCATCTGTAAAGGGACAGAGAGGCAGAGCGAGGCAAGGTTTGGGGGGGGGCGGGAAGAGTGGGCTGTGAATAGGATATTGGATATGAATTTCAGACCAGGTTTATCTGCAGGAGGCTCCAGTTGTATTTGTTGCTGATCTTGGTGCTATGGCAATTCATGGCGAGTTCAGGGAGAGCTGATACCTTCAGTCTCTATCCTGTGCAGCTGTGAGACGTGCGGTGGTGCCCCAGTGTCCCGTGCCTGCGCTTTCAGCCCTGAGCTTGGCAGGGACATGGCCACTGCTGACACAGAAACACGAGAGATATTCTTGACAATGGGGTGTTACTTTGGCATGCTAATATACGTTCTGGGTACTAAACCAAAGCCTAAATCGTCTAATGATCTTTCTCTGTCTTGTATTTATACATGCAGGTTTTTAACATAGCTGCCATCTATTTATTATGTCTCTTATAATTCAAGTTAGCCAAAAGCATGGGGAGCTCCATATTGCTCCTGTACTCAAGCTAAGCTGTGCTGCTGTGCCTAGGCTGTGTATATTGTTATCTGAAAGCATTCCCATTTTTCAATGCCTCAAAACCACAGGGTCCAGTTCTGCAAGCCTTAAGCCACATGAGCGATCCCTTGTCCACTGAAATCAATGGAATCCCTTGTGTGAATAAGGATTACGCTAGTGAATAAAGGGTTTTCAGATCAGGGCCCTAACCCTTTTTTAATTAACCTTCTAAGAAAGAATTTATACAGGAAAACTCTGGCTCAGTGGTGAGCAGTCAATAAACCATGTCTTTGTAATTCCTTCCTTCCTTTATGGGCCCTTTGTGTGAGGCTTAAGTGAAATGGATCTCACTGTCTATATCCCTTCCTTACTTCCCTCCTGCCCAAGCCAATCGCTTTATAAATGTCATAGTTTTTCTCTATTATTCCCTTTTTGGGTATATTTGCTCTTTTCTCATTCACTGACTGCTAGCTTAACTATTTCTTTTTACATGAGAAAAAAAGTAGATAAAATGGACTGAAATGTCAGGAAAGAGATTCCATCTTATTTTAACCTCTGGGAATCAAAATACTTATTTTTATATTAAGAATCCAGTAAGTCAATTTTTGCTATATGGAAGTTTCTGCTTCCTATATTTCAATATTACAGATGATCTGTCCTAAATATAAAGTTCTAGGATTTGGAGGATTATCTTTAAAATAATCTGTTGTGATTTTTTCCATCTTCAGATTCACCTCAATGCCTTAAAATGTCACAGTTACTGTTTGCCATTACGGATTAAGCATGGTGGCCCAGAAGCAAGATCAGCAAATGACAGAAAATAGAATAATGCTAAGATGTGCTTGTTTAGCTAAAGTGTTTTCTGATAGCATTGCAGACGGGAGAATCAGAAGTGGTAGGAAATGGTGGAGATAGAGGAAACAAAGATCTCCACTGCTGTCCGCAGACAAGTGCAAATTTTGCTGCAATCTGCAGGATGTAGGGGACTCCTAACCATTGCAAATAGTATAACGTTGTTTTCTCAGTGCTGAAATGAAGCTGAAGGATAGGTGAAATGTTCTGCCTTTATGTTAGTCAAGAGACGTATTCTACTCTTTCTGTTTTCCAATTACCCACAAACAGTTTTTTAATTTCTGAGAGTATTTGCAGTTACCTGTAAATTGTAAACACTGCATCATACGCTTCCTGCTTTGTTTGTGTGTAGCAACCTGGCTGGGATTGTATCCCTTGGTGCGATGGTCTTCCTGGTTTCTAACTGGATAATTGTGAGTTAATGATAATGTTTCCTAGAGAGCATAGACACTCCACTTAATTTTGGGTAAACATGCAAGTCAGGTTGCAGAATGATTTATGAGAAGAAAACTTCCATTCACACAAATATTTGTAGGTATGGATGGAACAGAAGGTCTGAACATCTTAATTTAAGACAGTACTAGGATAAAATGTCCATTAATAATTTTTCTGTTGTTGGTCCAAGCCTTAGCATTTTTATCTCTATGAAAGTGTTGAATTAGCTGGTAAGTGGCTTAGCTGATACACTGAGAAGCAACGTCAGTGTGACACAGACGCTTTTTTAATCCTGAAGAATAAAAGGGATCTCAGTTAACGCTCATATTGGCCTCGGTCCAGTTCTTCCTGAAGGATACCTTGCAATGCATTTGTTTGTCTTTGGTCCTTCTTTGGATACGTTCCCTCTTTTCTTCTCCCTGCTTAATCATTCATAGTCTGTTCAAAATAATTGCTTTGGTTCTGTGAAGATCTATGTCTGTAATGACAAAGTCCCATTTTTCTATCTTCTCCCCCCCCCCATGGTTGTTAGGAATAGAGACTTCCTCTTAAATGCAGGCTCAAGTATGGAATGCAGTGGATAGCTTCTGGAATTTCAGCTTTGGAGGAAGCTGTCTTTGGAGAGGTGTTCAGTGGAGTATCTCTCCTTTTTAAAGTTCTCAGGCAATCCAATATTTTTCCTCTTCCTTGGGTACATTAGGCGAAGACAGTAGGTTTATGCCTGGGTGTACTACAGCTTGGGACTACTGTTAAGAGAACCTTTGTTTTGTTATCCTTCTGGGTACCTCCTATTCTTTGCTGGAAAAACCCAATTCCACAGTTGCCAACTTTGCAAATGGTCTAAGGGTATTCTCAACTCCAGCTTTCTGTTAACAACCTGCGAGCAGGGATTTATTAGGGTAGAAACAAAGGAAGTTTTTCATTTTTAGCTCCTCCCGAGTCAGAGAGACAGGGCAATGTTGTACAGCAGCTATGAGTGCAAACAGAAGTTTATTCCCCACTTGTGACTTTGTGGCACTGAATACTGGTATTGCCCTCCTGGCTCTGTGCATCCTCACAACCTGGCGTGGGGCAGGGGCAGATGCCCCCTGTTAAAAAAGAATGGTGGTGTTTAAGGTTCTTCCTACTATTCTGGCATACAAGCTGAGGTGGGGGAGCTATTATTGTGAACCTTAATATAAATAAGTGTTTTCTTTATATTTCTAACTGATCTTTTCATGGTACTTTCTGGTTGCTGCGCTCCCCTGTCTTCTAATGCTCCTTTACCAGACCTTCAATAAGACACTTCATTTCTGCTATCTGAGACCAGCTGTTGCCTAATCTCAAAATTTCCCTCTAACTTGCATTTCCTTCTACTAGTTTGTTGCATCATACTCACAATTCCCTTGCTAATGTTGTCTGTGTTTTCTAGACTTTATCTCTCGGTCTCAGAAAGGAGTTAATAATCCTTCTGACAACTTGATCCATTTAGCCTTTCAACCTGATTTTTTTCTCAGATAAATTTTTACAGCCTAAAAATCTCCTGGTATGAAGTCACATATGGTTCTTAAACTAATTTTTGCCTTCAATGACCTATCATCTTAAGTAGACTCAAATATACAGTCTATTATTTACAGGCCCTGTTTGTTCACCCAGTCAATCCCAAGTTTTAAACCCAGATTTACCACTGTTCTAAAAAAAAGATTTATTTACTAGGAATTACTCCTTTTTGTAATTGGAGAACCTTTAAACCTCACATAAAAACAGTTTCTTAAAACTATAACTTATCTGATTCCTTCAAAAGAGATGCTTTTAAAGGGCTGCATCAGTATTCTAGATTTCGAAGTATTCCTATGTCTTGGTCTTCAAAACAAGCTGAACATTAAGATTTTCTGAAGGCAGCAGTCTTGTTTCTTTCTAATTAAAATATCTATTAATTTTTGACATAAAATCTGAATTTAATGTTCTTATTATGACTGCCTTGATGATAAAACTTTTAAACAAACTTTGTTTAAGGGGACAGGGTGTCATTTCCAAGCAAGCTGAATCAGCAGTATGTGTTTCAACAGATTTTATATTAATATTTTTAGACAGTCTGAAGGAAATGATAGTTGACTTGCGTGGATGGAAGGAAAACTTTCATAAATATAATTTTGTTTCTTGGTAATTTCTTTATTGATGAAGCAGTGAGTACTTTTTCTAGCCTTCTTCCAAGATCATCTGCTATATTCCCAACACAGTTCAGAAAGGCCCAGTTCTTTTAACTAGGCATTTCCTATTGCTGGTAAGTTGCACCAATTTGAACATTTAGTACCCACTTTTCAAGTCAGCTTTTGCCAAATGTAATCTGTAAGTCTTCTGTGGATATGTGCTTGGTGTCTCAGATACAGTACTCTTGAATATAATCCTATGTTTTCTGGAGTAATTTCAGACACAGAATGAAACTGAATTTGATTTATAAGTGATCATTGGCTCTTTCAAGCCCAGTTAAGCTAATCTTTTTGTACCCCTTTAAAAAAACTTATAAATTTCTAACAGTTTTATTTCCTTGGTAGAAGACACTAGATTATTATGGAACATCTCTGTGTGTCTAGTAATTCTATATTTATCTGGAATTACTACAAACAGGTTTTGGAATCCCATTGTCTGTGTGATTTCCTTTTAATATGGAGAAATGAAACACCACAAATGTGTGTGAGAGCCTGCTTCAAGAATACAGCAATAGAGAGGGCTTACAGAGGGTTTGGGGTTTGCACCGCGAGAATGGTAAACACTGTGCAAGGACAGAAAGGAGTTCACAGGGACCAGAGAAAGCATGGTTGTTTGATAGCTCAATAGACAACTGGTCTGTGTCAGGAAATCAGAACAATGTATTATAACAAATGGTATCAGTAATGAGAAAAAGCTGACACTTCTACAGAGTGTAATGAGGGCTAAAGCCTATAACGTGCTGTATAGCTTAACAGCTGGTATTAAATCAGCAGACAAAACGTTTGCTGAGATTGTGGAAAGTCTACAAAATTACCTTTCTGGTATCTGCCAAATGTATCTGCTTTTATAAAGAGGATCAAATGAGACAATTCTTGAATTTGTCAGTTCAGAAAGAGTTCAAACGATGTGTTAAGAGACTAGATGGTGTATTATATGCAAAAATGAAACAGTCCAAAAATGGTTATTGACTGGAGTAACTGATCCAAAGCAGCACATGGGAGAGCGGCAGGGTAGTGGAGGACACTGAAAAGCTGTAGGCAACCTGTGTAACTGCTAAACGGTGTTCTAAGCAGAAAGCTTCAACCAGACAAGCAAAGCAGCATGTCTTGTCTCTGTCTTATCATGCAAATGAGTGCTGATCTGAAGTAACTAAAAGAAATTGGGATACACAGAAAATGCGTAGGTTGCTTCCAAACCTACTACCTCTTACAAAGGCAATATAAAATGCATTCAGAGCTGTGCTGCTGCAGAGGACAAAGTCTATTGTAGTCTGTTGTAGTCTATTGTGAAAGCACTAGTAACTTTACAACAATTTAAGTTAGGATACAATAACCGAAGTGTTACTGGATTTTGTTAGAAGTGGAGGGAGTAGTATCTGAAATGTATTTTTGACAGTATTCTCAGACACAAGAGATGGAGCAGCAGTAAGACTTGGTGCTTTAAATGTGCAGAAAAAAAATAATCTCTATCTTCTAAGCATTTTTGCAACGAAGGTAACGTGTAACTATAAATACCGTTTTCTTCTGTAGCATGCTATGAGGGAGAAGTTCATTTACTACGTGATAGACAGTGGCTGGGAATGTTAGATGGATTGATAGAGCTTAACACTTCTCCAAGCTTTCAGTGGTGTTGCAGGAGGTCATATGTGACCCTGTAAGAGTCAGTCAGAAAGTCAGCATTGTCTCAACATTGTCATCAGGAACATGAACAGTACGTTACCTGACAACGGCCTGTTTGGAGTGCAGCGGCCAATCCCAAGGACAGAATGTGCGGTACAAGGCTCCTGGAAGGTACCTGGCTAGAGCCATTAGAGATAACCCCATAGCTACTGTCAAAAAGGATGGATTGCAACCGTTGCCATAACATCGATGAAGGGATCATGAACTTTAGATGAACTTTGCTTCATTATAATACCAAAACACACCTCCTGGTCGAAGGCTACCCCCCTCCAAGACTTACCATGCCTCGGACACTGACCCCGCGCCTGCGTGATAGCCTCGCTCAAGAAGGGCAGAGATATGATAATTGTATTCTGAGAAGGGCGGAGACTCCTGAGGCAGAGGTGGAGCAAGGTGTGTTACTAAACATAA
>JANHGO010000044.1:23377132-23389571 GCA_024606505.1 Aquila spilogaster | reverse complement strand
CTGTTTATGAATATCTTTGTGATAATAATTACTATTTACAAAGTTTTAATCAGGAGAGTGAAATTTTAAATGAAGAACACTGGAGGGAACAGGCTTTTACCTTCTGGTCATTATTGGCACAATTTATTCTCCTGCAGTCTGTCAGTTCATTTTTTTCCCCCCTTACTTATCTCCTCTTCAGTGCATTTTTCCTTGCTCATTTTCATGTTTTTTCCACCTCTTACCAGGGGCACAAAAACCTGAGAACAATGCTATTGTTTTACTTATAAACAGGGCCTCGCTTGAGAGCGGATGAGATTTACTGAGGGGTTTTAACCTTCAAAAAGATTAACTTGGTCTTTCATAAATTCAGTGGAATGGGGAACCTGGTGTGGCTGCTAGGCATGACATACTCATGTAGCAAACATGGAACTGCCACCAAAAATATATCAGTTAACAATAAATTTGGTCAGAATCCTACCAGGAATCTAAGGAAAAACACAGAGACGGCTGCATCTCTGTTCATTTTCCTTCCTTCCCTATGCTTGGCCTGTACATTCCTGTAACTCATTCTAGTGAGTAGGTGCTAGATAAATCTCTCCATTTGTCCCATCCAAGGCAGCCTGCAAGAAACATTGCGAGGTGGACCAAAGTGTAGCACGTGTTCATAGTGCTCTCTATAGCTCTATTAATAGCTTGAGTCATGAAGCTATCAATTAACCTGGAGTGAAACCCTTCAAAAACAAATAATAAATAAAAAACACCTTTAAAAATGAGCTCTTTTATGGCTGCAATGGGAATGGGAATATGATATTGTAATGTTGAGCCATTATGTTATCATAGGATTGTGGCTAAACAGAAACAAACCTGAAAGAGTAAAACTTATATGCTGTTTATTTTTCACATCATAGCATATGGTTTTTATACCATGCTCATTGTTATAGTAGTCAAATAGTCCCTGTTAGTTCATTGAGCAATATTAGCATTGAGAATGTGAGATTTTTTTTCTTTCATTTTCTTGCTATCAGCGTTAGGGACGAAGTGTTTCTCTTGTTTTTTTAGATGTTGTCCCTTCCCTTCCCTTCTTTCTGTGGACTTTGGTCCCAACAGTGACTCACATTTTCCCAAAAGCTTCCAGTGATGAAATTTGACTAGAATTGAAGTATTTCACTTGCTTTATAGAGCTAAGGCATTTTGGATTTTTTTTGCTCATGGATTTATTAGCATCCACCTGACCTGGTGGGGATATAATATGGGAACAGACTGAAAGGGATGTTTCATGCTTGCCCTTCTCCAGCAGGTCAAAATTTTAACAGAAACTTTTAAAACTATGTCCGGTGGTTTTCAGCAGGTCAGACTCTTCTCCGAACTGCACAGAGTGCTTTGGGGCAGCAGCAGTGTAGTGGTGAGAGGTCCCCTGGAGCCATTGCCTTCTAGAACAGAAGTGTCAGTGGTTGCATGATGGTTTGGAAGGAAATGAACAATTTCTACATTTTCGAACTTAAAGTTGTCTAGAAAACCTGTACAATACATTGATTGCTTCACTTTTTATTCTCAGTCTAGGAAAGCAAATACCAAAATATTGGCATTATTGTAGAAGCGAAGATGGAATTCTGTGTAGCTCAGACAGAGAGGAATAGAAGTCGTACTGTAAACTCTCTGCAAGAGGGCTTGTTACTTGTAGCTATTGCCATTTGTTTGCAGAAAGAAATGCTTGAAAAACTTGGCATCATTATCACACCTTCATATTTCCTCTTGTATTCTGTATGTCTTGGTGTTTGAGCATCACTGACTCGCCTACCTTCCTTTTTTCTGGTTTCTGTAGCTGTGATTGCAGAAAGCCCCAGGCAATACATTGCTAACAGCAAGAACACTTTTAAGGATGCTCCAGGAGTAGACAAGTACCCTATGTAGCATGTATGCATGTTATCCCCTCCTCAGACTTGCTGTTGCTTATTCTGCTGCTGCTTATAGTGGAGACTTTCACTCCTGATAGCCTTTCTGAGTGATCTGATGCACCATCTTTGAGCTCCTCTTGTCCTGAGACAACAGGGAGCCCTGTTAGCGCTAGAGGAATCAAGCATTTCTGGGGAAAGAAAGAAAACCTCTGACAATATAAAGAAGATCTAGCAGAAGAAATAAATTGAGGTAGTGGGGGAAAGAGGAGGAGGAGTGTGAAGACAAAACATAAAGGCAAAAGAAGAAAGAGGATCAAAAAGAAGGGGAGATGAAAAGCAAGAGCAAAACTATAGGGGAGACAAAAAGGGAAACATTGCAGTAGCAATGCCGAAGAGCTTAGAGACTGTAAAAAAAAGAGCGTTGGTATGTTGAGAAATCGACTTTTCTTCATCTGTGTGGGGTAAAAGCATGTCCAAACTTAGCTTTTGAATCTATATAGTGGGGAAGAAACAATCTTAGCCATTATTTTAATTCCAAGTGCCAAGACTAATAGTGAGGCCTTGCTCTGCATAATGGTAGATGTCTCCATTGGGGAAAAAAGACTAAACTTTCCTCTGTCAGGGCTCCTAAAGCTACTTTACACCCTGCAGAAATAATATAGAACCAGATGTATAAGATGTGCCACACATGACTTGCAGTTCTTGTCTGCTCAAATTTGCCTGAGAAATGATAAATATTTCTTTAAAGCAACAGGCAGATGGGGTATCTGCCTCTTTAAAATTACATTTAAGAATAAGAGCATAAGCGGTGCCTTACTTCTTGTCTTTTAATGTACCACTTAACTTTGCCAAGCAGCTGAGTACATACTAGGAATGGAAGGATAGGAGGGTGCTTTTTGTCTCATCTCTGTGATTTATTGCTGAACTCTCAAACCATTGGATTCAGACACCTAAAACCCACGCTCGTCTTACCAGGACTAAAGAGAAAAGTGCTTCTGGTTTTGATTAATTCTAGAAATATGTATTTTTTTCTTATTATGCAGCACAAGTTTAGGATAATGTTTTTCAGATCCCTAAGGATAAGCTTTTCCAACCTGATTCACATATTGATAATATAATGGAATATTACATTACACGCTGCCCTTCTAGTTCTAAAACCCAGGTCTCAAAAACTGATCTTAAGGAGGAAATAAAAAACAAAAAGGAAAAAAAAATGAAATCTGTTTGAGGCTTATGAGTTTCTCTACAGATGTGATGTGCGTAAGCTGCTGAGACAGATGTCTGCAGCCTGCGCTGTCTGTATCTGGTGGAAAATGGCACCTCCATGTTAGCAGTGCTGAGACAGAATACATCTAATATGTAGTTTTAGAAATGTTTTTGTTGTTGAGCAGTATTCGTTATCTATCTAATTCTCTGTATTGATGGGCACGGCATTGTGTGACTCATTACAACGTGACATGTCAAGAAAAACACCTCAAAGATACAATATAGTTATCAGAAAAATATGAGCATTTTTGGTACTGAAAACACGTAAAGACGTAGTCTAGAGATTTAAATGCATGTGACTCCTGTTGAGACCAAATGTCATTTGTTTGGGTAAGAAGTGAAGAGTGTAAGTGCTTTAAATAGTCAGTGAAAACACATGACATGACTGAGCGTGGTCTGGTGGCTGAAATCACCTCCCTCAGGCCTGTGGGAGTGTTTAAGCACCAGCATGAATAAAAATGGGGCCAAACACTGATGTCTGTGCTCCGGAGCAGGGAAGGACCCTGCTGAGGTTTGGAGAAGCTGCTGTGCTCCAGAGCTCAGGCTCCTGCTTCATCTGATCAGGAGTTGCCGTGCTCTTATCAGCCCCTGCTCTTCTGGGGAACATCAGAGTGGATGTTTCCCCACGGTGGGACTGGATACTGCGTGCTTGCTCCCAGTCCTCAACAGGACAAACCGAGAAGACAAGGTGAAGTAGTCTGTGGATAAGATAAACACTGGGAGATAGCTTGCTGTTTGTTTTTGTGGGCAAAGCAGACAATGCAGGGAAAATAATCCATAGTAGAGCCGATGTTCTCGCTCCCCCACACGCTTCTCTGTTTCTGTATTTGTCCTCCACGGCCGTGATCCTGTCAGCAGAACCCGCCAGTGTGGGCTCCCACAGGGAGCTCCTGCCCTGCTGCTCTGAGCACTGTGCCACAGAACTGTTCCTCACGCTTCCCCCCCTCGCTGCCAGCAGCTTTTTGCCTTGGTACAGATCGGCCTTCCCTGAGGTGCCCCCAGCGCTGGGGCGTTGGAGCCAGCCGGGCTGTGGGCACGGCCGCCTCTGGTAGCGTGTCACGGAGGGGCCGGGTGGAGCCAGGATTTTGTGAGATGGGATGTGGAGCAGTGAGGTGCCTTGTGGGACTTGTTCTTACAAACCCAAACCCCTCCTGAACCCAGGGGTAAAGGCAAAGCCCAGGCTTCTCTCAGCTCTTCACAGCAGTAGAAGCCCAGATCAGAGCTAGGCCTGAGCAGCCAGGCCCCTCAGAGCAGCAGCTGTGTCACCAGCAGTGTGCCCGGGACCGGTAACACTCTCCTGTCTCTGCTGGAACAAGATGGGCACCAGAAGGAGTTGCAGGTTGGGCTGGAGGAAGAAGGGATGCCCCCGTGAGGTAGGGAGCTCTCCCAGAGTGATGGGCCTTCCCGCAGCCTTGGTCAGCAGCCCTGGCTCTGCCGTGTTGGCTGGAGAGCTGTTCAGTTTGCAGAAAAGCTGAGGTTTTCAGAAGTATTAAATTGCTTTCACTGGCGCTACAAGAAACAAGGGCTGTGAATCCAGCTAACCTCTAGGAGCTTCCAGGAAATACAGCACGCTCCTAATTCGTATCATTTAAGCATCTGAGAAGCTTAAAAGCATGATAACAGCACCTCCACCCTCAGCATAGCCATTCTGAGGCCTTTTGGAAACACAGAAGAGGATTTTAACTCCAGCTTCCGCTGTAAGTTTGCAATCTTCTTTTTGCTGGATGTTCCATAAGTACATGTTTATATTTCACTGGCATGGGGCACGTTTGAAAGCTTACAAAGTTACCACCAATGCTGATCTCTCTTATTTCAGATGTTTTTATTAGCTTCTTGGTAAATGCTCCCTCTGGTACGTGTGTTTTCAAGAATATATTTAGGAAACGGGAAAGACAAGGTTGGGATATGAGTCTGTAGAAATTCTTCCTACAGTATTCATCCTGGCCAGTAGTAGTCAGGAGGAGCACAAGTGGCCATGGAGGTGTAAAATCTGCGGTCCCACATTTGCTGATGAGCAAACCTCAATAAAAACCACTCAGGGCTGTTGCTGGTGTGAATCATCTGTAAGACCACGTGTGGAATGGAAATATTTCTGAAACTTAACCCAAACCTCTCTTCAGTAGCATGGAGGTTCAAAATACTTGGATAATCTTTTTATTTCATTGCTTTCACCCTGTTCTTGTTATTGTACTGCTGTGAGAGGTAAGGGGTGAGAGCCAGGCACTAACACGGGCCTTTGCTCTAGTTAATGCCCAACAGTCTTCCCCCAATGGTGGCTTGTTATCAGCCTTGCCTGATGGCCTTGATGGGGTGCTGAATAAAAAACATATCCTGTAAAGCAGATCTGCTAACAGTGTCAGCGAAGATAAATTGTCTCTAGGGGCCACCCAAGAGCAAAGTTTTGCCTGTTCCCGTAGCATGAAGCACAGCCCAGTTAACAACACTGCTTATGTGGGGATCTGGAGGCCTGGTGATGCTGGAGGAGGCAGCAGCCCTGCACTGGATTCCCCTGCACCCCCTTCCCGTGTCCACCAGCATCCTGGCACATCACTGCCATGGCAGAGAAAGATGAGCACCTGCTTTTGTGCCATTTGCTGGGAGAGAGATATGTAGTGACAGAGCTGAACTTCCCTCCCCACACTGTTTCCATGCAGGCTGCTGGGTAACTGTCTGAATGCTCAGTGCATCTGAATGCTTCTCTCTCCATTCCTTATACTTATTTCTGTTCTTTACTGGAGCTATTAGAGGCATCAGGGCCTTATCTGTCCCCAGAGGTGCTCTGGATGGGAATGCTGTGAAGCAGCGCAGACAGCCTGTATGCTGATGGCTGTCTGGGGAATATTCTGAGGGCTGGAGCTGGTGAAAGTGGTTAATCTGAGGCATTTCAAAGTAAGTTGGTGCTGAACTTTTCACTTGATGGATTGAAACAGGTATATTGTAGTGGTTAAAGATGTTACAACAGTGGTCACTGCAAAGGTGGCTAACAGTTACCATATACTGATACCAGAGATCCCACATGTGTTTTCTGCTGTCTAGGCAGGACATATGACACATGACTCTAGCTCTGGAATTAGAACTGGGAGAAAAAGCAGGGTGACAACTCTTGGTAAGGTTTGACTTGGAAATCAAATGCAGAGAATACCAAATATTGTTAGTTCATATGGCAAATAGACTTACAAGGAAAGGAGTTCAAGGAAAGAAGGAGGTTAATAAACTTGATTTGTCTTTAAGAACAGCAGTTTTCAGAATTAACTTTAAAAATGTGGCTGTGGCCCACACAAAGTTTTTTTGGATGGTGCTCCCTCACAATAATAGAAAATAATAGAAATAATACTATAACAATGAGTTATGTATTCATCCTATTGTCAGAGCTGGAGTACTTCATGCCTCCAAACATTCATAGAAGGAAGGTTGCTGTGGCTGCTGAGGCTGTCATGTAAATTTTCTTCTGGGATCTCCATCTCCATCCTCTGTGTGGCCCTGGGTTGCCCCGAGGTCTTTTCCAAAGTGCAAGATGTTCTGTGATAAAAAAACTACAACAACACAGAGCAGTTTCTCTCATATTTTTTCTTGGTCCAAAAAAGAACCTCATGCCAGCCCCAGAAATACAGAAGAATCAACCTAGCTTTCTGATAGCTTCAAGGTGCTCTGGAATTCTAGTGCCAAACAGACTGAATGAGAGCTCTGCAGCAGTGCCTTCAAAGGGCAGGTCCTGACCGCAGCATCTTGGGGAGAGTGTTGTGCACAGCTAAACCCTGCTGTCCTGGGACTGCTGAACATATGGCCCTTTTTCTGAGTTCCATGTCTTATTAGTAGAAGAGAATGTCTTCCAGCAGCAATGGAGGGAGGAAAAGAGGGGCTGAGGAATAAGATAACCATGTGCAAAAGGGGCAGTGCTTGAATTTACAGTGGTTTTGATCAAAAGAACACAAGAGTGGAAACAACTCATCCATTTGGCTCTTCTGGCTGAAAACCTGAGGTCGGCTTTACACGATGCATGTACAACTTCTGTCTACCTGCACAGTGAGACCCAATTCTACAGTGTACGTGTTGTAGATCAATGGTATTTGCAGCAGTGAAAACAGGCAGGGTACCACATCTGCCATATTTACATCATTGTCTCAGAGTTCATTTCAAAGATAGGCAGCAACCCACATCTCTGCAGCTCATTTCTTCAAATTATACTGATGAATTGTAAGGAAACTCTACTCTGACAGTCTGATGTTTGCTGACAGAAATGATGCAGTTCTAAATAAAATTAGTTTGAGATCTTTCCAATGTGGAAACTATTGTCAAACAAAAAACAGCTTTGCATCAGGAATAGTGGTTTATTGTCCTGGAAAAGTACGTAAAACATGGTCTTTTGAGGTTTCTTGTGTGAAAATCAGGATGGAAAAAAACTTGTTTCATGTAACTTCAGTCCCACCCTCCGGGCCAGCTGGCAGCCTTGGAATTTGTGGATTGTAGTTGCTTCTTTAATTGTTTTCCAATTATTCGTTTTAAGATTTTTAAAGGTAATCCCAGGCCATTCAATTAACATCACTTCACAGTGCACACACTCTGCCATCCATCTGCTCAAGTTGTCTTTAAATGACACCGTCTTGTATCTGCTGTTCATAACAATCAAACATACCTCCAACATAATCCACCTTCTGTTCCCAGCTAGAAAACAGATTTCACCATTTTTTATTCTAACACCTGTGCAGCTATCAACATTTTTCCACTGGAGATTTGTCATTGGTGGTTGTATATGTTGGGAACTGAAGTTACGCTGTTAGATTCACAGACTGATAATTTTAAGGCCAGAAAGGATGATCATCCACTCTATCCTCTTCTGTAACAGAGACAGTAGAATTTCACTGCTCTAGTTCCTGCTACTGTGATGATAGTGGTTTAATAATAATAATGATACTTCAGACAAAGTATGACTCTTTAAAAAAATTAATTTCTACTTAACATTTAACTGGTAATAAATCCACATCGTTTTCGTGGGTATTACGTACCCTCACTGACAGAAATTTGCACTTTATTTCTCACTCTGAAAATGCTGAATTTTGTCTGCAAGGCTTTGATTTTCTTTAGAATGGAAAGCTCTTCCATCCACCTGCGGGCCTTTGGTTAGTTTCTTGTGCTGGCTTGTCACATTTCACCTTCTCTTTAAATGAATAAATAGATTTACATCCCTATATATTTATCGTAAGGCGTATTTCTCGACGTTGATTTTTTGTGGACCTGTAAATCCAAATTAAATTCAAATTACTTTTCCTTAAAATGTGGTTACAGAAAGAAGACAGTACATTTTCTATTAGGTGCAATAGCTGTGAATGTAAAATAATACAGCCTCCCTAGTCTGACCTTAATCTCAGGAGTAACAGCAAGTTACTGTTCATATTGTTTGCACCATACTAAGATCTTATAATCTTTTGTTCTGTGGCTGCTGGTAGTTCCATAGCTCCTTTCCCAGGAGGAAACATCCCCCCCCCATGCCACTCAAAAAATTAAATAACTTAGACCAAAGTAATTTTTTTCCCCGCAAAGTGGAAGTGGTGGCACTCATTATTAATGGATATTCTGACTGCTGAAAGTTGATGACTTCAGAGAAGTGTATAGACAAAGTTATTGGGTGGATGAGTCTACCCAGGGCTGTTAAACACCAAAAGCATTTCATTCAGGGTATCTCTCACCCAGAGGTCACCTGAAGGATGTGGTAATTTGTTAGGAATGGGACAACTGCAGTGTCTTTCCTTCATACACATGCTGTAAGGGCCCATGGGTGTGGTGGTGACTTGGAGGGATGTGGGGGGGATTTCAGGGGCTGTTGTGGTGAGCTGGGTGTTTGGAGCTTGTAGTGTTTAACCTGCGTGGTTACAGTAGTGAGGGGGCTGGCTGCTGTTCTCACGGAGCACCCTGCTATCAAAGGATGGGTGTAATGTTTGCTCCAGGGACATGAAAGCTTTGAGCAGTTTGTCTTTCATGAGGATTTATTGATTGCCAAGAGGCCTTTCTGCATTTGAAGTGTTGTTCTTCAGAGTAAGCTGCAAAAAGCATAAGATATCCTACCCCAGGCTGTGCCCTGCATCACCTTTCCTGGACTACAGATTGACTCTTTTTCTTTCCTTTTTTTTGTTGCTGTTATACTTAAGTTTGAGGAGATGTGAAGGAAGCTATGCTAAAAATATGCTACATTTTTTTTAATGATTACCGAATCTATGTAAGCAGTCTTTGTCCGTGGTTTTCCTGTATTATCCTAGAAGGGAATTGGATCTCTATTTCCAGCATGAGCTAAAAGGGTAACTCGTGCCTGATCATTTTACAGATTTTCTGTATGTAGATGTCTGTGGGATGTTGGTATTTCATTAATACTACAGGTGATTTCTTGTCCCTGTGACATTTAGAGATTTCTAAAAGCAACCATTGTAGTATTTTCTGGTTGAGATGTATATTAAGATATTTTTATGTAAGGTCTTCTTTGTAAGACCTTTTACGTAAGATCTCAGTCTTACAAAACAGTTTTTATTTAATGAACCATTTGGGTTCCTCCAGAATTGTATTTCTCTAGAGTTAGAGGTGACAGCATATAAAGTATAGCCCTCCTCCTTAGGTAACATCTTTAATTTTTGTAAGAAATACAGGCTCAGATCACATGCTCAAAGAATATTTTCCTATGCCACTGTCCTTCCTAATAACGATGAATAGCCTTATTGAGCATATACATGATGAACAAAGGTATCATCTAATCCTTCCTTGCTCTGTTTTCCGTCCACACACTCTACATTTGCCCTTTGAGAAATGCTCAAGGGCTGACTTCTTGCAGCTCCTGCCTAGCCGATAGGAGCGGTCTCACTGCTGTCACCACTGCTGTCCCTCTTCAGGATCATCAGTGATGAAGGTAGGACCCTGTCATGCCTTCGACAGCAAAGCTACTTCGAAGTAAATGTGTGTTAGGAATTAGAAATACATTGCAAACTCTTAAAGTGAGACTGTGAATTCAAACAGAAGCTGGGAGATGTAGGACTGATTAGGTTTTTGGAATACATGTGCTATGCTACAGACCTAATTTCATCCTTGTGTGTTGCTTTTGTACATATTGTAGATTTGTCTAAGTGATAAAATTTCTGTGTATTTTACAGCTTGCGTATATAAAGAGACAGGGAGGCAGAGCTGTTGGCAAGCAGAAGCAGATTTGGGTGAAGAGGGGAAAAGAGATATGAACACCAGTTGAGGTGTTCATAGGGCTGATAGGGCAGAGGGTTCCAGCTCTGTTTGTTGCTGATCCTGACACTGGCAGTTTGGGGGGTGGGGAGGGGGTTCATAGGGATGTATCATGCCTTTAGCCTCTATCCTTGGCAGCTCTGGGATGTGCTGTGGTGCAACTGCGATCCTGCTTTCAGCCCTGAGCTTGACAGGGATGTGGCTGGTACTGACAGAAACATCAGAGGCATTCTTGACATGGAGTGTTACTTCAGCATGCTGATGTGCATTTTTGGTCCTAAACCTGAGTCTAAATTATGGAGTGATCTTTCTCTGTCTTGTGTTTATGCATGCTGGTTTTTAATGTAGCTGCTGTCTATGTATTATATCTCTTATAATTAAAGCTAGCTGGTAGAGCAGGGAGCTCCATATTGCTTCTGTACTCAAGGTGAGCTGCACTGCTGTGCTGGGCTGCATGTGTTGTTACCTTAAAGCAGTCCCATTTTTCAATGCCTCAAACCCACGGAGTCCAGTTCTGCAAACCTTAAGCCACATGACCAATTCCATGTCCACTGAAATCAATGGAATCACTTGTGAGAATAAGGATTATGCTAGTGAATAAAGGGTTTTCAGATCAGGGCCCTAACCCTTTTTTAATTAACCTTCTAAGAAAGAATTTATACAGGAAAACTCTGTCTCAGCGGTGAGCAGTCAATAAACCATGTCTTTGTAATTCCTTCCTTCCTTTATGGGCCCTTTGTGTGAGACTTAAGTGAAATGGATCTCACTGTCTATATCCCTTCCTCACTTCCCTCCTGCCCAAGCCGATCACTTTATAAATGTCAGAGTTTCTCTTTCTTGTTCCCTTTTTGGTTATATTTGCTCTTGTTGCTTTCAGTGACTGCTAGCTTAACAGTTTCTTTTTACACAGGAAAAATATAGACAAAAGCAGATTGAATTGTCAGAAAGTGAGATTATCTTATTTTATCCTTTGGGGATCAAAATAATAACTTTTATATTAAGAACCCAGTAAGTAATTTTTATATTTTCCCTCTTTTCGCTGCCTAGTAGTTTCTACTTCCTACTATTCAGTGTTAGAGATGATCTATCCTAAATATAAACTTCTAAGATTTGGACGATTACCTTTAACATAATCTCAAGTAATTTTCCATCTTCAGGTTCACCTCAGTGCCTTAAAAACATCAGTTACTGTTTGCCCTTACAGATTAACCATGCTGGCCCAGAATCGAGACCGGCAAATGACAGAAAACAGAATAAATGCTAAGACGTGACTGTTTAACTGAAGTGTTTCCTGATAGCGTTACAGACTGGGGAGTGAGAAGTGGCAGGAGATGAAGATGGAGGAAAACAAAGATCTCCACTGCTCTCCACAGACACGTGCAAACTTTTTTACAATCTGCAGGCCTTAAGGAGTTTCTAAATGCTGCAGCCCATATGATGTTGCATTCTCGGTGCTGAAATTGAGCAGAGAGAGATTCTTTTAGTCAACAGAAATATTCAATTCTTCCTAGTTCTATTATCACCTGCAAGGAGATTTTTAATTTGAGAGCATTTGCAGTTACCTGTATACTGTAAATGTTCATTCTACCATGTGCTGTCGGCTTTCTTCATGTATAGCTGGAACTGCATTCCTTGGTGTAATGATAATTCTGCTTTCTAACTGAATAATTGCTAGTTAACAGTAATATTTCCTAGGGAGCAGAGACACATTTTGGGTAAATATGTGTGAGTCAGGCTGCGGAGTGATTTATGAGTAGAAAATCCCCATTCATGTAAATATTTTTAGGTGTATGGATAGGAATAAGAGTTCTGAACATCTTAAATTAAGACAGTGCCAGGATCAAATGTTCATTTGTTTTTCTGTTGTTGGTTCATTTTTATTTTTATGAAGATATTGAATTAGCTGATAAGTGGCTTGATTGATACCGAGAAGCATTGTCAGTGTGAGACAAACTCTTTCTTTTTATCCTTTAGAATAAAAGAGATGTCAATTAGTGCTCATATTGGCCTTGGTCCAGTTCTTCCTGAAGGGTACCTTATGCTGTCTTTATTGGTTTTTCCTCTGGTCATTCTCACACAGATGG
>JANHGO010000044.1:23317536-23377122 GCA_024606505.1 Aquila spilogaster | reverse complement strand
AGTTTCCCCCCCCCCCATTTTTTTTTTTTGGTCTTATTCGTTCATGATTTGTTCAAAGGAATTGGTGTGGTTTTGTAAAGATCTTTGGCCTTAATGATAAAGTACAAATTTATTTCTTTTTCAATGTATAGATTGTATGTTTCCTTTTAAATAACAAATGCAAGTATGGAAACACAGTGGGCATCTTCTGGAAGTCCACCTTCAGTGGGATCTGTCCTTGGAGAAGTGATTAGTGGAGTTTCTCTCCATTCAAAATGTTCTCAACAAACACAGTGTTCTTCCCCTTCTTTGGGTATTTTGGGCCCAGGTTTATGCCTGGGCATTTGACAGCTTGAGACTACTATTAAGAAAAACTTTTGGTCTTAATTTTCTGAGTGCCTTTTCTTTACTGGAAATAAACCCTTCACAATTGCCAACTTTGCAAGTACTGTAATGGTGTCCTGGACTCATACATTCTGTTAGGGATCTGCTGACAGGCATTTGCTGGGGGTAGGCCTGAAGGAAATTCTTCATTTTTAGTCACTTTTGAATCAAAGAGAAATGACAGTATTGTACAGCATATGTGAGTGCGTCTACAAGTTTATGTCCAAACTGTGACTCGATGGAGCTGAGCACTAGTACTGTCCTCCTGGTATGGGGCAGTGGTAGTTACCTTGTTAAGAGTATGAGTACATATTGCTTAAGTTTTTTCCTATTATTTTAATGTACAAGCTGAGATGGGAGGTAGCTATCACTGAGAGCATACAAATATTGTAACTGAGTATTTTCCTCTGTATCTCTGATTGATTTTGTCATGGTATTTCCCGGTCTTCGCATTCCCTTGTCCTCTAATGCTCCTTTCCTAGATCTTCAGTACAACATTTCATTTCTGCTTAGACAAGCTGTTGTCTAATCTCAAAATTTCTCTCTGCTTCTAACTTGCATTTCCTTCTACTAGTTTTTTTTCACCATGTTTGCAAATCCCTTGCTTACAATGTCTGTATTTCCCAGACTTTATCTCTTGGTCTCAAAAAGGAATTAATAATCCTTCTAGCAACTTCATCCATTTAGCCTTTCACCCTAATTTCTTCTCAGGCAAATTCTTACAGCTGAAAATCTCCTTGTATGAAGTAATATATGGCTTTAAACTCACTTTTGCCTTCCATGACTATCATCTTAAGGCAGGTTCCTCTGAAGCTGAATTTCTAGAAGCTGTCTGCTGTGCTTTCATACTTGGACCTGTTATTTAAGAGGAAATATACAGTTTGTGTGTTACACCACTTTGATTACCCAGTAAGTCTCAAGTTTCAAAATTTAAACTAGATTTATCGCTATTTCTAACCGATTTATTTACTCGGAATTATCTGTTTTAATGCTCAACCTTTAAACACACAAAATGGTTCCTTAAATCTGCAATTTGTCGCCTTCCTTCAAAACAGATGCTTTTAAAGGGCTGAATCAGTATTTTAAATTCAAAGTACTCAGTATTTTGGCTTTCAAAATAAATTTAAGATTTTTTTAGCCTGAAAGAAATCATTATGGGTGTCTTGCACGGATGGAAGAAAAACTTTTGTAAATATAATTTTGTTCCATACTAATTGGATAAACAATGATAAGTGCTTTTCCAGCCATCTCCCAAAATCATCTGCAGTATCATCAATGCAGTTCAGAAAGTCCTGAGTCCTCTCAAGATGCTTTTCCCAGTGCTGATAAGTTGTAGCAATTCAAACCTTTAGTAGCTACTTTCCAAGCTGGCTTTTGCCAAATGCAATCTGTAAGTTGCTTCAGGATATGTGGTTAGTGCCTCAAGTACAGTACTCTTGAATATGACCTTATGTCTTTCAGAGTAAGTACAGACTGAATGAAATTGAGCTTTTATTTAAAAATTATCATTGGATCCTTTAAGCCCAGTCAGGCTATTCTTTTTAGTATCCCTTTAAAGTGCTTATAAATTTCTAACAGCTCGATTTCCTCGGTAGAATGCACCAGGTTCTGACAGAGCGCCTGTAAGTCTAGTCACTCTATATTTATCTGAAATTACTAAAAACAGGTTTTAGAATTCAGTTTTGTCTGTGTAGTTTCCTTCTAACGTGAAGAGAGAAAATGTGCATGGAAGCCTGATACAGGAGGGCAGCATTGGGTTTACACCATGAGGATGGCAATCACAGTGCATGGATTGAGAGGTGCTCCCAAGGACCACAGAAAGCTTCCTTGTTCGGTTGCTCAATAGACAACTCATCTATGTCAGGAGATTGGAACAATGTGTTACAACTAATGATACTGATGATGAGAAAAAGGTGGCACTTTTACTGAGTTTAATGAGGGCTAAAACTTATAACTTGCTGTTTAGCTTCACGGCTGGTATTAAATCAGCAGACAAAATATTTGCTGAGATCGTGGAAAGTCTACAGTATTACCTTTCCGGTTTCTGCAAAATGTACCTGTTTTTACAAAGAGAGTCAAAAGAGAAAATGAGACAATTCTTGAATATGTCAGTTCAGGAAGAATTTAAATGATGTGTTAAGAGACTAGATAGTGTGTTGTATGCAAAAATGAAAGAGTCCAGAAATGGCTATTGACTGGAGTAATTGATTGAAAGCATGAGGGAGAGAGGCAGGGCAGCGCTGGACTCTGAAAAGCTGTAGGCAACTAGTACAACTGTGCAGCTGCGTTCCTAGCAGAGCTCAAAGAAGATGAATAAAGCAGCTTGGCTTGTCTTCATCTTATGCAAATGACAACTGATCTGAAGTAGCTCAAAGAAACTGGGATATGCGGAGGGTACTAGGTTTGGTCACTGCCATCTATCATTCCTTATGAAGAACAATGAGGCTGCAGATGTTTATGTCTGCTGTAGTCTACTGTAAACCCATGAGTATCACTACAGCTATTTCACTTAACATATAATAACAAAAATGCTATTGGACTTGGTCAGAAAAATCGTAGAATCATTAAGGTTGGAAAAGACCCCTCAGATCATCTAGTCCAGCTGTCAACCCATCCCCACATGCCCACTAAACCATGTCCCTCAGTACCACATCTCCAAGTTTCTTGAACGCTTCCAGGGATGGAGACTCCAGGACCGCAGGGCAGCCTGTTCCAGTACCTCACCACTCTTTCTGAGAAGAAATTTTCCCTAATGTTCAACCTGAAGCCCACCTGGCGCAACTTAAGGCCATTACTTGTTGCCCTGTTGCTGTTATCTGGGGAAAAAGGCTGACACCCGCCTTGCCACAACCTCCTTACAGGGAGTTCTAGAGAGCAATAAGGTCTCCCCTCAGCCTTCTCTTCTCTTGACCTAACAATTCCAGCTTCCTCAACCACTCCCCATAAGACTTGTGCTCCAGACCCCTCACAGCTCTGTTGCCCTTCTCTGGGCACACTCTAGGGCCTCAACGCCTTTCTTGTAGGAAGGGGTCCAGAACTGAACACAGCACTCAAGGTGCAGTCTCACCAGTGCTGAGTATAGAGGGACGGTCACCTCACTCCTTCTGCCAGCCATGCTATTTCTGATACAAGCCAAGATGCCACTGGCTTTCCTTGCCACTTGGGCACTCTGCTGGCTCGTGTTCATCTGACTGTCAGCTAACACCCTTTTCCTTTTCTGCCACATATCCATGTAGCCACTTTGCCCCAAGCCTGTAGCATTCCATGGGGTTGTTGTAACCAAGGTGATGGACGTGTCACTTGGTCTTGTTAAAGCTCATACAACTGGTATCAGCCCAGTGATCCAGTCTATCCAGATCCTGCTATAGACCCTTCCTCCTCTCAAGCAGATAAACACTCCCTCCCAGCTTGGTGTCACCTGCAAACTTGCTGAGGATGCCCCCAGTCCCCTCATCCAGATCACCAATAAAGATATTAAACAGAGCCGGCCCCAGTATTGACCCTGGGGAACACCACTAGTAACCAGTCCCAGCTGGATTTAGCTCCATTCACCACCACTCTCT
Organism: Aquila spilogaster; assembly: GCA_024606505.1. Lineage (NCBI taxonomy): Eukaryota > Metazoa > Chordata > Aves > Accipitriformes > Accipitridae > Aquila > Aquila spilogaster. The sequence continues at coordinate 23,373,196 of JANHGO010000044.1, read as the reverse complement.
GGGCCTGCTTTAAGAGTGGGGTTGGAATCTGAGATACATTTTTAACAGAATTCTCAGACACCAACACCAAGGCAGCAGTGAGACTTGATGCTTCAAATGAGTAGGAAGAAAGTATGCATCTTCTAAGTGTTTTTCTATGGAGATGACATAATATAAAATAAATGATGTGTCCTGCTCTAATGTGCTACAAAGTGAGGACGTTATAAATTGCAGTTGATGATGTGATTTAGACAGCTTGATAGAGATAAATACTTTTGCAGACTTTCAGTGGTGGGTGTTAGGGGGAGGTCATATGTGATGCCCAGTTGAAATATGGCTTCCCACAAACATTAGGATAATATTGGGATCTTATATTTCTGCAAGGAAAAATCTCATACATCCTGCTAGGTCTCTTCAGTACTTAGGAAAGCCTTCCCACCAGCTGTGATGGAAATGGGTAAAGTATATCTAAATAGACCTCAAGATTAATTCATATTTGAAATTAAGTAATTTTAACTGAAATGGTGAATGAACTTACTCCATGAGCTGATGGTAAGTAGTCCTCCCAAGTCCACCTAGAGCAATATGCCTATAAAAAAGGAGGTTTGAAATTGATGGCAAACAATATCTCTTGAAAGATGTGTAATGTCGCCAGTTAATCCTATAAATAACCTCAGTACTTTTATTTATTTGGAAATGAAAAATTAAAAGGGTGTTTCATGACATTCCTGGCAGTTAGCATTATGTAGAAGTTTGGAGTATAGGGCACCTTAAGTAGTTCTGCAGAGAAATCGTCATGAATTGCAAGAAACTGAAGAAAACTTGAATTGTTTTGAAGATTCAAGTGTATTATGACTGGCAGAGTTCTTCTTAAGCCTTACAATTTATCTTTAGAAACCTTAACCTTCAACTGTTCCTCATGTACACCCCCCCTTTTTTTTTCCAAATAGTTACTTCTGCAGGTTTTTGCCTATGGCAGTAACAGCATTCGATCTGCAGAATGAACTGTTGCAGAATGAATAGAAATACATTGATTCACATGGCATTTTAGGACTTTTTATGAGTAATGGTGCTCATATTGTGCAAGAGAGTCCTTACACATCTTTGTCTATAAAGCTGTGTTATGATTCTTCTCTAAGTGGAATAGGAGCAGTAATTTCATCTCTCATGGAAGATGGGAGTGAAAGGTCCATTGCCTTTGCCTCCAAATTCCTTACCTTGGCAAAATGAAGCTGCATGGAAATTGAGGAAGAATCTCTGAGCTGCTCCTGACAGTTAAAACTTTTTGCCAGTGTTGTATAGATAATGATTTATGCTGGTTGAAGATCAACTTCAAGTTTCAGCTTTAATCCTACAGAAAGAAGTTTCAGCTGTAAGTGCTACAGAGTTTGCAGCTCACTGTGCTGATATTGATTTCAGAACTACCAACAGTCTCATGAATGCAGATCATCTGACAAACTTGCCATTGAAAAATCACCTGTAAGAGTACTTGAAATGAGATCAGCAGCAGTCTATAGGCTCTGCATGGCACAAGTTAAAGCTCTTTACTGTTGGATTTTTATGCATAAGCTATCTCAGATGACTGAAATTTACTCAGTGTAAATCGTGTAGGACTATAAGTAGAGAGCTAACTTGTATGAGCAGCAGTACTAACAAATCCTTATTCCTATGAATTTTGTTTTCTATGGCTTTTACAACTCCATCCTCCCTATAGTATTTCCACTTGTGTTCTGTATCCCTTAATTTCCATCAGATTAGTCTGTTTGCTCTCATATTATGGTGAAGATAAGATCCAGACCAAGTTGCGTTAGGTTTTTCATTGGATCCAGAAGTTGCTGGAGTATTGAAAAGTGTAAAACAGTCATACTCAACCTCAGGCATGTCATCCTGCTCAGCATATGAGAAGTTACAGGGCAATTCTGGTAAAATTTGATTGCTCCTCTTAAACTATAGTTTTTCTTTCATGACATACCACAAGACCTATTGCAATCATTAATATGGAATTTTTAGTGTCTGTTTTTCCTGTATTCCAGATCCTGAAAACTCCTAGGTATTGTTATTGGGAACAAAGTATTAGAAAGCCAGGTAAAGTCTGTCTGCCTCCCTCGCCTCTGTGGCTAGAGGCTTCCATAGAAACAGAGGACATAACATAACTGTCTCGAGGATTTTACTAAATGTATGCCTAAATATTTTAATATGCACCTGAATTTTGCAAGCAGTGTTCTGTTTAGACTGTGTTGGGCCATTTATCTGGCATGTGTATATCTATATTTACAGGTTTTCAATTTTTTATTTAATTAGATATTCAATCCTGATGCCCAGGCTATAGCAGTGCTGAGACTGGAAAGAGTAAAGCTCTGATTTCTGAAGCAAAGAGTTCCTGGATAAATTGCAGGCTAGAGCAGAATATAATGCTTGCTCTAAGATCCCTAATTGTTTTTCTGAAATAAGTAGGATAAAAAATGTCTTGGGAGCTTTTTACCACGCTGACATAGTACATCACTACAAAGATTTATTCATGCTTTCAAGGAAGGAGTCATTCACACTGTAACTGTAGACAAACAGAACACAATATTAGGTTTCTATAGGGCAGCTGGAATACAGAGCAGAGTATTACCAATCAGATGTCAGCTATTGCACTGAAAATCTGCAGTTTGAACTCTCTCATGGTGTTTTCTTTTTCTTTTTTCTCCAGCCTAACATACTGAGGGATATTGGAAAGAAACAGAGTAATAAGGAGGTTCCAAGAGTATTGCATTTACATAGGAGGAAAATTGAGAGTGAGATGCAATATAGGTAATTTATGGAAATTTAGGGTGTTAATGTCAGTTTCATCCTTTGCCTTGTTAAGCTGGAGTGATGTTGAATGAGACATAGAAAAGTGGGGTGTTTACTTAGATGCTCTGCAGGAGAGACATTCTGAAAATTACAGGCACACAATACTTTTACCAGTGCGTTTCATATTTCTGTTTTTACTTTAAGTAACTCTCTTTGAGAGTGAGAAAGTGTTGCTGAAGCAAAGACCTTTGAAAATGCCACAGTATTTCTTTCCTATGTTTGCTAGCCATACCTAAAGAGATACTGGTATATCACCCACCAGACTGCTTGTGCATCGCAGTGTATGCTTACCCTGGTTTTGATAGTTGGGATTGGAGATGTATTTAGTACACGGTTTCTCAGGGTGCTCACCTTGCCTAGCGGGGAGCCCGCTAATGAGCACAGAGCAGTTGCTTGGAGCCCCACAGAGTGCCCATGGTTCCGGTAGCATGAAGAAGGGCACAACAGCAGTATGGTGTGGTTTTCCACACCTGCAGCGGGATGTGCTCATTTTTCATTGAGAGTGCTGGACAGTTTCTTGCCTTTGCTTCGTGTTCTTGGAGAAATGCTTGTGTATGATAATTGTGCCGTGATCCTGGTACAGCAAGTGATTAAAGAATATCACAGGTCAGCTCTGGATGTATATAAAATGCATAGTTAGGCTTTTTATGATATAACACTGTAAACATTGATTGAAAACCTTGCTCCTACTCTTGAGTAGAGCGTAGTGACACCTGGCAATATGCAGAGTAATAGAACTGGCACTGCATCCACCAAGTGGATGTAATTTTAAAAGTGTTCACCAAATAATCCAAATGATCAGAAATTCTGAACTCCTTATGGAAAAAAGGTATTCCTACTCTTAAATCAGTTAGTCTAGCAATTTTTGCTGCAACCCTTGCAGCAGTCTGCTCAGCACTTACCTGATTGAGGTTTAAAAGCTGTGTAAAAGCGCAACTTGGATCTTAAGGGAAAAGCTTTAACAACACATTGATCAGTCTCATGATAATTTTGGATTCCAATGAAGTTATGAAGACCCTTTATGTCTCAGTTTAGTATCAACAGAAATTTTCAGAACCTGGCATGTTTAAGGTAAACATGATTTTAACTGCCTTTTGTTAAATCTTAATTTCATACGTGGCTGTTGACACTTTGGAAGAGAGTGGTGAGGTGGGAATGTCAGGCAAATGTTAGTCAGTCTGAAAATATAATGGAAGTGGAATGTATGTTACACCTCCTTATCCTGATACCCGTGTGGTGTTCACATCTTAGTCATGCTACCTCTGTTTGAATGCTTCCCAGAAATGCTGCCAAAACACTACTCTTCATTAAATCATGTTAGAATTCCTTTCTCATATATTTATAAACATAATGATTGATTCACTAGCTTAAAAATGAATTCCTCTTCAGTTCTTGAATAATAATGCTGTATTACTTACGCTTATGTTTTCAACTTAACTTTGATAGGAACTACGTCCACGAGATGGCCCTTCTGTCCTGTCAGGTCTTGGGTTGTGGGTGAGCTGGAAGACCAGCAATGTAGGCATTCATCTCTTCTGTCCTGAAATCATATATTCAGAAATAAGCTGATTTTTCTGTTCATTAACGTTCGTGTTGTCTTCTTTGTGTTAATATGCTGCTTGTGTCTTGCTCAAAAATAGGCATAGATTAATGCAATGTTGATGGACAAAATCACCACGGAAGAAAAGTGCTGCACTAGATAAACTTCATAGGTCATGTTCGCCCAGTTTCGCAAGTAGTCTGAAATGACTATTTGTGTAAAATGGTGTGCAAGGGATTGGGATTATCATAAAATAATCAAACCCTGTAGTATTTTAAAAGGTACAAAGCACAGTTGCCAGTGTTTGATTTCTGAATATGATTATCTGGTAATATCCCGCATTGTCGGATTTGGGAGATCTCTATTCCTGCCTAATTAGTAACTACATAGATGCTTAATTATATCTGTATGTATACATACATGCAAGCATGAAAATGTAGTTTTTATTGGAAAAAAAGTATCAAGAAATTAGAACTGAAAAAATGCAAAGCACTTCCATGCTGAAGAGCTAAGGCTCACACCTTGCGTGCAGTATCTGTAATGAGAAGAATTGTTATTCCATTTCTGATGAAAGTATAAGGATACCTTGCAATGAAGTAAGCTGCATCGGAACTGATTGTGAGAGGTTTCTGAACATGCCAGAGGTGAGGGTTAGCGTACTAACAGTAACAGACTGATGCAAGTTTGGGAATTTCTGAGCTGTGTACATCTATCTGTTAAAAATAGACATCTGAACATCATTAGGACTTTCCAGGTAGCTGCTGACGACACGATCTGATCCTTTACTTGTTATTTCAGGGTCTCATCAGAGTGGAAGACAGTGTGTCTCAAACAGACTTATTTGTTTGCGCACAACACACATTAAACTGAACCAGCATGGCAACATTCCTTTTCAGTTTCTGTGGTTTTGTCAGCCTGAGTTAGGCACCTACATTTTGCGTTCCTCAGCACTGATCTTAAATGGCTTTCTTATGGATTAACGTGAACTTCAGGAAGTGCAGGATGGCTGAACATGTTTCATCACCATATTCTTAACATCTGCTCCCTCTGAAGTGTGAGGGTTGGTGCAAACATTCAGGGCTGCTTTTATCAGATACACGATGAACCTGGTGTGTCTTCAGCCCTGTGGATCTTTAGAACATGGCAACCAGGAGAAGAACTCTCCTTAATGTTATCAAGGAGGTATTTTTCTTGCAGTAAGAATCAACAGGAATTTGGAAGGCATTCAACCCCATTTAGAAAGGCTTAATAATGAGAGATTCTTCTGGAAGAATTTGGCCACTGGACAAATTGAATCTCTTCGGGGGAGTCTCTTAGAAGAGCCTTTTAATAACATATTTCTTACTGGACATAGTTTTTCAGTGCCTATAGACATTTTCCACTTTTCAAATTACCAAATATTTCTTTAACGTCAGTTTCTGAGCCGCTACACCCGTGACATACATACTCCTTCGTAAAAACTAGGTTCAGTTATAAAACTTGCTTCTGAATTCAAACATTTACAGTGCTCAGAAAAGCTTAGAATTGTGTTTAGAGTTGAGGTAAAACTCAACATAATCTTTCTAATGAAAAGTACAGATTCCTGTAGGTCATTACACTGAATTTCACTGGCATAAATCTTAGGTCAGTGGAGACATATTTGGTAGACATCAGCATGAGATAATTATTGCCCTGATCTTATAATATAGCAGAGATAATCTGCATATTTGAAGCTGAACATTATTTTGAGCTCTTAATTCTCGTGGGCTGACCAAATGCTGTAGGTTTGAACACCACTCATTTTGATAGATGGATGGCATGTGCATATTAAATAGTTTGTTATTTAGGATGCAATGTTGGCTTATTTGCATAAGCTTCTGCATTACTGCAGTTAGTCAGTCACAAAAGCGTACACTGTGTTTTGGATCACATTAGCAAAGCTGTAGATGTGTTACACTTGTCATTAAGACAAATGTTCTCTGTTCATGGAAGAAAGGTCACACCTGTGGAGAAGAGCATCTATGAGACTGCTTACATATCACCTCAGTAGATAATTCCCAGATTCATACATTTACCAAGGTTAGAAGTGGCCGAGATGTTAGATTTCTGACATTTTGTTTTGGGTTAGCTGATAGACGCATGGAGCTAAGTGTACAAAGACAAATGCACACAACACATTTCTTCGTAAAATTATGCTGATGACTCTCCAAGCCAGTGATCCTCAGGAGTCTTATATTAAAAATAGACTGTCATCCTGCAGTATTTCACTTGATCATCAGGTTTTTACATGAATCATCACTTTTTTTTTCACATTGCAAAGCACACATCATCTACAGTCCAGCTGCAGAACACTTGCAATGGCCTTGAAAAGTGCAAAGCACTGCTTGAGGCTGATTTTTAAGGCCTGAGACACCGAACGTACATTTTTTGCTGTTTCTTTTCTTCCAGCTGTTGATGTAATGCTTATTGCTCAGTAAACCTAGCAGTATGACACAGTGCAGGACTAATTATCTTTAGCAATACAATTATTTGGGTACTGCTAGTAGTTTTCTGTGCGGTTTGTAAACAAATGTAAGCACACAAGAAGATGCAAGCAAGGCAGGTGAGATTTAGTTACAGCTAAAGCAACTTGATGCACATTGCTAGGTTACAAATTAGTTGCATCCACTTCCTACCAAACACAGAATTAATCTATACAACTCATTGCCACAAAATAGTAAGCTTTTAGTGGAGTCTATTGGCCATGTACTTATATGGCTATTGAATGTCTGCAGGTGTGACAGACAGCATAACCCTTGGTTCTACCTTCTGGCTGACTTGCTCAGAAATTGAGAAGAAACCTCCCCGAGAAGTAAGTCCTTCACAAGCATCCATAATGGGATCTGCTGGGGCTCCAGCAGCTGTCCCTTGTTGCTTTGGGAGATGCATTGTTCTGCCTGATGGAACATTGTGTTGTGAGGTTAAAATCAGTCTTTATAGTGATTTAAGGACAACCTAGCTACCTTTAAATGCCCAGTGTGATCAGTGCTGGTTGGGCTTTTGTCTGGAAGCAACTGAGAGGTGGTAGGCAACCGCTGAATGTCTTGGTGCCATAAATTACAGTACATAGAGAAATAAAGGCTTTGTTCTACTGAGAGCAATGGGAGCCTTTTTTTTTTTTTGCCCCTAGTGTTTCCTACTGGTGTGACTGAACTGTGTGTTATCCTGCAGCCCTTCTGCAGAGCTGCTGAGAGCTGTGGCTAACATCAGGCTGCTCTGATGGAGGTGCAGGCATCCCCAGGCTGCCAATTCCCCTAACTTGCTGGCAGTATAAGGGAGCAGTGAGATGCCCAGCTGGACACACAATGGTAGAGGAAAGGCTGGAGCTGAAGTGTCCCTGATCGCAGCACAGCTGGGCTCCTGAGTGCAGGAGCAGGAGGATGTGCTCTGCCAAAGGCAAACACCCTCAGTCTGCATCCTTCCCAATAAAATCAGAAATACTGGAATTTCATCTCATTCAAGCTTGACTTACTGGGATCCCTTGTGGCCTGTCTTGCCAAGCTACCTTTCGGAAGGTAAAACTGTTTTACATCATATGGTGTTTTTTTTTTTTAATAAAGAAAATGGGGCTGTACTGGAAGAAATCAGAAATGAAAGTAAAACAATTTGAGTAGGAAAAGCCTCTCCTTGGAAGGTGAATTGGTGTAAGGTGAACCAGTGTTTGCTCAAGAATAAATTGTTACATCTAAATAAACAGAAGACTTTCGCTTTGTGCTGTTCAGCTTCTAAAGATTTAGAATGTAAGGGTAACTTACCAAATTTATAGTTATTTGAATATTCATATTTAATAACTAATGCACTTCAATAAGGTATATTGTTGTAATAAGGAATATTAAACGGTAAGGATGGCTTTACTGTCATTTATCATTCACTCTTTGTAATTAGAGTAACTCTCAGTAAAAAGCAACAGACAAAGTTACATAAAGTGATGGTGGAGGAGCGCGTTGGATTGCCAGCAAGTCTGACAAGCTCATGCAGCAGTGATGGTACTGGTCCTCTGATATGAAGAACGCATGAAGGACCTCATAGTTCTTCCTGTGGTTTGAGTTGCATGGTTAACAGCAGGAATCCTAGCCTCTAGAGCCATGGGATACCTACTAATGTGCTACTTCTAAACTGTTTAAAATAGACAGTTTTAAAATTTGCAACCCCATAATATCTGGGGATTCTGACCCTGATTTTTCATCATCCTCATGTGTCTATGGTAGCTTCTCCAAAATTTTTGTCATATTGTGCAACTGTAAAGGATATAGAATGCAAGCCTTTAAAGAGGTTCACTTACCTTTCACAAACAAGTTATGAAACTTGTTTTAAAAATTAAAAGCAAAGCACAGAAACCCCCTATCTTTTATAAATTTGCAGCTTTCCCCAATGTTTTTATCAGGGCTGCTGAAGAGAGTTTGAAAAGTTTCTGTTCTCTTTACACCTATTTTTATTCATTAATGAAGTCCTTCACCCCAGTGTGTAGTCTCTGTACTATAAGTGCTCAGAAGAAGGTGGTGATATTGTGGCTGTGATTTAATGTTCTCTTTCTCTTCGTCATCAGCTGGACTGTTGATGTAGAATGTAATGCAGCAAAATGAAATACTGAGGGTGATGTGTAAATGAGTCAATGTGTTTTTTCAGCCACCTTTGCCAGGAATCGTTAAGTGTGTGAAGCATTTACTTACCTTTTTATATTTGGCTGCGTCTCTTTCAATTTGTCTTCCAAATTCCTCATTAAAGTTCTTGAGCATTTAGAACTACATAATTAAAATACCATTACACTTGGTGGAGGGGGGAAAAATCCTTAAAAAAAATCCCATCAAGAGGTGATATTGCATTAGTATTCATTACTATTAAAGCACGTTGGAAGTGGTAAGAATAAAACCAATTCATTTTATGATACCACCTCCAGGAACTCCAACTGCCTCTCAGTGCAAGAGTGGAAGTGTCCCAGAACTAGACCCAATTCCTAATCAGGGATTTAAATAAGGTAACTTGAGTTTTCTGAACAATGCAGTTGACTTTTCATTGGAAAGCTGCAGTTCATGTGATAGATGACAAATTTTTGGTTTTGTTTTGTTCTGTTTGTTTTTTTTCCCCCTCCTTTTTAATGTTAGGGGTAAAGACACAGCTGTTGGCACTCATGGGAAGGGGCAGATTATGATGATTGCTGAGCAGGATGGAGAGGCGTATGTCTCCAGTGGGGCAATTGCAAACAGTGTTGGGCACAGATCCTGAGAAAAAGCAAATTGCTGTATTTTTTTATATTTACAACAAACAAAAAACCGGGATATGTTGCATTTGGAAAATATTTATTTATAATCTGAGCTCACATAGCATAGACATTAGCAGATTTAAGTCTTCTTTTCTCTTTCCTTTATACTGCCTTTTAAAATAATTGTATCCTTAGGATTTACAATAATTTGTTCTATTGCATCTACAGTTAATTATATATTTTTTTGATTAATGTATTCAATTTTGAAATTATTTGCTTAGAATATCTGATTAGGATTTAATTTCCAAGCTATTGCTCTTCTATGCAACCTGAGGAATTGGCTTCCAGATAGTGATATTAATAGGCTTAGATGAAAAGTATTATAGTCCAAGATAATTCACTGTATTGCAATAAGTTAGTTTTATTATGCCAAGTAATACCAAATATTACATCCTAATTAAAATGAAAATGAAATCAGGTAAACTTGGTTCTTGTGAGAACCACTGGCCAAATCCAGAGTGAGAGCTTTTATAAGACTGGCAAATGCAAATGTGCCTTGAAATGCCAAGATATGTGGGCTCTCTCTGTAACAGAGAAACAAAGCAAGATGTGGAATTCCGTCTTTGCACCCACTCTGACTCTGGTCTTATGAGAGAATCATACATGTTGAACTGCTTTATTTCAGGCATTTCTGTTATTTTGCTTAATTCTCCCAAAGTTTACTTTTAGATGGGTCCTTCAAAGCCTAAGAGCTGCTAGTTTCTGAGGTTACTTTAATTTTTCTTTGCCTTGAAGAAGTTCAGTGGCTTTAACATTTAGACAAATGGTAAGGGGAAAAAAGTGTACTTTCATGTCAAGAAGAAAACATGAAACAGCAAACGTACCTATGTTTTCAAATCACACCAGGTGTTTCTTTATGGTAGCTGAACAGAATCATATCTTTATTTTCCAGGGTGATTGAATTAGATTAGATATCTTTATCTAGAGATAAAGTGGTGAATCTTTCCATTTCATGAGAAAACTGCCTTTGAATTTAAATCTCTTGCTGCCCAAGCCAAGTAGAAGAGAGAAGAGTACTAATGTTTACCTTGTAGAAAATAAGTAGGAAAAAAAGGGAAGGAATGAGCATTAAATAACTGCATCTCAGTTGCAACTTAAAATTTATGACATGGTACCTAAGCAGTGGTGCCTTTTTTTCTTCTGAGCATCATTAAGATTGGACATTCCTTGAGTTCCTGGGCATGGAGAACAGCAAAACATGGTAAGAAAGTTCACGTAATCGAGAAGCTAATTCAAACAGCACTGTGATCTGAAGGAAACCCAGTTTCATTTTAATGAGATTTGCAGAAGTTGGAACTGTATCTGTGGTTATGCAGTCTTTCCTCTTTACCTTGAGTGTTCAGCCACAGGAGCCCTGTTGGAAATCGTTTCATGTTTTACTCACTAAGAATTCTCTTCTGAGAAAAGCTTTTCCCAGGACGTTTCCTGTCCAATTTTTCAGTCATTGGCAATTTGGATTCTATTAAAAGGCATTGATATGCTAACTGAATTTTTTCTGACTAAACTCCTGGAAGTTTTGTGAGCTGCTGGTTGTGGCTCACAGCTTCCATGTTTCAACGACTCTTGCTGTCTTTGCAGGCGGTAAATCTATTTCCTTCTGTCTTCATATGTTCACGTGTGGTTGTCTGCTAATGATTACTGCATTTTTATTTTTGCTCTGGCAATGTCCCCTTTTATAGGATATTCTCTTTTTAGCAAAACACAGTCTGCAGAAATTTGTCTGACTTTGAATGACACCAAAATGCCTTACGCTGTGCAGATGTGTGAGTTTGTAGGTACAGATTTTAAAACGACTAAAAAGCTACCCTTTGTGAGTAATGGGAGTTATTGTTAGCGCTTTCTAAACGTGAACACTTACTTCTGAATGACCTAAGGTGCAAAGTATACTTGAGACAGTTGAGTACTGTTAATGCAGTTTCAGTACTCCCAGACTTAGTCATTTGACATTTTAAGTTAATTAATGTGGCTCTGTGGTCAAAGAATAGACAAGCTCTACAACAAAAAACATGAATCAAAGAAGATAACTGAAACTGGGGGGATTACATTTGCCTTTGATTCAACTTTCCTTTTGAAACTTCCCTTTGTGCCAATCTAATGACCAGTAACAATCTAAATACTCATTCACATCTAACCAAACATTCTGATTTATTTATTTTTGATTTTATATTGTGTTGAGAAATTAGCATTCCAGTTGTAGTTAATGGAAGCTGTGATAGCTCAGCATTCTTGGAAACTGGTTTCAAGGAAGAGGCAGGATCTGGCAATGATATAGTCCAAAAGCCATTGAGAAAAGAGCTGCTGTTTTGCTTTTTTAAGTCAGAAAAGAAATTTCCAAAATAAGCAATCCTAAGCTGTACATTTTAATTACCAATTTATTGAAAAACTTGACAAAGCCCAGTATTTTTGCCCCCTGGAACTGGAGAAAATAAACATTAAGGAAGACCTCTATCTAAAAGGTTTGACTTCATCTGGCTTCTCTTAATAACAAAGGAATTCCTCATCTCTTGAAGATAAGCCATAAGGACATACTAAAACCGCATTCCTATACATGGGTGTATATATAAAAAATATATGGACACTTAGAATTTTTGGATAATAAAACCTTCCTGTGCTGGCAAGGTTTTCACTACTGTTGTTAAATAATGATTGCATTCTTTGGTGTCTGGGATAAATATTTCAGCTATCTGCATGAGGAAAATATTAATTCAGTGCATACAACTAGCTACCTTAGATGGATCAGTAAACACAAGACAGCAGTCTTATTTCGTCAGTTTTTTTCTTCATCATGTTTTATAATTGAATAGGTACTATAGATAATTAGATTCCTTTATGAATTTTATTAGGTTTTTAAATCTTTTGATGGGTTCAGTGTGGAGCATCTAGAAATCTGATGCTGTTGGACTTCTTATATTTTTATCTGCTAATATATCTGATTTTAAATTATTGTGTGTAATGTGATGGAAGCATTTTTATTCTTATCATTTCTTGTCCATAAACTCCTTATTAGGTGGCTGCTGAATGGCATGAGAGGAAGGGGTGAGCTAAGTGTGTTAAGCTTCATAACTTGTGGAGTGCTGACAGGCTGTCCCCATGTCCTGGGGTTGCCCTGTTGCCCTATGTCCCCCCAGGGGAGGTTTTGGCAGCTGTCAAAAATTACAGCAGCATTTGTACTCTTTCATTGTCTTCCATCTACAGAGAGCTCCAGTGCAGTGCATCACTGGCTATCCTGCTCCGCTCCTTCTCCAGATCTGGGGTCAGGAGTGCCAGGGGTCAGCTGCTGGCCCTCCACCTGGCCAGAGGTGGGGGCTTTCTTTTGCACTTTGCACTGTTGCAACATAATGACACTTAGGGACATGACTTAGTGGACGTGGTGGTGAAGGGTCCGTGATTAGACTTGGTGATCATAGAGGTCTTCTTCAACCGTTCTGATTCTATGGGACTCAGTGTCTATGGTCTTCTCTAGAATAGTGCAAAATGTTCAAGCTAGTTCTCAAAATAAGTTCCTCCTCTGTGGAGTTTGATCTAAAACAAACTCTGAACAGAAACCCGTGTCTGGTGAACAGTATAGAAGAAACATTGCTTTTTTATAGCTCCAATTTGTGTATCACCAGTTAATAGTATTGATATTTCATATTTTCTATATGCTGTTTTAACTAGATTTCCTGTTGTCTGCTGTTTTTTCTCCCCAGTAGTTTTTAACTTGTTTTTCTGTTCTAAATCCCTGCAACAAGTCAGCTGCTACTTAACGAACACCAGATGAGCGGAGTGTTGTGCAAAACCTCAAGCTCTATATGCAACTGAAGCTCTATTTATCCTCAAGCACTGAACTTGCAAAGATGACCTGAGCTGCCTGGGATCCAGAAAAACTGGAGGGTTGCAAAGCTGCTCCTGCTGTCCTTGTGTGAGCAGGGAGGTTGTATTAAGGGTCAGCAGAATCAGCTTCTTTTTCTTTTAAAAAAAAACAAAAACCCAAACCTCTCTTCAGCACACATGCACAGTGAATTTCAGTCCTGCGCTGTTAAAAACACACATTATTGCAAAATGTTCAGTTTTAAATCTATAATCTGGCAGACGTCATGGCCTTTGGGATTTGCGGAAATCTTCAGCTGTGGAATCTGCAGCATTAGCTTCTGTAGGATTTATGGCCGTTTTTGTTCTCAAAGAGGAAAAAACGTTTCAGACCGGAAAATGCACACCGCATATGTTAAGCTATTATTTATAAATTTCCAAAAGGGGGGCCATGCAAACAAGGACTTACTTTTGCCCTGTTTGAATCACAAACGTACAAATGTAAAATATGCATCCCTTAAGGGTATGTGGACACCCATCAGCAGCCAACACATTCTCAGTGCCATTGGCCACAATCACAGCATCCACAATCACTGCACTTAATAGTTCAAAATAGTGCTTAGTTCTGGGAATATTGTCTTGTTCTGGATATGACAGTTTTCTAAGCTTTCTTACTCCACTGAGAAATTCTGCTGAGTTTTGGATCAATATCTGAGTTTGGATGTCACTTTTCTCAGAGTTTAAAATTAAGGTCAGATCACCTGGTTTGGTACGGGATCCTATATAGCATACAGTGAACTCTGTGTGTGTATACATACAATATAACAGGAGGAGTCATAGAATCATAGAATAGTTTGGGTTGGAAAGGACCCCAAGGATCATCAAAAGTTCCAGTCTCCCTGCCACAGGCAAGGTCACCAACCTCCAGATGTGGTACTAGTCCAGGTTGCCCAGGGCCCCATCCAACCTGGTCTTGATGGAGCATCCACAGGCTCTCTGGGCAGCCTGTTCCAGCACCTCACCACTCTCTCTGTAAAGAACCTCCCCGACGGTAGTGCTCTTTGGATGTGAATTTTTGTTTCAGAACAGGTGTTGGCCAGGCTTTGGATGATGCAGAAATATGACCTATGCAGAACCAGTGAGAAGCTGTGCAAGCTTCTCAGAGATAGCTGAGCAGCTACAAATTGAAATGTATAAAATGTTTTTACGAATATTCACAAGAGAAATTGCTCGTATTGGCCCAGCCCTTAAGCAGTTGGTTCTCTCAGTATCTGAAATCGGAGGGTGATGCATTTGTTATCATTTATGAGGCCTCAACAGCAGTAAGCACTTCCTGCAGAGCCCCAGCTCTTCCTGCAGAGTCTCTGCTCTGCTCTGCTCCCTTATAGCTTGTCTGTAAAAGAACAAAAAGCAGAAACATGTTCTGCTCTATTTGACAGTCAAAGTATATAACTGGCTGCATGGCTGTGCTTTGGGAAGAATGCTTTAGGGATTTCCAGCAGCCACGTCCCTTGCAGTTCTGTCTTTTTCAGATTTACTGTGCATCCCTCGTGGGCTGGCTGCTTGTTTGTGGCAGCCTTCCTAGCCACCTGCTTCAGGCTGCCCTTTGTTGCCTCTTCGCATTCGCCGGAGTGAGTTAGAAGGCTCAATGGGTTGTCACCAAAATTGCTGCATTTTGGTCAGATGCTTTCACAAAACCCATCGATTTCCATGCCGTCAGTGGTAGCAGTACCAAGTAGCTGTCACCAAATATTTAATGTTCTCCTCTAAAATTACTTTTCTATAGTTCTTTTTGGTGGATCCGTGATTCTCCATTTTAGTTTTTTTTTTACTTATTCTCCTTTCCTCTTTCTATTTTTTTTAAATAAAATGTGCTAGTACCATGTTCAGCCTTCCTGCTTAAATATTCACAGGGCAGA
This sequence comes from Aquila spilogaster, assembly GCA_024606505.1. Taxonomy (NCBI): domain Eukaryota; kingdom Metazoa; phylum Chordata; class Aves; order Accipitriformes; family Accipitridae; genus Aquila; species Aquila spilogaster. Next base: position 23,357,853 of record JANHGO010000044.1, on the reverse strand, counting down.
AAATGATCTGCAAGATTATAAAGTACCCATAATATGGCTGGTGAACAACCCGAAAGTGCTAAGTGCTTTCAGGAATCAGTGCAGTGAATATATATACAAAACCAATGACTCTCATTATAAGATGCACTTAAAAGTCCACTTTGAAAACATTTTCCCACCTTAGATTTTTTTTTCTTTTTTGCTTACCCCTACCCTGGAAAATATGCAAATTTGTGGTTACTTTTTCTTGTTGCAGTAATATTACTTAAAAAACGATCTTCTTGCATGTCCTCTAAGAACCGTGGCAGAGATCCTGGTAACATTTATTGAAGTTTTCAGGGTAATTGAGCTTTGATGGAGCACAGACATAGAAATAAGCTGGAAAGCTGCCAGCAGCCATTCCTTAAGTGCAAAGAGTGCAGTCTGGGGAAGCAATACGCACAGAATGCACTCGGTATAGCAAACGCTGACAGGGTAAATCCCAACTATAGGTCTACAGCATTATCTTCGTGTGGGGTTAAAATTGGGGTTTTACACAGAGCAGTTCTAAATGAGTTTTAAAGAAATTAAAGAATGAAAAATTGACTAGATTTTTTATTACTCCAGAATCTCTGATTATTACAGAGCTTTCCGGCTCTAAATGGAGTGCTGTCCTTGGTTTCTTACTTCACTGAGGCCCCTGTTAGCTGATTTATTATTTTTTTTTAATTTCACTTGCTTTTGTTCCCCTATCATCAAAGGAGGACTGATATTCTGTTAAGGCACAGGTCTGGAAGTGAAGGAAAAAAGTGCTGTTACCATTTAACTACCTCTGAGGCATGTAGTGATGAAGCTGGAAACCCAAGTAATTACACTGAAATCTGCTAGTCACATTTTTCACAGTTGGCCATAAATGGGTGTGTTATTGCGAAGAGGTGGTATGAATGCACAAACTAATGCCTGGCCAACAGTGTGAGCATTGGATGTGGATGGCACGGTCAGTACTCACCTCTGCATCAGCTGATGGCCACTGGAAACCACTGCCTTTCTGGGCACTTGTTCCTCGCAGTCAGGAAGCGACAGGCTTTTGGCAGCAGCCACAGTCTGCGTTACGATGCTGCAAACAGACCCCTGCTCAGGTCTGGCATGGGTTCCTGCTGCTTTCCTGCCTGCAGAAATTTGTAGTGGGGTCTGTTTCTTCATCTCAAGCGCGTTGTTTTGCACAGTCTCAAACTGATGGAAATTCCACAGGAGAGAAAAAAGGAGAGGAGGGCAAGAAATCATGTAAACACATGGCTCTGTGCAGCCTGAAACAACTGTAAATTAGAGGGTGGCACACAGCCATCACTCAGCCCCATCCCTGCTGGGCAGACAGTGCCTGAATTTGTAGGATGCGCATGGACGGAGGGCGTTGGGACTGCTTGCGCTGTGCCCTCCATCACAGTTCAGAGGTGGCTCCTGAAGGTGCAGACTGGGAGGAGGTGAGGCTGGAGAGTGCTCTGTCCTGCAGGTGTGTGCTTGTGGTATTAGAGGGGTCAAGGCCCAACAGAAATGCAGCAGCAGTTTTCATTCATAGGGCATTCTCTATTGACAGTTTGGGGCTGGGTTAAGGCCCCTTTGAGCCACTTAGGTGGTATAAAGAGGATGAATCTCAGAATGAGCACAATTTGTAATATCATTTATTCTCACCAGGCACATTTTCTCCCCCTCCTGGCACATACACACAAATCCGGCTCTTATGATTCTTGGTTTGTAATAGCTGATGGATAACATTCTGTTTTGCTAATGCATTTTGCCATCTAAATCTGGGTCAGGGAAACAGGCAGGAATTGTGCTACTTGCTCTACTTGAATTAGTAGACACAGACACTTCGTAAACCCTTTTCATTTCATGTTTCTTTGCCCCTCTGGAGAAACAGACTGTTAAAGATAAAAGTCATCGCAATTCTGGTAATCCGAGTGTAAACCAAGATATGCTGAAGTTTCATTGTGACAAACTAATTTCAAATTATTTCTTTTGATTAATAGAGAACTTGAAGTCAGGTGCGGAAAATCAGGTTTATTCTGGAGTCCTCCATTTGCCTCTGTGCACTTCCAAATAAGTCTGTCACAATGTTTCCCCTGTTGCTCTGCTCACATAAGAGAAGAAGCTCTTTGTAAACATCTGCAAGCATCCTGCTTCACAGCTCCCTTTGAGATCTCCCGTGCTAGAAAGGCTGCAAAAACTTGACAAGAAGGAGACAGTGGGTGATTTAGTATCAGCACTGCCTCCCCTGCTGAGCAGGATGTTCTCGGAGGCTTTGGTGATCCCTTTGTTTTTCCTGTCTCCACCTGTTGTCTATTGTATGGGCTCTCTGGAGGAAAGAAGCCATCTTTCTTTGTTGTCGTTATTGGTTTATTCGACAGCGGGGACAGCCAGCTTCCGATCCCATGGCTGTAGCTCCACGCATTATTCAAGTGCAGCTAAATAAATATGCACCGTGGATATTCGGGGAGGAAGCATGTGGCTCTCGTAAAGCATTCCCAGTCCCTCTTTGTCGTACTTGGAGACATTTTCTTTATGACTGTTGTCAGATGTGGAAGCAAATGAGGATTAAAATGAGCAAATATAAAGAAATTCCATTGTTTAAATGGCCATTTTTTTCTTCTAATTTTATTATATTGAGATAAGTTTGAAATCCTGATGGGGATGTTTTAGTTAGGTCTGAAGTGCATATAGTTCATCAAATCCAAATGGAATAGACTTCATATTGTGCTTGCTGCATAATAACATAGAGGTTTTGTCTCCTGTGTGTTGATATGAGAGGAAAAGGGAGATTTGATACTATTTCAGTAATTTCCACACATCTAGCAAGAAAGGAGAAGAAAAAATTCTTGATGTTTGTCAGGCACACCTGGCTCATACACTAATTTCCTTTAATATAGGCACTCGTTTGCACAATATGCTGTTGCACAGTCTTTTATGCACGCAATTTCAGGCTGCAGACAAAAGGTTTACTTTGGGACTGCCTCTCAGCTTCGAGTTATGCAGCATTTCTCTATGCAATTTGCATAAAAATCAGGCAAACTTCAGAATCAATGTTTGCATTCTGTAAATTCTCCTATGCATGAATTTCACATACTCCAAAGAGCCATTTGGGAAGGGCTCCCATGGTGGTATGATGGAAAAACGTCACAGTGACAGCATAATCTGTTTGCTGTGTACTGTGTCAGTAGCGTGGCAGGAAGGCTGAGGGCACAGATCGGTTCGTTGTGTATTAGTTCACATACCCTTATTTAGCATTAAGTTACTATGTCTTACAGTATAACAATGACATGGCTGTGTGAGGAAATGGAGACTGCATTTGCATACTAACAAAAAAGAAAGGATAAACACCATTTCACAGAAAGGCAGAATTAGGAGCCGAAACAATAAGTGTAAATTAAGTGATTAGAATCATTACTTCCCAGCCATTTAGGCTTGCTTCTCATTGGCAGGGACTGCTAGCCCACTTTTATGCAGCAGGGAGAAACACACTAGTCCTGTGCAGCTTGTTATGTTTCCTCCCACCTCCTGAGAGGTGCCTTCTGGGCATTTTATAGGACTTGGCTGGGATTCTAAGGTATGAACTGTTTCTTGCTATGTGGGAAAATCACAAAATATACCGTGATAGCCAGAGGCAGAGGAGAGGATCAAAGGTGTCTGAAAGAAAGCCTGATGCTGTCACTCATCAGAGAGAGCAGGAAGCGGGTGCACTGTGGTCCTTTGGTTTCTGTTGGACTATCTGGTCTCTGTCTGGGTTGTTTGTTTTACTCTGATTTGCTTTTTCTCTTCGTTAGCAAATAGACTGTCTCTTTTAATTGGGAAAGGCTGATCAGGTGTCATAGCTCTATAGTACAGCTCGATACGTTCTTCATTTATCTTCCTTCGTAAGCAAATAGTTTTTTGTTTTTTTTTTGTTTTGCTTTTTTTTTTCCATCAAAGTATCTGTTTGCTGTTACAGTACTTTCTACAAGCGTCTTCATTTGCTTGAGCATTACAGAAACCAGACATAAAAGCCCACCAAGACAAGCAAATTCAGCATTCTGTTTGAATGAATGTTTACAAACCCTTTAAAATGGGTGTTTACTATTTTCTTATTCTCTGTGTATGGTGAGTCTGTGAAAACTGTTTATACATCAAAACTAATCAAACCTTCTAGTAGTACAGCTGATAAGTGTATTGGCTACGAGAAGAAGCAGAGCTGCATAGGTTCTGCAGAGAGACAGGGCAATCTAAACAGGTATGCCTGTGCTGTCTTGCCACTTTGACCTCAGAACAACATATGGTCTTGTTAATGGTGTAACTGGTTGAGCAATTCCCAAGAACTGTGAGGATGAGAGTACAATGGATCGGGTATTTTTTAGACTCTGTAACTGGGATCAAGAAAGGATGTCCCATATGCAGAGGCTCTGCAATTGCTAGGATGGAGCCATGGCTGTTGAAGATTCCTCTTAGCTCACAGACCTTTCCTTTAGGTCTGTCATGTTTTGTGCTATAATTTAAGTGCCCCTGTGTCTGTACAGGGTGGAGATGTAGATAGACAATTAAGAGTCACTCTGTCCTTCCTGTTGTGACATGTGTGTTTTCATTTATGATACAGAATTGGGATAAACTTTTTTTTTTTTGTGCAGAGAGGAGTACAATTTTGGGTCTTCTTTCTCCTAAAGGCTGACTGCTGTGTAGCAAATCAGAGAAGTCAGGTTCGTCTGTGTATGAATTAGATCCAAGATTTGCTTCTGAGAGTATATTTCAGCTACATGGTGTCTATTATTTGGGAGTTATTGCAGGTTGCACTTCAGCCTGTGCAGCGTTCATATTGGCAGCACTGACTTGATTGCCTCTAATGGATGATGCTAGGCTGTGCAGACAGATACCAGCCCTAGATGAGGCCCTGTTATCCAGACCTTCCTTTCAACAGTACAGATAATTGTGATAAAGAAAGGAGTTGGATCAAGTTGGATCATCTTCCCTGTCAAATGCAATGGCTAACATTTTGTTATCATTTTCCCAGTATTCATTGTTCTTTTGACTTCCTCACTCTCCCTCTTAATCTTAATTCTGTTTCTTTCTTTCTTTTTTTTTTTTTTTTTAAAGTGTTGGCTTATATATATGTATTATTATTATTTATATATATATTATATACATACACATGGCTTCTTCAGTTCTGCTTAACTTCTGGACTTGAGGTGTCTGCTACTATCAGTCTCCTATTAAAACAGCTCATGATTCTCTGCAGATAATAATTCTTCACCCATGAGAACTCATTTTCATTTTATTTTGAAATGAAAACAAGAAGCAGAGGCACTGATTTGGATTATATTGATTAAAATTTATTTTCCTTCAGTAAAGTCAAATAGTTTTTTCACAATATTAATTCTATGATGATATTGATGCTTCATGTAGGAGGGCCGCAAGAGAATACATAGTATGAAGAGATACAATGTCAAATCCAATATACTTAAAAGATCTTCTCCATTCTAATAATTCCTAAATGTATGGAGGTAAATATGTGGAGGTAAACTTCTCTCTAAGTATCAAAATTTCTGTATTTATGCAGAGAAGAGACTTGGCTAAACTCCTGAATAGCTTTCTACCACTTTTTATATGATGGCAAGCTACAAGCCCCCCTTGTGTGTTTGGAGGGAAGAGAAAATACTTAGTCTACAAAATTTAGTCCAAATAATCTAAAATTTGAAACTTTTCTCTGACAGGTTTTCATTACTTGGATCTTATAGCTGCATTTTGATGTTCAAATCAGCAACAGAGGTGATAAGACAAGAGAGGAAGAAGGAAAAGTTAGACTGACCAGTAGTGTAAAAATAAAATACTTGGGATACCTAGATATTGAATTAAGTCTTAGATGTAATTTAATTTCACTTTTCGCCATTAATGTTTTATGATTTACTCTGACATTACTGAACGTAGAGGAAGGTATGTGAGTATTTCTGAGTGAGTTCTATGGTATGAGTTATAAATTCTTATCTTTGCAAAGGTCATTGAGTCAGGACTTTCTCACAAGGGCACCCTAATATTACTTGTGGAGGAACCTGAAATAAGGAATGGGAATAAAAATAAGTTACACCGTCTCCAACATAAGTTAAAATATGAGTCCTCCTGCTACCATGTGTAGTAGAATATGAAGAAAACCAGTTAGAAATCGTTTGCAGTTACCTAAGCAACACAAGCTCACATCAATAAAACATCAGGCAGAACTTTCTGTCTGTTCTTTTACAAGCCTTAAATTCAGGGGTTTTTCTCCCTTACTTGGTCATTGAAAGGGAAGAGAAGATGGAGTCTTTGAGTGGGAGCATTTTTTCAATGTCTGTCAGCTGAGACTTGAGCTTTCTGGCATGTATCACAACTTCAGCCTCTGGCTTTACCTGCAATTTTAGCATGATTCCACATGAATTGTAACTGTGCCTCAGCAACAGTGAGGTGCCTGGTGCCTGGGTCTGCTCTGAGAACCGTCTGATGCACCGTGCTTCTGTCCTGTAGCTCCAGCAGGAGCTTTCACAACGCAATGTTGGCACGGTGCATCAAAACTTTCCTTTAAGCTGGAGCTTTGTTTTCCTGACAAAGGCGCTGTCTTCTATCCTGGAGTCATTAGCTTTCTTCCATCGGGAAAAAATACCTTTGACTAAGTACTTGCAGAGGAAATAGTGCTAAATACACTGAAATATGCTTTCCACATTCTGAAAATAGGCATAAAATCAAGATTTCAGGGTTAGTCTTAGGCTTTTAAATCCAAAATACAATCAACTTTATATGTTATTTCTGACGCACTTATTAAGAGGGAAATAAAATTTGAGTTAATTAAAAAAAAAATGCTTGATGCTTTAGCAAAGCACTATAGAGCCACTGGTGGTAGGATTGCTGAAAAAGTAATAATGTCTCATGATTACATACTAGTTTTCTCCAGCTGTGCTGTTTTCACCACACTGCTAGGAGTAGATGCTTTGTTTTCTCTGGGGTGATACAACCTGATTTAAAAAGGAAGTCATAAACTATAACATATAATTCTGAGAAATAAGGTTATTAAACGGATTAGCAGATAGTAAAGCTGCTGAAGGTTATCGGGTCTATAAAATTAGAGTGGAAATGATCTTGGTTGACGTTTGTTTTATTTTTGGTGACTGAGGACAGCAAATGCAAACTGTGTAGTTATGGGATTCCGGTTACTTCTAAGGAAGCGTGAGCGCTTTTATGAAAAATATGTATTTGACAGAAGTGCAGAAATGGTGGTGAAAAGGCTGTCTGAAAAGTGCTTCTGATCTGTGCAAACAATAGTGATCAGGTAATCTAAATTGAAATCTGAGAGAGAAACACTCCCTGTTAGCTACCCAGCAAAGATTAGCTTGGTGTCCATTTTGCAGTGGTGCTGCCACTGCCCTCCAAAACATCTGCTCCTAGCTCTTGCCTGTACTGTGGTTGAGCAGATGCATAAGAAGAAAGCTGGTACACTGCATGCCTCATAGGTTACAGATACTCTATCAACTTCTTCCAGCAATGAATTACAAGGAAGGCAATAAAAAGCAGGGTTTCTTCTTTCTTTTTCTTTTTTTTTGCCATTCCTCCCTCTGTATTGGGAAGCTACTTCAGTTTGCAGGATGCAAGCTGATATAAAAAGAAAGCAACTCAGAAAACTGTGCTTAAGACTTATTTAAAAACATGGCTCTTCTCCATCCTTTTTACTTTAGGAATCAAGGGACTGACTGTGCCTCATAGGACCCAGAGTGGTATTAAATAGTTTTAGATCTGCTTTGGATTTTGCCCAGCTGTTCATGGCTCAAAGAGAGAGACTCTACCGCTACACTCCTGGTGTCCTGGCCCCGTCTGTGCCTTCAGCCCCATAGCTCCACACAGGCAGAGGCAGAATGACAAACTGCAATCTCTTCATGACATAATGTATGTAGCTAAACCATTACATATATGAGGATGTTATTAGTTTTTATTTCAGCAAAAATATTCCTACTATCCAAACTGTTCATTTTGGCTTTGGAGGACAGATACACGGCTGAAAAGACTTTTTTTTTTATGTTGTTGAATAAGCAATGTGTTTTCCCTCTGGGGACACAGGGGGATTAATGTGCTGTATTATACATCTCTGCATAAATCTCTCTGAGAAGTCAAAATTGATTCACTGCAATTGTGGTTATGCCCTGAAATTTCATTGAAAAAATACTGTAGTTCCAAATCTTTCTGTCCACATTCACCATTCTAAAAGACTGAAATAAGATCAGATAATCTCATTGGGACCAATTTTCTTCTGTCATATTTAAGCACTACAGAGGTTTTAACGATTTAATAGCTATATTTCACTGCTTAACAAGAGAAACACCTTAATATTTCTCATCCTGTTATGAGTGTCCCTCTCTTGGTGCTCTGTTATTAAATATAGATTAGCTTTCCTGAGAAGAAAAAGAAGTGCTACCTTATTCTGATGTTTTAGATTGTTCTTACTGTTTTCCTAAAAAGTTAGAAAAGAAGAAGAAATCCTGCAAAGCCACAGCACGATCATTTCTATTTTGAATATTTAAATACAAAATAACACTGTTAAAATAACTTTTTGATCAAAGAAGCTCTGCGCACAGTTTTCTACCCATCTCCCAGTGGCTTGTATCCAAACATAATGAGAAATGGTACTCTACTCTTCTATGTCCCTAGGAAAATAGATATTGGAAGAGATGAGATTGTTCTCTTAGTACAGAGATGGAGAAAATGCTAATTCAAACAGTTGGACTGAATTCCATTGGTTACAGTGAATGATGATTTCATTTTAATGATGTTCTTTACACAGAACAGAGAAACAGAGCTAATCATACGGAGCACTTTTTTTGGCCTTCAGCCTTTTTACACTTAAGCTCTGTCAGGTAATGAACAGGAACATGCTTTTCAAATACAGCCAATGTTTAATGAAGAAGCATAAAAATTTGCCTATTACAAAAGCAAATTCAGCATGCAAGATGCAAAAAGGGGCATTTTTCCCCCTATCTTTTTCCAATTAATCGGTAGCAAACACTTCAATATTTATGCGGGTCGTGTGCCAGTCACTAAGCAGACTCCTCTTGTGTAACTTTGCAGTCTTTTTTTTTTTTTTTAAGTGTTGGATGTCCAGATAAGTTCTTGGCTTGAAATTGAAACAGTCTTGGACTTATCTTAGTGGGCCAGTACACTGTGTCCCTGTTCAAGGTGCCTCATACTTTTGAGCAGGTAAAGGATGAGATCAGCTTCATGGCATTGCCCCATCTCCAGTTGTCCATTTACATCAACACGTCAAGTTTGTCTGGTTATCAATGCACTGAAATTTTTGTCAGCACTGTTTGTCACTGTGGAGCGGTGATAACACCATTCTACAATAAGACTTTGGAAAGTGGTACACTGAGAATACAGAGCTTTTTTTTTTTTTTGCTTTTGACATTTGTCAACATTAGTAAGGAAAGAAGCACAAAGATATTTGAAACATGCATATCACAGTTTGGTAGGCAGTGATTAAAGTCTAGCTATATAAGATAGTAATATGAAGCTATGCAAGACAGCAATACTAAGATTGCTATGAATAATATAACATCCTACTATTCCAGCCTTTTGACTTTAAATTTGTATGAATTTGTTTTTGAATGACTTCATTTTCATTTTGAACATATGCTTTTTCTGCATTCTTTCTGGGAATGCAGATGTCTTTCCAAAGTCTCTGTTTCTGTTAGTCTATCCGGTTGTGTAGCCTTCAGCTTTAGGTAAGTCTGGGTGAGCATTTGACCTTTTTATTTCAAAGGAACCTGATTTAATTTTTATTTTTTTTTTAAATGACTGCTTCCCTTCACTCTCCCCATCCCCCTCCAAAAACAAACAAGCAAAAACACCTTAATTTGATTTTGGTGGGAACTGATGGTGCCGTAAATCTTCTGCTCAACTTCTAAAGTGCAAGCTAAAGTTTTGTGGGAAGTCATAATCAGAGTTTAGAAAATTGTATACTGCGCTGTGCTTTGTGTCCATCCTGGAAAGCGTGAGAGTGACAGGCATATTTTATACTCTATTTCAACATCTATATTTCTCAATAGGTTGTGACTGCCAGCTGTTTCCCAATAGCCTTCTCAGGAGCAGGAGGGCTTTCTCTACTGGTCCATAAAAATATACCTCTGCTGTTGCCACTAAACTTTATGTAAGCCATAAAATATCTTTTGGCTCTAGTTTGAAACAAGGAGAATGTTTGCACAATGAACATCAGGCATTTTCAATGTTAATGTGTAATGTCTGTTGGCAGAGTTGTCTGTAAAGATTTTTTAGCCAGCCAAATGTTACTTCTGTTTCACTCAGCACTCATGTCTGTCATGGGATAGGAAGAATAACAGGTTGTATTCAAATTGGCTGCAGGCGGTCTCATTTTTTCCTTGTTGCTAGCCTTTTGAGTAACTCCTGGCAGCAATTACATATAAAACACATTCTTTTTCAAGCTTTCTTTAAATGGCTGTGGATAGGGAAGTGCTCTACTGAAAAACTTATGACAATAAAAGTAAATACCTATCCGAGTGTGTATATATGTATAGTTATACACTCAGACGTGTGATATGTATCTTGACAGATATCTTCGCAAATATCTTCAAAGTGATGTTAGGTCCTTAACAAAGAGTCATGAAGGAATGGTCAAGTTCCTCAATCAGTTTCCGCATATCCTGACTTCTTATCCTAAATATCCAAGGTGAAAATACATGAATCAGTTTGGGCTATACTTGGAATAGAGATCTCAGACTTGATAATTGATAGTGCTCTGAAAATATCTTTTAATAGATTCAACACTACACATGGTGAAAGAGAAAGAGAAGAAAGAACTAACAATACACTTTTGTCTTATCTTTTATCTTGTAAAGTTGTGAGGCTTCAGTGCTTGCTATTGTGAATAATGCAGACGTATAATTGTGGACCTACCTATGTGTGCACACATGTATGGAAAGCATGAACTCTTTAAGTGCTTTGGATTCTAATTACAGAATTATAAATCGGACCGGTAGGCTCTCCTCAAGAAGTAGCAAGAATTCATACATGGGTTTTTTTTGTTTTGTTTTGCTTTTAATAAAAAGTTACAGCTATTCTTATGAGAATTTTCACTCGAGATATTCAAATGAAAAGGGAGTTCGTTATGTACATGCACAGGTGTAAAGTTAGTCATTATTCTTTATGACACTGTGGAGCAGAATATCGAGCAGAGATATTTTGCGATAGTTTTTTCAGAATCTAAACTATATCCAAACACTTTTTCCTGGCTTGAGGACCATTCGCATAATATTCAGTAGTAATAGGCTGGAAGAAACGTGTGAGTGGAATTCATCAAGAATCAGCCCTGGGACCAATTAAAAACATATTTTCAAGAATGATCCTTGTATAGATGTTGTGCTGATGAATTCTGCTGCACATTAAGATAAGAGGCATTGTCTGTACAAAGGAATATTGGAATATCATACACAAAATAAAGGGAGCCGTAAGAATTGTGGGAATAGAGGTAAATAGAACTTACTACTAAAAAGAAACATATATGTATACATGAGAAATCCTACCACTATCTTCTGCTGTAAAGTCAGAACTTATCCAACGGGAAAGCTTTTGGTATACAAATAGATAATAAGATGACTAATGCTGCCAGAGTGATTGAGCCATAAAAAGGCAAAGCACTGAAAATTATTCTCAGTAGAAAGCCAAGTGCTGATTTTCAGCTGTCTGCTGGAGCACCAGGCACAGTCCTGGTCCCTCATGTGCAAGATTGGGTATGGGCTATGGGGAAACATGAGGTTTTGAGTCCTTTCTTGGTGTTTGTCCTACCCTGTAAGCCATCTCCTTTCTTGTTTAAATGGGTGAGTGTTTCCTCCAGGAGGGGGAAATGAGCAACTGAGGGCTGTTACAGGTGTTATAAACAAGAGCTACATTTTGAACATTTTTCCCTGCAAGGGAAAATGGAGGTATCAGTCAAAGTCCTCCATGTCTGCCACAAAAGCTGAAAGCCGTGTGGTCATTTCTTGTGTTGATAAAAAAGCAAAACATACATGTTAGGAATAAATCTATCCACGCATCCTTTTAAAGAACTTGAGACATAATTCTGCGTGATGTTTCTGATAGTAATTCATGCAAGATGATCGATTTTTTTAACATCTATTCTCACTGTTAACTGTGGGTTTATGGTTACTGGAAAGCTGCTTTGGAGCAGGCAGCAGCATTACCCATACAGAAACAGAGTGGTATTGACCGAACCTTTCCTTCACCCTGTGGGAGAGAAGCAAGCCCAAGAAAATCACAACAAAATGCAGGAAAGAAGCATGTTCTGAACAGGCTCACTAGTAAGTCGGTTGGCATAAATAATCAGTACTGCACACCCATGTGGGCATTCAGCTACCACACTACTCATAAGGGAAAAATTGGGCCCCAAAACTCTGATCCACCTTGAGCTCCTCCCCTGCAGTCAAGAAATGAGCAATTTTTTAAATGCTTTGTAACCAAGAAGTGAATCACTGATTAAAAAAAACCAACAATGTAAGCAGCTCACTGCTGTGCTCTTAGTCCACTGCAACAAATGGGATTTTTGTCTTAGTATTCTTGCACACTTCTGTGAGTGTGTGTGTGAGCCGCTAATGCAGACAGATAGGCCAGAGGCAAATCCCCAGATTCAGACCCTTCTGAGCTGTAGACAGCTCAAAATCCAAATTAGGGCTTTACAGCCTGATCTCTTCTCTAATATTTATTCAGATTTATGATAAATGTAGTACTTTAGAGCTAATTCTCGTTCATAATGTAGCTGTTGTTCAGCTGTGACTACAGTGTGTAAAAACCCCACATTTATCTTGGAGCCTGTAGGAATTTAAGCCTGTATGTTCTTCAAGGCTGTATTTATTTGTTTCGTCCTCTCCTTGTTTGATAGATGGCAGCAGATAAATGTTTCCTAACTGGGGATTTCTCATTAGTTTTTGCTTTTAGTGTAATCTGTCATATGACAACAAATAGCAGGGAATTTTTACACATTCATGTGACTGTATCGCATTTTCACTTAACGCTCCTTCTATTTTTTCACAGGTGAGGTGATATACAAATATAACCTTATCCTTAAATACTGTCTTCAAAGAAAATGCATTTATGGTATAAGCAGAGCTCTGTCGCCTTGTCATTACAGCCCCAGTGTTTTCGAAGAAGCAGTCTCGCTCCGCGATACAGAAGGTGGAGACTGGGAAGCTGGCTCTGCTAAGCCTTGCCTAATGCAAACTGCTTTAGTATGCACATCACATCATGCCGGCTATACTGCAGGGAGCAGGCAGTTATCGCACAAGCGTGCATCCTCAGAGCCAGGATAAACACTCCGTTACTCTACCTCTAAACTGCTCTTCTGGGAGGGACAGAAAATAAATAGGGAGCGAGAGAGGCATTTGAAGTAACCTTTTTAAGGAGGAGGCAGCAATCAATAGAGCCTTTCTTTTTTTTTCTTTTTCTTTTTCTTTTTTTTCCTACTTCTTACTTGAGAAATTCGTGTTATCTCAGCAATTAAGGAGAAGAGCCAGCGTCTAGGGTTCCAGGCTGAGGGGGAGTAGCAACTTGTACAGGTAGGAAGCCCTTTCAACATCCTCTTTAATTCATGCAGCTCAGTTACTACTTGCTATGTTACTGTATAGTGGCTGACTTCTGGAGACCTTGTGTCTGTTAGCCACTGTTCCCCGAGTGAAAGAGACCTTGGGGAGCTTTAATTGCCAATGACCTTCAGGGTATTTCTTGGAAAGGCACTGGTACTTAGTGCTGTAAAGTAAAGCAATCTATACTTCCATCTGACTGCTTTGAGGTGTGCGTTTAGCATCAGATGCAGCTGGGTGAAACTGCAGCTGTTACTTGTCTACAAAACCATGTCACAAATGAGTAAAAATTAGCCATTTTATAATAACCAAAGCAGCTGCTCTGCATTTTTAGCAACACTGCTGTATTACTTTCCAAAACTTATTACCATAAATTCTTTGTGTGCTGGAAAGTAAGCAGATATGCTGTAGTGTATATGAAGTTATTTTAACAATTGTCTACTGTATTTTCAGGGTAATTATGCATGTTTTATCAAGACTTTTCTAAACTTTCCTGAGGCAGCCATGTCTTACATGGCAGATTAATATTTCTGCTAATAGATGGATGTAATACTTGTGAGCTGGTTACAGTATTTGCCTCACAGTACTTCCTACCGAGAGCGTGCAGGCACCTCCTGCCACGGCTGAGGGCTGGGGTGGGACGGAGCCCCAGGTCACATCTGCTCATTTTATCTGCCTTAATACTGCAGAGGGACAAAGGGAGGAAAAATCTGCAATCAGGCTTTGTGATCCTTTGGCATCGTGTTTTCTTCCTAGTGTTTGTATTTGTGTGCATCCACATGAATGAACATGTAGGTGGCATTGGTTCAACCTTTCTGTATCATGACAGTCATGTGACTTAATAAGTTTATAAAGAGCAAGAGTAGCAGTTGTGTGTGATGAGGAAGTGAGGTCAGGGTTCAGGATCTGACCCTGTGAGGTACACCATGATGTCTGTGAGACTTCCAAAGTTTCAGTATTCGATCAATTGAAGTTGCAGTAAGGGACTCAGGGGCAAACTTTCACAAGCTTTATTATTCTCTTCTCTAACAGACCAGCGACAGTGAGTTATTAAGGGTAAATATATATGTGTGTGTGTGTGTGTATTTTTGAAGTGTAATCAGTTGTGTGAGCAAGGATGCCATGTCTAAAGATTCAGCTGCTTACAGGAAAACCTGAGAGCAGTGTTCAAAACCAAGCTTAGGCACCACTGTTGTAATAAAAAATAAATACTGATAACAGTAGAGCTCTCTCTGATGATTGGACCCACACAGTTTCTTCCTACATAATTGCTCTAGGCAGAAACAGTCTCCTGTATATTGTTTAAAGGTATCTTGTGATTTGTATCTGTCAAAACTATTGAGGAGGTGTAAATCTATAGTCTTCTTTCCAGTGAGCATAATGAAAAAACAATTCCAGGAAAATGAGAATTATATCTGATAGTAATAAAGCGTAAGGAGATAAAAAAGAAATAGCCTTGGAAATTAAAGCTGTGAAATAGAGGTGAGACTGGTTAGTGGCTGGGGTTGGTTAGAGGACCTGACAGCAGGTGAGAAGAGTTTTGCCATGTGTTTCATCTGCTTGAGAAATTCCGTGCTTGGGAGAATTCACATTTATAAAGTACTGGTTCAATAGATAAATGAAAACAGAAAGAAGACTAGGATGGGAAAGTGGTACCTTGGCTATTATTTTTCTTAATATATAAACTGTATGATAAAGAAAATTATACCTGTGCCCTTCTGTTATTTTAACGAGTATGCGTCTGATGAAATACCAAAGTGAATTATTACTTTAAAGAGGAAAAGTGGGGTAGCAAGTTGAACGCACCTTAATGCATTTAATTGGCAACTCTTGTAAAATGCACGTTTCAGAGAAGGTTAAGGCAAAGGATAACTGGTTGGTGGCTTTTTGCTGGTGTTTTTAATTTGATTTTTTTTTATCCCAGTCCAAATGCTATCCCGAGGTATATGTTAAATCCTCATACATCCAATAAACAGTTTCCATTCAGTAAAACTGATGAATAAACTCAGGCCTCATATTTTATCTTTCATTTATTTATTCGTTGTCACACTTTGTAGATCTCTGAGAAAGGAATCCTCAGAAGACTGTGCATTGTGTTAAATGGGTTTCTTCTCATCTTGGCATTGCTTGCAGGTCTCCTTATGTTCCCTTGACTCAGTTTCCTCATTCGTTGTGTGTATGTGTTGACAGCTGCTTGTTCTGAAACATACGTATATTTGAGTTTTCAGATTATCCTCATTCACAGAAGTGGTGCTTTATGTAGAATTGCTTTTTTACAACTCTAGGTCACCTTATGAGTTTGACTCCAATAACCTTTCTTTTTACATTACACGTAGCTTACACTCCTAAAACTCTGCTGAGCAGCCACTTGTTCCTTCATGACTGAACTCTTGCTTCATTTACAAGACAGGTGGTAGAAATCTTTCTGTGCTCCAGCCCCACCTTTCCTGCAGATAGCTCAGTGGGGTTTGTGGAATGTCCCTGTCCCCCTGGGGACTCCTTGTACTTTTAATGAGACTCCTTGGGATCTCCAGAGTCACTGCTAGCAAATCTAAGAAAAAAAGTGCTCCTGATGATGATAGGGTTTGTTAATTGAAAAGTAGACTGATATGGCTACCAGAGAAGTTACTAGCTGGCATCCCTGGTTTTCATATGACACTATGTATGTACTCCCTTATTTCAGTGCTTTTGACCAATTGACCAAAGCTCCTTCCTTTCTGTTGGTTCCCAGACCTGGTTGGTGATGTTTTTTCAGTATCCACGTGGCATGGATGGCATCAGATGGCATCATCTAAATGAGGTCTAAATGGCATGATGCCATGGAGGAGGGTCAGCTAGTGCTGTTGGAAATAAGGTGAGAAAGCCTCAGATTTGTTGCTGGGGTCTCATTTCATGACGTGAGACATAAGGTCCTTCAGTAAAAGCAAAAGTAAGTGGTATTTCTTGGTGCTTTCTGACACTTTACTGTGGTATGGTTCTCTGACATCAAGAAATCAGTCTTTCTGGAGGGAGTGTTGCAGTGTACAAAATTCTGGGTGTCAACTTTATTCTGTATTATTATGGGTCTCCAGAGTGACCCTTATCTTTTGATCTAATTTTAGTTAGTTTTAATAAGCTCCCTGGTTTTGGGAGCAAAACAATAAACATACAGTCCCAGTAATGTGTGTTGACTCTGCAAATATATGTATGAGGATTTTCAGAACACAACTTGGTGTGCTTTTGAGGGGCAAGGGCCACACTCTTATGTGGAACAGCTGGGTCCACGCTTGGGCATGAATTCTTTCTATTGTGAGCATGGAACAGAGCATTAGTCTAGCTTTCCTTTGTCCACTGTCAAAGCATTTGGTAACATTTTTCCAGATGAGCACCTGAGGTTAAGGTGCTTTTGTACTTTGCTTTATATGGACACACAAGATAAGAATTAATGGCTGACGCAGGGGTTCAGAATTAGCAGTAAGGCTGACTACCACTGAACTTCACTGTCTGAAGAAAATAGAAAGTTACAAGAGCACAGAACTTTCAAGATTTATTTAGGCAATAATCCCTGAGAAGCCAATTATTACTAGCAATTAACTGCTGGTTTGTTGGTTGCTGGACCGTTAACACTCTAACAAACTGACTGTTAACTGAAGTAACATAACAGCAAATTCTGAGGTGGGTGTTTTCTCCAGCTGTGTGTTCAGCATGGTATGTCCTCCTCCGCCCTAACCTTTTTAGGAGCTAGCAACTTGCTGTTTTCTATCCTTCCCTGTTAGTATCTTCTGATGCTATATGGAAAGGCTGTTATGCTGAAGTTGGATTTATAATATCTGTAAGGCGGTAGTTTTGACAAAATGTTTTGTTTTGCTTTTTCTCTTCTGAAATTTCATTGCAATTTCTGTTAGCACACTGTTATTAAAAATCAACAACAAAAAAACAAACAACAACAACAAATCCAAACTTGTCTATTTTTTTTTTTGCATAATTGAAATGATGAATTTGGATAGAAACTTACTCCCAGCCAGATTCAGATTCACACAGTCCCAGTAGCAGTGCTGTAGCACAATGACGTTTGTCTGATATAGGTCATTCTTAGGACAGACAGAATTAGAAAAAACTATCATGGGATGTTTTGGTCTTCTCATTATCCTCAGCCTGGTTCAGAGTTCAAAACTGTGCTGAAACACTGAAAGCAAAACGGAATGATGAGAGACCCAGAAAATAAACTGTCAGCTGAGCAGCTGCTATTTTGGTAGGTTTATTTAAAGTCTCGAGACTGTTTAATGTTGCATTTTCTATTTCAATGCTTTACTTTTCAGTGGCCAGAAAAAGAGGAAGAAACAAACTAGATATCATTGTTTCTCTTAAAATACTACAGCTATTTTATCTCTGTGGGCTTCACTAGCTTGATCCAGGAATAGTCAATAGCTCAGGGTCTAAGTGTGCTTGTGTTGACTTTTCATTAATGGAATTGAGGTGGGCAGCTCTACTGGTATGATTAGACCCATCACAAAATCTGCCATGTTACAATGAAATGAAGGGAGATGGATTTAGGTCAGTATCCAATGAGTCCCGCATACAATATTGGCAGAAGGAAAAGAAGGTTTCACAAGTTAAGTATATAATCAACGTAACTTAGGAAAGTAATTATAATAAAAAGGACATTGGCTCATGGGAGTCTTTACTGCAGATCTCTTGTTGTAGAAAAAAGATGTCTTTCTAAGTCAAAAGGAAATATGAGTGTTTGTACCATAAAGGGATTAAACTCGGAAAACATTAAATTATATCCAGTCAGCATTTAGTATATGTTTTACGCAAACACTAAGCACTCTTTGTACAGTCTGCAAGATGTTTTTTTAATGTTTACGTAACCAGGTTGTGTTGTCAGCCAGGGATGACAGCTTATTCCAGGACCTGCAACATTTGTAAGGATTGAGCTTCCTTTCTGGAGAGCTGCAAGAGAGGTGGAGAGATGGGAGAGTGATTTTTTTTATTACATTACAGTGTTAGTTTTGTACAATAAGCATTGCTCTCAAGTACCTCTTTGGATAAACCAACTTACCGTTAAAAGTACACGGGGTGGGGAGAAGGAGGATTGGAGGATTTGTCTGTTCAGCACCCTACCTAGCAACACGTATAGCAGTAGGGAGTTATCAGTAAAGGAAAGAAAAGTAAACAACTGAAATTCTGAGGAAGAAATCATTTCTGTGAAATGTCTGTGCTGTTGGGGGTATTTTCCTTCTGTGCTTGTTCCTTGCTGCAGTGTCAATCGGATGGATGTTCTGGAGAGGCTGGTACCTTTATTTAAATTTGCCTATAAAGCACCTGCCAGATTTAACATCAAACATGCGTGTACCATAATGAGATCTTTAGGTCTGCCTTAATGAATGATACTTCTGTATTTTTTGGCTAGGAAAAAAAAACAAACTAGTTTAAGATACTGTAGCAGAAATGCTGAGTCATGGCCAGAACCAGTGATGGAGCACCTGGTGGGAAGGCAGGGTCAATCCAGGGGAGCTCAGGTGCATGCAATGCACTGAGTGACCGGAAGGGGTGGAGCCAGGATCCACCCCTTCCAAGACCTTATTTAAGGGTTGGCAGTGGAGGTGAGGGTGTTTTGCTGTAGATCTCTGCCTACCTGAGGCCTTCTAAAGGTAAGCAGCTTCTTTCCTTTATTTCTGTGCCTGCAGCTGTTGCATTTCAGCAGATCCTCACTTGCTGTAGCCTGAGATCTTGCTGCTCTGCTGTCATTGCTGTGCTTTCTGTTGTGTTACGGATACTGAAACAGAGAACCAGTTTGCATAGGAAGAGCTCGTTTTTCTTTATAAGTACTTAATCTGTAGACCTTCTAAAAATTAGACAGAATAGACTGCTTAGCACATATAGGTAAGGATATGGGAACCTGGCTTATAAATATTGCTGTTAAGTATACAGATATTTGCAGTTAATTGTTCTTTGGTGCATTAACACAAATTGATCATCTAGGATCAACGTTTTTCATAAGTGGGCATAATTCAGGCAGAGGAATTGTATATTGCAGTGACACGAAACCCAAGCACTTCAGTGTGATTTTATTGCAAAAGAAACCAAAGGTCAACTGCTTGGAGCTGAATTATCAGTTGCGTTCAAGTTTTCACCCTGTATTCATCCTTGGCTGCCTCTGTAGCCACACACACACACACTAGCCCTATGAAAAACCCCCGCTGAATTTTTCTCGTTGTTAAAGAGGAAAACTGCCCAAATATGTAGTCAACACAGTTTCCTAAAAAGCTATTTGCGTGGTGGTCCCAACATGAGGGATTCTGAACTTTGTTTGTTCCATCTTCTTACCCTATTCCTCGGAGCACCATGCTAGAGTTGTTTCTTTTCTTGTATTGGTTGTAATAACAGTCTGCTGGGGCACCTGTGCTGCTGTTGTATTTATTTCAATTCATAAGACATGGAGCTCTGTAGATACTTTAAAAATGTTGTTTAGAAAATATTTATTTGAACTCATTCCCCCCACCAAATGGTCCTTGAAATACACTTTGTGATTAGAATTTACGGACTTAAAGAATAGACTGCTGTTGTTTCCAGGTACTATACAGAAACCAATACTTGGTGAAAAGTAAGCGATAAATAATAGCGAAATGAGGATGACATCTCCTTTGTGTGCTATGTCCTTGAGTAGCATTGGCTCTCTGAATAGAATCCCTTTGGTATGTTGGGTGTTGTATACCAAATTTAGCTGTTGTCAGTTTAGCTTCAGAAGCTGCTCTTGGTGGTTAACTGCTGTGATGGCTGAGGAGTTCATCTGGGTTAGTAGTACTGGCACCTTGGCCAGCAATTTTTTGCTTCATGTAGTGCATACACATAATATGGGAAGGATGGAGTTCTTTACCTGTATTTAAGTCAACAACATTGAAATCTCTGACGTCCCTTCCGTTCAGTCAGTTTCCACTTCTCATTAGGGTCTGCATCCCTACTATATCAATTTTTATAGCATTGAAGTTGCCCAATTAATGCAAAAGGAATTGAGGTATCTGTACCAATGACACAACCATGAGAGACCTTACTATGCTGTTTTCCAAGTAAGTCACTTCTCCATGTGGCACGTTACTTTCAATCTCTGTTGGTACATATGGAAGTCTGGTACTTTGGGTAGTCATGGGAGTAGTGATAAATGTCACCTTTCGTAGGGGACCTCTTCAGTTATGAGGAGGTGAGGAGCAGTGAAGGGTTGGTTAAGCTTGAGTGTATGAGAAACGTTTGAATTCTTGTAAATCCTGGCCAAAGAATGACTTTATGAGAGACTGGGAGTAGTCTCTGAAATCTGAGGATATGTGGATTTTGAGTATGGTACACTTCATTCCTTGAGATTCCATACCAAATACATTATCAGTAGTTATCATCAGAATTTCAGCTTGTATGTAATTTAACATAAGGGTTAAAACAAAGTCAAAGGATGTTTCATGTAACAAGTATAAGACATGTTTTTCCTTTCCTATGGTTCAGTAACTTCTAGTTTTAGTTTATGGTGGTGAAACCCACAAGGTTTTTTGTCCTTATAGCACACGTGATGACTAATTATTTTCTTGTGTGCATGGCTTTTGTCAATACAAACTGAAATATCTTGACACTTGATGAATTGTACACTTAAACAAAACAAACAAAAATTAAGGAAAAAGCATGCTCAGGTACTGGAATGCTCCTGGGGAAAAAAGAAATATCAGTATGGTTTAGGTCAAGGGCAGTGATAGATATGTTAGTAGCAAAATACTCTTTTTGGTTACTGAGTAGAAAATAACAAGTTCTGGTCACTTCATGCCTCTTTGATGTTGATTCTTTATTTAAACATATGCTTAAAAAACAGCTGTCCTATATAACGGGCTGATAGGAACTAGCTTGAATACCCTGGACATTAAACATTTTTACTGCCTTGACTATTGTAATTCTTAAGAGATTTACAGTAGGACATATTCTCCAAGAGTCGGTTTCTCTTTCTGCCATAGTGCTCAGAATAGTCTTTTTTTCATGCGTGTCTTTCCTCTGTGGAATTGTTTCAGGCAGTTTGACAGGGAGCTGCAATATTTCTTTATTCAAAAAATAAACATGTAGTATTATGCACGGAAATGATAGGGAGGAGATTAGGTCTTAAAAATCTTCCAATCATGCCTATGAATGACATAACTAAGAGGAAAAAATAAACAGCAACAACAAAAATCGTTAGAATTCTACTTGCCCTTATGTCCATTCAGATTTTCATAGTCTCTCTTATTACAATCCTTTGGACTGGTGTGTTCGGTGGCTGTTTTTACAGTGGAAGAGTTTTGCTGTTAGGCTCAGGTGAATCCTCAGGGAGGCTCTGGGAAGAGCTCCAATTCTTCCTCTTTTCTATCAATTAATTATGTTCTTGCTTGAAGTTCATGATGCTTGCATAATTATTTTGAAATGTTTACGTTTACATTTTAAAGAGTAACACTGTATGTGGAAATAGAGTCCAGTGGACATCATATGTCAAGGAGCTGAGATTCTTAAATGTTCTGTATCACTTTAGGAAAAGAAGTATCAAGAATTGGTGTATAAATCTGCATAATGCATATTCTGCATCTTGACAAGTATGTCAACTGGGTAAATCTATACTGGGCTTTACAGGGGGTGATCAGTGTAGATGAGTCCATTGTCTCAAAACATGTGGTCAGAACAGAACGCTGAAGGCCATGGTAAAAGGCTGTGTGTCCTCCACATGTGTTTCTAAAAGAAAAAGGATGTTGAGAGGGTGAATGGAGAAGAAATCATTCCTAGGGGGTGCTGTTTTTTGCTGTGCAGCAGAACCGCTGTGCCTGCTTCTACATTCACTGTTTTTTTGCAATGTGTAATAGGAGAATGACCGATTCCCTCACATCTTTCTTCATGGTGCATGGAGACTTCTGAATTTCAAAACACTGTTTTGTGGTTACTTAGAGAAAGCAAGGGCAGAAGTGACAAGTAGTTTCAGTACTTCTGATGTCCTAGTTAAGGAGTAAAAATATCCTTATCTATTCTTCAGTTTTTCTTTTGTTGTTAGTGGTCATATAACCAGAGTTTCTGAAGTCCTTATGTGTACCAGTCACATTTTCTAAATACGTTCAAGTTGTCCAATGACTACGTGGTTTTACTCTAAACTTAGTTTCAAGTGCCTTTGAATTAAGGTAGATTTAAAGTGCCCCAAAATAATGTTAGATTTATCTCTACAGAGTACAGCTTAACAGTTCTGCTGCTGTGAGGTCTTCAGAGCTTTGGTTTAGACAGCATTGTGTATGGACATTCACATGAATGTGAGAGGTATATAAAGTGCATGATGCCTTGTGAAATTAAGTAAAAATGCTCATATGTATGAGAGTTCTGTGGTAGCTTTTCAGAGAAAAAATATGTTCTTGAATATTGCTTCAATTTCATTCAAAGTCATCTCTGTAATGATATCTATTATTTTAATCTTCTGGAGATGATCTGAGATTACACCAAGAGGGCTATCAAGGCCTGAAGGTTCTTCAAGAACTACTTCTGGTATATCTTGCTTAAAAAACATATCATTAATTCCTTTGCTCATTTCTTTTGTGAAAAGCAATTTTTCTGATTCCCACAAAGTTTTGTGGGCACTGTCACGTAGGTAGTTTGGAATACCATACAGGAAGAATAAGATGACCTTGAAGACTACAGTAATAGCAGCTCAATGAAATTCAATAGGACAAAGTGCAAGATCATGTACAGAAACAATATATTTCTGTTATAAGCTAGGAGCTTGTTAATTGGATGTGACAGAGGAGGGGAAAGACACAGGATGACTGCAAGCCACCAATGCAAGTCATCAGTGAAAAGGGTAAATAAAGTCTTAGGTTGTGCTAGGTGAGGTATTTGCATTAGCAAAGGAAATAGCAAATATCTTTGCATGAGGTCTTGCAGAATCCTTAGTCTAAGATACTTTCAGTAGTTCTTTTTGCCTGCTTTTAGATAAGGCGAATTCAAACTGGAACAGGAACAAAGGAAGGTAAATAGGATGTCTGGGGACTGGGAAACCTTTCATAAGAGATGGACAGACTGTCTTGTTTTGTCCAGCCAAGTAAATTTATCTGAATGCGAGCAGTAAGTTAAAGGCTTTAAAGAAGTAGGTGTCTGACTCTCAGAGGTTTGACATTCTGAAGCCAGTTGTAAAGGTAGTTAAAAACAACAACAACAAAACCCCCTCCCCCAAAACAAACAAAAAAACCTAACCAGTTTTCCAGCTGAAGAAATACCTTTTTCTTAAGGGGGGAAAACCTAACCTGCCTGCCTGTGATTGAAGGGAGCCAGCCTCGAGCAATCTTTTCAAGCTCTTGCTTCCAAGCACTTAAAGGGAGATGCTAGTATTGAAATCAGTTATGTATTTCAGATATTTTAATGTTGAGATGTGGTTCAGTCTTGATTCACTTGGATTGAAATGAGGATAGGAGAAATCAGCATGAAACAAAAATTGCTAGAATGGTGTTGTCTGACTGGAAAGAGTTCCAGAGTTGCAATGACATTGACAGTGCAGCTGAAATTCGCTGATATATTCTTTATTCTCTCTGTAAAGATATACTCTGCAAACATCTTCCTGTATTTTTTGTTTGGATAAATATTTGGTATCAATCTGCTTTTAATCTGATTGTTTCCAAATCCCATGGCTTAGATCCAAGTGGGCCACAAGCTAATTGCAAATAAAACTAAGACAGGCTCGAACGCCTGTTGTATAAACTTTCCCTTACTTGAGAATATACCCTAATGTAATGATAGATTCCCGTAAAATTGCCATCTCTCTCCCATGCTGCTAATATGAATGTTTAGCTGTTCAGTTTTGGGGGATTTTAGGGTTTTCTTTCCTCATAATAAACTGACACTAATTTCTTGCTGCTCTTGGTCTTGGCCACTTCTCCCTTGCTGAGCTGAATCTTTGGAAAATAGCTTCTTATTTCTGGTGTGTGAAATCATGGGGCATGGAATGGGAGGAGGTGGTTTATACCATTCAGTGACTGAAGAGAAAAGAGAGTGTGAAAGCCTCAAGTGTCAATGGCAAAGGAGAAACTGGAATGAAGACAGGAGAAGCCAGAAGACAAGAATGCTGGCAAGAAAAAATGGAAAGGAGGGAAAAAATTAGAAGAAGACAGACCAAGATAAATGTGGCAAATCATCCATTTTAAATACTCATTTAGGCTAAGAAGAATTGTTGCAGAGTAAAGTTATATAAACAATAATTGTGTTTTTTCTGAAAAGCTTGTGGAGAGCTAAATATGAAATAATCTGTGTGCCAGCTTACTCCTTGAGAGTAATTGAGAAAAACTTGCAATGACACACATGTTTAAGTCCACCTTGAACATCTGTCCACTTGACATGTGAAGACTGTAGTCTCTGCAGGCTGTTTTGCCATCTCAGATGTTTGATCTTACTCTATCCCTGTCCTCTGTGATCACTGTGCCTCCAGGCTGTTTTGGGCTGGAAGCAGCCACCTCACCAGGAGACTCTCATATCATAGAAGGCTGGGGTTGGAAGGTACCTCAAGGATCATCAAGTTCCAACCCCTCTGCCCTGCCACAGGCAGAACTGCCAACTGCTAGAGCAAGTACTAGCCCAGTATTGCCCAGGGCCCCATCCAGACTGGCTTTAAACACCTCTAGGTACACCTTCTAACCCTACTGGCTTAGGAGAAAGGAACAGCGCTAGGAACCACCTCGTGTAAGACCAGTGTGTGACTGGAGTGAAAATCGGAGCACAGGAGTGCTGTTGGATTAGGGAGTCCCCAGAAAACAGATCTGACTTCACTTAGCTTTTGTAATGCTGCAAGATTATCTCATTCCTTCCCAAGGCTTCACTTCAGGATGTGCATCAATTTAAGCTTAGTAACCTTGGGAGGATGTCTTTTATTATTTTACTCCAGAATACTTGTGGCAGAAAGCATCTCTCTCTGATCCCTGCCTGCATACATCCAGGAGATAGTAATAGAAATTTATCCTTTTATTCCACAATGCCTCAGGGTACTGGAGTAGCTCTGAGAATAGATAATAACTGAAGTCCCTCAAATACTGTCAAATGGTAATTGTGGGCTTAAATTGTGGTTTTATTATCACAGCATAGTATTGCCGAGAGGGCCCAAGTACCAGGCCTTTTCTTTCTTCTTTTTTTTACTCTCTCTATCTTGAGCTTTCACTGGATTATTATTTTTCCTTCACCATCAGTATCATGACCTGTTTTTCTTTGATTTTGCTGCTGTTTTGTTAGTTGTACCTTGTTAATGGATAGCATCTAGGCCAGCAACATTGAGAAGCAAATATGTGCTCTTTTAGAATGTGTGATTGAAGACGAGGAAGAAATTTCTTACAGGCTGCAATTCTGTTCAAGGGTAATGTTTTATTTTGTTGTTTTTGTTTTTATGTTGACCCTACACAAGTTCTTCTAAAAATGGAGGTCATAGCAGGAAGTAATTTGCTATGCATACTGTCTGAACCAGTCAGTCCCAATGACAAGATGACAACTCTTCCATTAGTGCAAAGTAATCTTATCTGTTGTCTTCAGAAAATAAATAAAATGCAACTCTTCAGCAGACTAAAAGGCTGCTTTAAAAACAGGGAGCTCCCAAATCCCCAACTGTCTCCTCAAAATACATTTGTTGAAAAGACAGGCTTGATTTTGTTGGCAGCTTAAGTACTTGAGAAGAAGCAGCAAATAAGGGGAGCCTTGTCTTTTGAGAGAAGTATTCCGAGGTAGTAATTTAAAACTTCAAACTCCAGTATTCTTCCATGAAAACTGGAAGTTCTACTTTTTATAGGATTATATAGAGAATCACTGCACCATATAGAAAAACTGTGAAGGGCTGATTAGGAAATATGTACTTCCAGTAAGTTCAGTATCGGGAAAAGGAGATGATTCCAGAAGACCGAATGTACAGAAAGGATTCTTCACGTCTGCCACCTCAGCTCACACCTCTCAAAATCTGCCAGTGCCTCATAAAGGGTTTCAGTTCTTCTCTGTTAAGAATCCATAGCTTGAATCACACAGCTGACAAACTTTCATATAATTTTATCTCAGAGTATTGCTTGAATTGATTTAGGATAAAGTGTCCTACTTCAGAGAGATGCAGGTCTTAACCTGAGCTTTTTGAAGTAATTATTTTTGTGCAGGTGTGAGGAATACATGATTGTGTTAAAGTCTGACTGCTTTATAAACCATGATACTGAACAGAGGAGAAAAATAAGCCCAACAAGAAGGTACGCCCTACTGCAGAGCATATCCAGAGGTGTAAGACTGAGACAGACTTGCATTATGTTAGCTTAACTGATAGACTTAGTGATGCTAGAATAAGATTTCTGTTGAGAGACACTAACAATAGTCACAGATTAACTACTGGAAAATGTCAGTGTCAGATTTACATAAGACTCTTCCAGTTGCCAATGCTAAACAGTCATGTTATAGAACCGCAGGTGGAGAGAGAAAGCGAGAGATTAATAGAATTGCAGCCAAATGCCAATATATCTTAAAAGTAATTATAATCCTTTTAGAGACCTTAAAAATACATTCAGTGGAGCCAATTCTTTGCATCTTTTGTTAAGGTGTTTGAACTTCTTTTGGAGATAAAATGTAGAATGGTGATGAAAGCAGAGAAAAAGAATTCCATGACAACAATCAAGGTGTTTCTTGGGCTTTTCAAGGAGAAATTTCCTTGACTGTCTTGAAGCACATAATTTACTACTGAAAATATCTAAGCAATGAAAAGTGAGCTCTGCCCAATAGTGTATGCCAGGCTATTTATTTGTAACACAGAGTGCTGCTTTTATTGTGATACCGAACTTGGATATTCTCAAGGTTGCAAGAAAAGCAAACTGTCATCCCAAAGTTTGCAGCTCCTTACAGTAGTTTATTTCACGCTCTTTGAGAGTAGGAAGCCCAAGGGCTCTGGTGCTGCCCCAGTGTGGAAAAGTGAAAGGGGTAATGCCTGCTGGAAAGCTGTTATTGTACCAGTTGCTGCTGAACTCCTTTGTTTACTCCTCTCCTTTAGTGCAGCAAACATTTCTGCTAGGCTAGCATTTGTGGCA
Organism: Aquila spilogaster; assembly: GCA_024606505.1. Classification (NCBI taxonomy): domain Eukaryota; kingdom Metazoa; phylum Chordata; class Aves; order Accipitriformes; family Accipitridae; genus Aquila; species Aquila spilogaster. The sequence continues at coordinate 23,330,237 of JANHGO010000044.1, read as the reverse complement.
TCTGCTCCTGTCACACTGACAAAGCAGAACTGCGTGTTGGTAGTGGCAGGGAGGACAGCAGTGCTTCTCTGCTCCATTTCTTTGTTTCCCATTGAACCCTCTTCCTCATCTGTTAGTTCATTCTCCATATGCATTCGGTATTTTCACGTCTATATATTTAGTTGTTTGCAGTAGACTCTTTCCATCTTCTTACTTTGTGTAAACTGTCTGTCTAGATTTTACGTTACTCTAAGAGACAACCATTTCTTTGTGTGCACTTCTATGCAGCATCCGGTAAGATGCAATCCTGCAATTAATTGGAGGTTCTGATAATCTTGCTGTCAAAAAACTGTAATCACTGATAGTATTTACTTGTTTGTTTATTTATTTATTTTAAGTCACTTTCTATTCAGGGAAGACCACAGGAAGGAAGCTAGTTCATATCTGTAACCACTTTTCTTAACAAGCTTGTGTGGATTCCTACAACTCATATGGAAAGAAATCTACCAGGAGAAAGCATTGTAACCATGGTATCTCTGTAGCTGACATTTTAATGGTGCCCCAGTACTTGTGCTAGCTGTAAAACCTCATTGTTCATGCTATTGGGAAGATTTTAGGCTGTCCTAAAATAAAGAAGTCTGTGATGTCAGAAAGGCGAAAATTTTTCCTTCCTGAAGAATGCTCTGTGGAGACGTGTTGTGTGTGAAAGCTGTTGTCCAGAACACAGTATGAACTATTTACTGGTAAATGCTGTGTTACTGTAGCAGTACTCAGATGTTTTGGAATACTGAGTTTAGCCTCAGGAGCTGTTCATTATTCACCGGTGTTTATCTTGGTGATTTGTTTTGATCCAGAATGCTGCTGTAACTAGATTTTGTTAATGATTATGACACTCAGCAAGCAGATGAAATAAAATATTTTTGGTACTTTTTTTTTTAAACTTCAAAACAGAATTCCTTGGGGGAAAAAGGAAAAAAAATAGTTCTCTGGGTTCTTAGGCTCTTTCTCTAAATAGATCTCCAGTATTTGTAGTTCTAGTATTTGTACCTCTTATACTAAGAATGGAAATACCAAACATACCCTGCAAATGCCAAGTTTTCTTAGTAAGAAAGTCTGTACTTAATAAAAGTTGCTCGTTCCACAGTTAGCGCCGGCTATCTTCAAAATACGTTAGTGCTAGACACCTTTCAGGGGTGAGATGTACTTTCCCTGGGAACTGCTGCTATGAACTGTTTAAGATAAATGTGAATCTGTCTTCCTGTCCTTTTTCATGACAGGAGCAATGGGAAAGCGCCAATCAGTTGGTTAATGAATCCGTGTGATAACTTCATGACTCTTCATTTTCTCCCACACTATCGGTGCTTTTAGCAGCTCTGGAGATGTTAATCTCTCAACATTTGCACAGGAGAGGTCTGCGCCTGAGAGAGGTCTTTACATGCTCAGCGTGTCAAAAAGCACCACTGTTGATCTGATCTGTGTCTGATTAATTCCAGCAAGTCCATTGCCTGTCCCGCTGAGCTGTCACCATTGCATTTCCAAATCTACCGCTCAGATGTCACTTTGGGTATGATCACTGCTCCATCATCCCTGTTCCTGCCAAGCTGCTCTTTGTGCATCTGCTGTGCTGGTCGCAGCTCAAAGCCTGGTTCCCTGACTCTCCTGGTGGGCAGGCTTCCCCAGGTCTCTGTGGGGCAGGGGAAGCTGAGTTGCTCGGGTTAATCACCTGAGCTTGGGCAACATGCACACCTCTACTTCTAATCTCCACATTTGCCTTTTTGTTTACAGTTTCAGGTGTCCATTTAAAGTTGGTAATAATTTGATACAAAACAATTTCAGCTCTATACTTTAGGATTCAGAAAGCATTCTAGTTTGGTGTGGGAGCTTCTATCTTGCCTGGTTGGGATATGATGTCCTTATGCAAATACCCTTTTGTTAGCATGTTCTTAGCCAGAATTTCACAAACTCACTTTTTGAATTTGCATACTGCATAAAAGTGCTCTGTAGATCATCATGAAGTCAAGGGATTTTCTTATAAATAACTGTTTCTGTGATAGTAGGTAATATTCTGGTCTTTACTTGGGAACTGGCTGAACGTTTCCTGTAAGATTTTTATTGACTGAAAAGTATACTGATAGTTACTGTCAAGTCATCAATAACTATGTTATGATAGTTGGGGAATGGGGGAGAGGATGGATGGTGATGACAGTAGTGAGAGAATAGTTTACTGCCATGTGTATATCCTCATCATTTTATCCTCATGTATGTCAAAAACAAAACCAACAGTAGTAGTCAAAAGGGGATATGTTGGAGATATGGAGCAGTTTGAGAATGAGACAAAAATGGGAATGTCTTGGAAGCTACAAATGGCAGAGCTGATAAATTGTGGAGGACTTCAGTCTTTCATACACTGTAAGAACTCCTTGTGGGAGGGTTACTTCTACGAAATTTTGGTTCTCTATTCTGTTTAATCTTTGGGGTGCAAAAGTTTATATGGATTCAGAAGGTGATTGAACAACTCCACAAGAATCCCAAACTGCTGAAGACTATCAACCGAAGGTGTAGTCTCTGATCTAATATAATCATGAGACTAGAACTCAAAGATTCAAGGGAAATACCACCAAACGTTTCAGTTCTTCCATGTTTTTTTCTTCCTTTCTGGCTAGATTTCCAGTGATAGTACATTGCTTGGGAAATCGTGCTAGTGGCTTTGTCTTTAAAATGACATATTGAAATATATAATTAAATATCCTAATTTTCTGTCTTTATAAAAATCATTAGTTTTAAAAAAATCGTTAGTTTTAAACATCTTATACATACATCCAACAGTAGTTAATGGCATCAGGGAGAATATGGGCACCAAGGTTTGAGAATTCTTTCATGGTTGGGTTTGTTTTCATTTTTTGTGCGTTCACAATTCTTCATACTTTGATTTTTGTATAACTAGTCTGGCATTACAACCACCCACAGTGCGTAGATATGATTAATGCATGTTCTGTGGAGAAAATAAAGTAACAAGTAGTTTCTAATGGTCTTGCTTATATTTTTATTTTAATAATTATTACACCATAATAGTTATATTTCGTATTTATGTTTCTGAATTCATTTGAATTAACAGTATGAGCGATGTTTTTCAAGCAAATCCAGAGTAAGACCAATTATTCTTTTCCTATTTGATATTACAATTGATCTTACGTGATTAAATCATTTCTGCTTTATCAGGAACCTTTTTTTTTGTTGTTTTGTTGAAAATGCAAAATGTGTCACTGTATTATACAGTTGTGCATATTACAGTGATCAGTGTGGCATGGCTGCAGCACTGTTGATCCTATTGTAGTGCTGTTAAATGAATAAGTAAGGGCTGACAACTGGCAGCAAAATCGATACGTGCTCTTTTAAGGTGGTGCTCATTATTGCTGGACACAACAGACCAGAACTTGCTGTTAGTATTGGGAGACTATTTCAAATGCTGCCAAGGTCAAAGCCAATATACTTCCTAGTATTTTTTGCTTCCTTGTAGGGGTGAGAAAACCCAAACACAGTGTAATCACTGTAATTGCTCATTTTGAATTCTCACAGGAGTGAACACTTTACAAATGTTAAAGCTAGTGGTGTGTGTGGAGTGGGGAGGCAGGCATTTGAAGAATCAACCTGCTCCCAGCGCTGCTGTACTTCTGAGCCCATGTGATGCCTGGGGGGCAGGTTGTGCTTCCAAGGCTGGGATACCTCTTCTCTTCTTTTTTTTCCAAGTCTTAGGTACATCTTTCCCTTCTTCACCCTCTTTCAGAGACTGGGAACAATGACCTTTCTGTGGTTCATTTCCCCTCTAAGTGGGGATTCTCACATTTTGCATGACTTGAGAGTCCTCCCTGGGAGAAGGCTGAAGCCATCAGATGTGACCCGACTCCTGCCAGACCTAGGGCTAACAGCTGAGCAGTGAGGGCCCTGTGCTAGAGCGGGAGAAGGGCTGTGTGAAACCCTTGGAGTATTAAATGAATGTGGGAGTCCATTTCAGTCTGCTCTTGGTACATGGTTCTGCATAACAGTAGGCCCAAGTCTGTCCTCTGTTTACTGTGGCTTGGTCCAAAGTGCATAAGAATACAAGAGGCACATAGCTTGATGAAACATTGTGATTTATTAGTTAATGTCTTAAAAGAACTTTGAGAGTATGCAGCAGAGGCATTATGTTTAAAATAGTATAATTTCAGAGTGGCGCTTAAGCAGCTTTGAGGAAGAAAGCAAAATTTTACTTAAAAATGCACTGTAATTTTCATAGTTTGGATAATAAACAGAGCATTGACTACAATAACAGTAAAAGCCTAGAATATATTAAAAATCATGTCAAGTTCAACTTCTGCCAAAGAATGATGTAACACAATATACCAAACCAAAGTGTGCCAAATAATAAATAAAATAGAAGAAAACAGCTTACAAGAGCAAGGAGATTATGTTTATAATGCCGTAAGAATGGATAAATGCACTATTTTCTGCACTTGTAACTCTCTGATATGTGAATAAAAATACTCAAAGCATTCAAATTCCACAGTAATTTATTCATAATACAAATACTAAATTCAGTGGAATATGACCTAAAATTAATCCATTCTTGTGTTTGCGTTATAATATTTATCAACATAAGAGACACTGCAACCTAGCTTTTGACCGTCTTCTTTGTGACTCTCTTTTTCTCTTTGATTTATTTGCAAGATGGTTGGAACATGATTGAATGAAGGAAATTGATTTTATTTTGTATGGGTAAATGATCTTGAAAATATTGTATCTTAGAGCAGAATGTTGAGAGTAACACAAAATGCATCATGTTGTTTGAAGCTAAATGCTAGAGATGCATGCATCGCTTAATTGTTTTTTCTTTCTAGTCTTTCTGCTCTTCTTCAGGCACTAGAGAGTAACAGTTCTTCATTCCTGTTATCCATAGTTTCTCCTCTGACTTCTCTGAATAGCAGTTATGAATGACCAAGTGGAACCAATTCTGGGGCATCCCACAATTGCTGCTGCATATGAAATATCCTAGACATGCTAGTGGTATAATTTTTGTTGTTTCAGGATCATCACAACTGCTCTTTAATTAAAATATATATATATATTGGAATGGCAAAAGCAGATGTAAATCAGTCAAGTAATGCAAGTAATGACTCTGTATGTTTCAGCCAGGTGTTTTAATGTCTTTTATTCTTGACAATACTGCAAAGTTCATATGGATGCTTGGAAAGGGCAGCCTCATTTCTTTCATCCTTCTGTACCGACAGCTCAAGCTATTTAACTGGTATATGCCTGGGGTATATATGTATGACTGTGACTGTAGTAATATTGCAGAAAAATCACCACTGTGAAGGCATAATCTCAAAATATTGTAAAATTTTTTTTGCAAGGATGATGTTGAAGGTACTTACGCTCTTCTGAGTTGACCAGAAAGCTGACTGAAGCATTGTAGTGCTTCCATATTTGAATATGAAATACTGCCACTTGTGACTCCCACAAGTATATGTGATAACCTGGGTCTGTGATCCTCAGTCAGCTCAGCTTAAAATTGTTTGCTGGAACCATGTTGAAAGTTGATATTCAGATTTTTTTGACTGCATTAAGAATTTTAGAAACACTCGAAATTCCCCCTTCAATTGCTTTAGAGTACAGGTCTTCTCTGACATGTCTGAATCAAGACTGTTATTAATAAGGGACTTAAGTCCCTTTATTATCCTCTGTGCCCTCCCTGCTTCTGTCCTTTTCTCCTTTGTCCGTGCTGTCGAGCCATTGGCTTAGCGATGATTTAGGTAAACTCCTCTAAGAATTCCCTTTACACGCTGGGTGAAACAGTTGCCAGTGCTGACTAGTTTATCTTACAAGCACAAATTTCACTGCACACTTAGTGGCCCTCTGAGCATTAAATAACATGCAGTCAAGGAGCTTGTCAGGCTGTATCATTACTGTATTTGTAACTGACTCTGCAAAGAGATCACATAGCTGCTCAAGGAAATAGTTAATAGGGTAATTGCCTCATTTATCTGGAAGGGAGAATAAAAGTGATGGGTAGGATATTGCCCTATTATGGAAGTTAAAAAATAAGTTGAAAAATCTGTCCATTTCAGGTGTACTAGACCACTAGGTAATCCACAGCAGTGGATAACAGATTTGTAATTACATTGAAGTATTTCACTGGAAGGGTTACGTTCCTTTAAACTATTTCCCACTTGTCTATGCAGCACACATCTGAGCAAAATATTCAGGTTAGAGTACTGTGTGGACAAGTTGACATATTGCTTTCCAACTCTCACTACTTTTGGTACATTTATGCTGGCAGTGTACAATTTGGTTTCTAGATTTTAATGCCAAATAGCGGATCTCTTTGATTTATGGCTGTCAGAATGCACACTAGAAACTGCTTTAGGAAGTGTGAGGTGACAGCATGTTGGTTATTTTTAAGCATTATATTGGTATATACATACTTGAAGTGATTAGGAATACTTTCACTTGTCTCCCTGTTTCCGCATCCTTTCCTTCTTCCAAAGTTTTCTCAGTGGCTGTCAGTCAGTTGCGTCTTCAGTACTTTCACTTTGTCATTCTCGTTATTCAGTGCTATAATCTTCAACTTGTACATATTACTCTCAGGCATTTTTTTCTAGTTTACATCCAGAACTGTAGATAGATAGTTATACATAATAATGGATTATGCCAGTATCTGTGGACTGTGAATTCACACAGAGATTTGCCTATACATAGCTGTAAAGAAAATGTAGATGAAGTGCTTTTACTTAACTTTGACTATTATTATAACTCTTTTCACAGTTCCTATTTTCATTTAACACAGAATAAGCTACATTTATTTGCCTACACACTTGTCTCTACTCAAACTTACTGGCACTGCAATACGTACAAGTAAATGAGATTTAGGCTTAAGATAGATATTAATACAGACTTCTGAGAATGTTTGTTTTAAAATATATTCATGGTTTTTAAAAAGCAGTAAGAGATGAGTAGGTTTGACATTTAAAAGTGAACTAGAACTTATCTTCCTGCATCATATAGAGTGAACTAAGATGAACTAACTCAATACATACCCATGTCTGTTGAAATTATACCTTGCTTCCTAGGACTCTGTCTCCTGAGGAGACAAGATCCTCCTTATAGGTTAACTAGACATTATATTTTTTACTTAATTAGACTGCATTTCAAGTCTCCCTGATTCAGAGTCAATTTAAACATGCAGTCATTTGATGCACTGGAGTTAATGGACCATGGATGAGATCCCTATTCAGTAGGTTGTAAGCTCCTTGTCGACTGCGTTGATGTTCCTTTCACGTGATGTTTTCTGTTTCTTTCTGTTATCCCAATTACTTTATCTCTCAAATGATCATATTCATTTGAAAGTACTACCTTACATGTGAATTCATTAATGCTTTAATTTTGAAGTAATCCAAGGTAACTCAAGTAAATTTATGATTGCCTTTGAGTTACATAAGAACTCATGACCTTGGTGACCTATGCTCTTAATTCTTGTTACCAAGAGAGATGTGATGTTTTCTTAATAGCTACTAACTGCAAATCACATTTAGGCAGCCATTAACTGCCAGGTGAGGATATGAATGCCAAAAGGGTCTTTGCTCTTACATTAAGGTAGGTAGTAGGAATATTCTTGTACTACATTTCCCAATCTGTAAAAAAAAATTCAGGATAAAACTGTCACTTACACGTTTGAGAAATATCTGTTAGTCTAAAATATGTTCAAATGCAGCTCTAACATATTTACCAAAGAGCACTTCTTGATATAACTTGCACTGCTTGACCGATTCAGTTTTTGTAGACTGAAAATGTTTACATTTTCAGAAAGCTTCTCACAGGCAGCAGTTACCAGAATCATTATGTAGCTGAAATGTTATTAAAGTAAAAGGAACAGGAAAGTAAGCAATACCATTGAGGCATTCTGCAGATTTGTGTTTAAGCTTTGTGTCTTCCTACATTGCCACTGGGTCTAGTAATTATTCTGTTTTAATGTGAGATTTTAAATTAAAAATCTGTTAGAAAAGTATTGTGCTGTATTTCTATCAAAGCTTCAAAGTCTGCCTCGTTATCAAGGCCTGCTTCTGATGTTTTTTATCTTCTTTTATCTTCTTCCCTCTTTGTTTCAAAGATATTTTGAAGTATAAAACAGGTAAGGTATCTTTTGTAATGGATTCATGAAAAGGAAGCTGAAAGAGAAGATCTATAAGATAGATGAAATGCAGCAGAGGGACATTTGAAAGAATGAAATGGAAAATGATAATGGAATTGTGCCAAATCACAGGCACAAACAAATTCATCTGCATGGTTTACATATCAGAAATCAACAGGTGCCATATTGAAAATTATATTTCTAACATTTGTATAAGCTATGTTGAAATAAAGTCAACCCTTCAAGTCTTTTGAGTTTAAAATCATAAACTCATACACAGTGAAGATCTTTCTGCTTCAAGTTAGTCAAGAGTCCTAGACTTGTTGAGCATCTTTCTTTGAATTAACAACTTAGAAATTGATATCTTCCATTAACTCTCATTAAGTGCTATTAAGCTTTGTATATAAGTGCAGAAATAGCGATCTATTCTTTGCAGTTTAACTTGCTGTTCTTGTATCTCATCCTTGACTAAAATTTTCTCTTATTGCAATTGTCTTCTGGAGATATGGAGATCCTGCAGCTCTAATCTGTACCAAGTGAGCCACAGTTCTGAGCTTATTTCATACACACTTTAAACTGGGATCAACATGTACTTTACCCTTTTGGTTATTCTCAACTCTACCTTTCCTTTTTGTATTTGGGAATGATAATTAGTTTTATAAGTTATTCTGATATTATTTTTTTGACTGCTTTCTAGTTAAACTCAGAATGAGGGACATCTTTGGTAAGAGAATTCACTATAATCTGTGAGAAGTTTGACCTCTTTGTAAATTTGGAATAGAACGTATATAAGTATATTATAGCAAACTACCTAAATGAGAACGTATTTGAGGCAGTTTTCCACCAAAATCTTTTTCAGAATCCATTTATTTCACGAGTCCTTGTGAAATCAAACAGATGTGTAGAGCTAGGACTAACAGCTGTGCAGTTTCTGGTACAAAGGGAAAGCTGTAATGGAAGCTTTTGTTTTAGCAGCTAAAAAAAAGAAGTGCTAAGGTGCTAAAAGGTTAAAAAAGCCTGCTACCAGTGTAACATTCCTATGAGTTAGAGCTTGATCTCACAAATGTGACATCTTTGAGGGCAGGAGCAGTTTGTTGTCACTTCACCTAGAGCTGCACTGAGCACAGGCCTTTCTTCTCTCCTAATCATAGAATGGCTTAAGTTGGAAGAGACCTTAAAGATCATTTTGTTTCAATACCTCTGCTGTAGATGAAGTTGCCACCCATTAGATCAGTCTGCCCAGGGGCCCCATCAAGCCTGGCCTTGAATGCCTTCATGGATGGGGCAACCACAGCTTCTCTGGGCAACATATTCCAGTGACTTGCCACCTTCTGGGTAAATACTTTTTCCAATCATCTAATCTCAATCTCCCCTCTTTTAGTTTAGGGCTTTTTCCCCTTGTCCTATCGCTGTCTGCCCATGTAAAAAGTTGGTATCTCTCCTGAAGCTTCCTTTGAGTACTAGAAGGCCACTTATGAGGTCTCCCTGGAACTTTCTCTTCTCTATGCTGAGTAAGCCCAGCTCCATCAATCTTTCTTCACAGCACAGGTGCTCCAGCCCTTTGATCATCTTTCTGACCTCCTCTGGACCTGCTTCAAAAGCACAGCATCTTCCTCGTGCTTGGGGCCCTTGGCCTGGACCCAGTACTCCAGATGGGGGCCCTAAAAGGGCAGAATGGAGGAGGACCATCCCCTCTCTTGCCCTGCTGCCACACCTCTTTTGATGCAGCCCAGGATACTACTGGCCTTCTGGGCTGAAAGTGCACACTACTGGCTCATGTCCAGCTTTTTGTCCACCAGGACCCCCGAATTCTCCTCTGCTGGACTGCTCTCAATGAATTCTCCCAGTTTGTATCTGGGATTGCCCCGGCCAGAGTGCAACACCTTGTACTTGGTCTTGTTGAACCTCATTAAGTTTACATCTGAGCACTTTTCAAGCTCATCCAGGTCATTCTGGATGGCAGCACTTCCTTCTGTTGTGTCAACTGCACCACTCACCTTGGTGTCATCTGCAAGCTTGCTGAGGGTATATGCAATCCCACTGTCTATGTCATTGATAAAGGTGTTGAAGAGCACCAGTCTCAAGACAGACTCCCAGGGGAAACCACTCTTGACTGACCTTCATCTGGACACAGAGCCATTGACCACAACCCTCTGGCTGCAACCATCCAACCAGTTCTTTATCCATCAAATAGTCCAGACTTCTAATCCATATCTCTCTTAATTTAAAGATAAAGATGTGATTGAAGGCCAGGCAGATGATATCAGCTGCCCTTCCTTTGTTCAGTGATGCCATCACTCTACTGTAGAAAGCCACCAGATTGGTCAGGCATGACCTGCCTTTGGTGAAGCCATGCTGACTATCTTGGATCATCTCAACATGTGCCTTAACGTATCTTCTGGAAGGATCTGTTCCATTATCTTTCTAGGTATAGAACATGAGTGTCACTGGCTTGTAGTTCACTGGGTCTCCCTTTCTTAAAAATGGGAGTGATGTTTCCCTTTTTCAAGCTATGACGGTCAGAACTTTTCAAATATAACGGAGAGTGGCTTGGCAACCACATCAGCCAGCTCTTTCAAGACCCTGGGATGCATGTTGACTGGTGCTATAGACTTGTATGTGTTCAGCCATGTGAGGTAGTCTTGGACCTGCTCTGAAGTGGGAAGGATTTCTTCCCCTGACTCTGGCCTCGAGGTTCAGGGACACAATTAGCATGGGAAGCCTGACCGGCAGTGAAGACTGAGGCAAAGATCTCTCTGAGTACCTCAGCCTTCTCCACATCTGTTGAAGCCAGTTCCCCCTTCCCATTTTTCAGAGGGGGGTTATGCCCTCTGTGCCCCTGTATCTTCTGACCAATATTATCTCTAAGAATCCCGTGTTACTTTTCACATTCCTTACTAAGTCTAGTTCCATCTGCACCATCTACACTTTCCTAATCCCATTTCTACATTCCTGGATGACATCCATGCACTCTTTCCTGCTTTCACTGCCTGTACTTTTACTTCTTTTCCCTCAGTTTTACCCACAGATCCTTGCTCAACTGTGCTAGTTTTCTGCCTCCTCTGATTTCTTATGTGGGGGGATGAAAAGCTCTTGTCCTTTCAGAAAGGCATCCTTAAAGAGCTTCCAGCTCTTTACCATTCCTGTGTCCCTAAGGACAGTTTCCCAGGGGATCTCATCAGTAATTCCTTAAACAGCTGGTGTATGTGATCCCGATTTTGCTCTTTGCCAGACCCCTATTTCTCGAGATCACAAACTTGACTGGGGCATGGTTGCTACAGCCTGGGCTGTCTCCAGTCTTAACCTCTTTAATGATCTCTTCCATGCTGGAGGGCAGCAGATCCAGTAGTGCTTTACCTCTGGTTGCTCTGTCCAATACCTGAGTGAGGAAGTTATCTTCAACAGATTCCCAGGAGTCTCCTGGGTTGTTTGCAGCTTTCTTTGTTGTTTTTCCAGCAGATATCTGGGAGGAGATTAAATAAATAAATAATCCCCCATCAGGATGAGAGCCTGTGAGCACAACACCTCTTGTAGCTAAAGGAAGAAGGCCTTGGAAACAGGCTCCTCCTGATCAGGCGGCTTGTAGTAGTCCCTCACCACCAGCTGTCCTTCATTGATCTGGCTCCTAATTTTAACTCACAAGCTCTCAGCCTGGTCATGGCTGTTTCTCAGAGGCAACTCTTTGCAATCTATCCACTTCGTAAAGTAGAGGTCAGTTCCCCTGCCCCTCTTGTCCTTTTTATTCCTTCTAAAAATCTTGTAGCTCTCAATTGTAGTATCCCAGTTATGTGATTCATCCTACCATGTTTCTGTGACAGCAATTAGGTCATAGCTTTCTAATTGCACCATGGTTTCCATCTCCTCCTCTGTATTTCCCATGCTACATGCATTGATGTATAGCTGGGCTATTGGCCACATTATTTTCTTGGAGAAGCCCTACCAGATTCTTCTGGGACAAATCTCAGGTTTTTCCCTTCTGCTTCTTAAAGTAGTAATGTTTCTTGGGTCTTTTCTGTCACTCAGCTACAGCTTAAAATGTTGTCCAAATGGCAAGTGCTTAAACTTAGGCACTTGTGTGGGTGACTGGAAATTGCTGTGCTTGTTGAGATGACTGTGCTATTTTGCTAGTGTTGATGGACATTTACAAAAGAAGCATAAGGAGAGCCCATCTTTATGTCTTGGCTCAATTTTATGTACACAAATGAATACATGCAACTGGAACAGGCTGAGTTGTGTCCTTACCATTCAAAGAGGAAAAAAAAACAAGTATCGTGTGGGAGCCTATGAATGTAACTATAAAAGCTAGCACAACATCTTGTAACCTGCTGGATAATAATTAGGAATTAAAAGTGTCTTTAAAGTAATCCGATGTCATGTTGGCAGAAAGCTTTCAGGAGAAAGTCTTATTCTAACACCCAACCAGCATGGAACACATGTTAACTAGCAAACCCCATATTCAGAGCTGTGCTGACGTCCTTAATTACACCATCAATTATGCTAATTTTAATGCATACTTGAGAATGTGATAAAAATAAACCAAAGGAGATTATTCGTTAGCTGC
>JANHGO010000044.1:23301046-23313986 GCA_024606505.1 Aquila spilogaster | reverse complement strand
TGACTGGGGGTAGAGGGGCAAGGAAAAAGCATGTGAGGAACTTGAAAGATGTAAAAGTCTGAATGGGAAGAATGACATGATCCTGGACAAGGGGAATCTACCAAGACAATTGTTTATAATGGAACGTGAGACTGAAATGTTGATTCTTGGTTTTGCAACCATACTGGTTTTGTGGGTGGTGCGTTTTTTGGTTTTTGGGTTGTTTTTCCCCAACAATCGTTACCCCATGATGATTCCCCAGTAAATAAATGAAATTATAAATGCCATCGAAACCTTTGACTATCACTTCTGATTTGTAAGTTTCTATTAGGATTCTCTGCAATCACTCTCTTCGCCAGCTTCAAAACTGTCATAAAGGAATGACTATGGCAAATAGGGATGCTAGAAATGTGTCACTGTGCTAACATGTTCTTGTCCTTAAGCTTTTGAAGAGTCTTTGTCATTGAAGGAGACCATTGGGTCACAGAGAAGAAAATGGCTTGGAAACAAATCCATTTTTGACTGTGACTGGTCTGGGGGCAGAGCTAAGAGGAGTTGGTAATATCAGGCTTTGTTTGTCCTGCTGTGTAAAATAAAGCTGTTCTGTTTTGCATGTGGCTGTAAATACTACCTGGCGGATATACACAGAAATAGTCATTATTTCAAGATTAGAAAGAATTGCTGAATCTTTTTCTGATCTAAACCAAATACAAAACCACAGAATGAATCAGGACTTTTCAGCCTTCTTGTATTTTATTTAGGCTCATCCACTGAGATTTAACTTCATTCTGGAGAAAGAAATTTTTTTAACCAATTGTTTAGATTTAGTGGCAGAGTTGACTTGTTCTTGGAGTTAAGTGGATGTGTGACTTTATTCTTTGGTTGCAGTGAGGAGGCGAGAGAGTGCTGATAGAAGCCAAGTTATCTTTTTCTCTAAAAAGATGGCTATTAATGCAGGATTTGATGTGTTCTTAATAGTAGAGGAGATAATGAAAAAAACTGTGTGGAGAAGGTGAAGAACTATTATTACCCTCAAGTAGGTGCTTGACAGTATTTGTTTACATGGTAAGTGTTCCCTGAAAACTTGTGGAATCTGTAAAAACAAGCTTCAAGGAGCAGAGGTGTAGTTGGAAGCAGACACTAGACAAGAGTTTGAGAATATGATGGAGGAGAGTTGGGAAAAAACCCCACATTTCATGGGTAACTAGCAATTTCTTGACATATGCCTGGGAAGAGGACCTAAAGGCAGATCTTTAGAAAAGCAGCATGACCTATCTAGGCACATGGCCTTCAGCATGTGGCAAAGGCAAGTGAAGGAAATAGAGTTAAAAGATAAGGCAATTTCAATAAGGGATGTGGAAAAATAAAAAGCAATTGGGTTAGCTAACACTGAAGTCAGGTAGCTCTAGAAATCAAAGAAATGAGAGAGAGAGAGAGAGAGAGAGCGCAAGCACCGGAGCCCAATGCCCAGGAGGTAATGAAGATGGTCTTTAGAAGCGTATGAGAAATAAGATCTTCCGCGAGATGGGGGAAGAAAAAGGGGGGGGGCGGGCAAAAGAGAAGGAGGGAAAAATCAGATCAGCAACAGGTCAACTTTATGATGGAGAACCCTTTCTTAAGACTTGACAAGGTTTGTCATCAGAGAATATTTAGGACAAGGAGGGTAGACTCTATCCCAAGAGCAAATATGAGGAATATGAACCTAAAAAATGGGAAGACCCTAAGGTGAAATAGGAGATATCCACTGATTGCTCACTCTCTCTTTTGAAATAAATGACCTCTAGAAACTCAATTCTATGAAAGGATGATGACTTCACCAAGATGGGAAAGGAGGAAGCTCAAATAACTTTTAATTAAGTCTTGTGAATCTCTTTTAAGAAGGCAAGAGGTATTAAAAATGATTGGTGGTAAAAGGATCTTGTGCTATGAGAAATGTTTTGTATTTAAAAGTTTTATACCTACAAAGAACTTAATTTCATGAGGACTATCTAAGTAACCACAGAATCTTTTTATACAATATCCCTTATCTGCTCATTCTGCCATGTCCTTCACTAGTACAGAGTTTACTTGTTGGGGTTATGTTTGTCACTGAAATGTAAAGTGTCAAACTGATCTATGTGTCCAGGTCTTGGTCTAGGTAGTGATTTGTGTGTGCTGATACCAAGATGTTTAGGTGGAATTATCATTTTTATCTTTTCTTCAATTTACAGCACTATTGGGTAATTATTAATGTAAGGCTTCTGGGTTTTTTATTTGGGCATTTATTTCAGTATTTGTGATCATGCCTAAGATTTTTGTGTGCAGGATAGATATGATGGTATATACATAAATATTCAACAAACAAAACAAAAGGTCATACAAATCATATCTAAAATATGGGTTAAAAAGGTCACTTGTCTACAACTGTTGTACGTGTGAAAACTAGCACTTGCTGTGAGGTTTTTGTGTGCTGCTTTGTACGTGATTTGCTAGTATATACCCTCTTTCAAAGCTTGGATCTTGAAGTTTAAGGCGTCATAGAGGTTTTTTTCCACATGTTTTGTAGAAGGGAAAACAGAGGTTATATTTGTGTGCGTGTATGTGCCTGGGGGGTGCTATGCCACGTTTTACAGAAATTATCAAGATTCTAGAGGTACTAATGCAGCATTTTTGATAGTTTAAGATTAACACTGCAACTTTCAAATTTCCACAAATAGCTGTCTTTCACTTTCAAAGTCTTCTGCAGCAATAGGAAATGACAAATTCAAATCACCTGGCAGTCTAAAACTACCAGAAAACAATGAGTAGTCTCAATTTATGTGGATCCATTGGACACAATCTTTTACAGAACCATGAAGAGGGAACCACTGTTTTCACGCCAATTTTAAGAACTTTGTCAAAGGCATTTGTTCTTGAGAATTGAGAAACAGAAATAGATATTAAACTTCTGTTTAGCATGCTGTTTTACCAACACTTGTCTCACAATTCCACAGGAATTTTTACAAGATTATTTCTGATGCATTTCAAGAAACCAAATGCACTCTGTAAAGGAATTAAACAGCTCACTAGCAGCTATGCCTTAGAATGTCAACAAATATTATGAGAAACAATTCCCCATGAAGGCACCCGGGATTTCCAGCCAACTCTGCTCAAGAAGGGGGGTTGTTGCAATTCTCTCAGAGGAACCAACATTTGCTTCTAGAGCTGAGTATGAGGTCCTTGAATGCAGCTATTAGCAATAACATTCATGCACTGTGTGGTGATGAACATGATGCGGTGCTATACTCAACCTGAAAAAGAGAATGAAATGTTTTGTTTTGAATATCTTTGAAAGATTAGTTTTTTCTTTCTCACTTAAGGTACTATAAGTCAGTATGTTTTGACAAGAAGCTTAAAAGCCAGTGGAAATAAGCATGACATTAAAAAGTCTATTTTTCTCTCATACACACACAGAGTGATGCGAAATGATAATGAAAAGGTCAGTTTTGGAAAGGTTACAGAATGGTAGCTCAAAAGACACTTAGCAGCTTGCTGAGCTCCAGACCACAATACTAATTGGTGACAGTGTGCAAGTCGCCTTCAGAGGGGAGAACTGAATGCATCCCCAGCAAGCCACAAACAGCTTACCGGGCTACCAAAGACCACAGGATCCACTGAAATAATATTTCCTTTCTGCCTGTGGTTTTTTTCTTTTTTTTTTCCCTTTACTCCTTCCTGTTCCTCTTGTATTTTATTTATTTGTAAAGAAATGAGATCCTACACAAGCTGTATCCAGTACTAGTACCTACACTTATTTCTCTGAGACACACAGCAGCATGCTAGTCACTGAATTGTCTTATTACTGAAATGGACTGATCTAATATTGGGTTTCAAAAATGCCTATTTTGCCTAGAAAGTATTGCTTTCTAGGAGGAATACAAATCTGACACTTTTATTCATTTTTCAGACCAAGAAGCCAGTGGCAAATAGACCAAATTAGTGTTTTACCTGAAATATTACCTGGTTTTATATATTTGCATAATTTTTGTACTAATAAATCCTGTTGTTTCCCCTGATCTGAGAGCCTTTCCACTCTGCACTATGAAACTGCAGTCCTTGGGCTAGCTTGTCTCCCTTGAGCACCAGGTGCTAAGAATGAGGGGTGGTAAATTTTACAGCAATTATTGCTCCTTTAGTTCACGTGTCAGTGCTGTGGTGTAAATGCAAACCTCATTCATCGTGACAGTTGGTCCACTACCCCATTTCCTTATTTATAGGCTTTAAAAATATATAGACTACTGAGTTGAAGAGAAACTAAAAAGTTTTATATGTAGCAGTTGACACCTGTAATCCTCGTGGCTGAAGAATGGGAGTTGTATTAAGAGCACAAGATCAAATCCTGCACCATAAGTATGGGATTGAATTGAACTCATCAGTTGTTGTAGCCCTCTGTTGCAGTGAGAGCAAGGTCAAGACAGGCTGTTTAAAAGGCATCATTCAGACTTCATCAAGTTGTAAGTTTATAATTATAATATTTATTTTCAGAATGTAAATAAAATTATGCAAAATATGTATCCTTGCATTTTTCCATTGGAAACTATTTTGGCTCCTTATGACCAAGCTGTACAATTTCCTGTATATATCTCTACAATGATCTATACAATTTTGCTAGGCCAAATTAGTCTTAACTAGATGAGGAAATCCCCTTAGCAAAAGATATGCCTCGAGTTGTGATGGCTGCAAGCTAGCGTGGGGCATACCTGCACAAGGGCTCATCCCTCCCCTCTGCTGGTACTGTCAGTTCATTCAGACCCATTGAATCTCACCGCTGGGGAAGGAAGCGCATTGTACGGCTTCTTCACCTGCCAATAACGTTCCACGGACTGGTGCCGAAAAGACGCTATATGAAAAGGTGGCTGTCACACACCATTTTCACATCATGAACAGCTTCAAGATTAAATGAAAGAAATAGGCAGATATGCAGGGCTATTTCTGAGGTCAAAACCATCCTTTCCCCCCCCCTTCCATGTTTAAAGCTGCTAAATTATGAGCCCATGTCCTCCTGTCGGTATGACCCTAGGACATGGCAGGAGGAATAGGAGCAACAGGATAAAGCAAAGTATTAAGTGATCATGAAAGTCGATTATCCTGTTATGTTTGTTTGAAAAACTCCAGGGATTCAGTCCAGAAAACTACAGCACAAGTGTTTAGCCTAGTGGCTGCCCAGGTTCTTCTTTTTCTGTCATCTGTTTTGTAGAGTTCATTTGCTTCTTTTAAGTGTTTTTAAATCCCAAACTAAATCTTCAGGGCCATTTTTAAATAGGTGAATAGATAATTCTTTGCCAGCAATTCAACATTTACAAGCATTCTTTCAATAACAAGGTATGCCTGCTACTCCTCTTAATGGGGGAAAAAGATGTCAGGAAGGAAATGCTTTGACATTTCTGTAATTATTATGGTTCACACTTTTAAATGACAGCATTTTAAAGCCAAGTCGGATGATGCAGAGATACAAAAGACCCTCTCCAACTGATGGGGAGGTTTTTTATTCACAGTCTGTTTTCCAAGACTTTGGTTCATTTCTAGTCTTTTTTTTTTTTTTTTTTTTTTTTCCTCAATCATAAACATTAGTGCTTTACTAAAACTATGGTTCTCATTATTGTAGGTAGCACTTAGAACTTCAAGAAAAATGCAAACTGTCTTGAAACCTAGTAAAATTATGAAATTGAAATGTGAAATATCTTTACATAAATTAAATCCTGCAAAAGACCCACAAA
Organism: Aquila spilogaster; assembly: GCA_024606505.1. Taxonomy (NCBI): domain Eukaryota; kingdom Metazoa; phylum Chordata; class Aves; order Accipitriformes; family Accipitridae; genus Aquila; species Aquila spilogaster. The sequence continues at coordinate 23,308,272 of JANHGO010000044.1, read as the reverse complement.
GCTTTTAGAAAGTATGAGCTGGTGTTTTCTTCTTTGGGGGGGCAGGGGAGGGCAGCGGGAACAGTGGAGGCAAGGGTTGTTTGGTTATAGCCCTACAGTTTTTTCATAGTATAAGACGATAACAAAGATAACAGGTATCATAGCAAATCCCATACTGGAAATTAGTAGTATGCTTCTAATGTAGACAATCTTTTTTCATTTGAGTCACTAGAAGACCTGCCAACGCTCAGGCTATAAGGTGAGGCCCTGGGTTTCCACCCTTAAACTTTCTATTAAAGTCTTCTTATCCCCAGTTTTGGGGGATTGTTTTCAATCCTCTATTCTGTGGATTACAACAGAACACAGGCACCTCCAAATTGCAAGCTCTCCCAGTTTCGTGATTTCGTTACTTAATTCTCCAGAGAATCTGTATCTAGAACAATTATCTTTCCCTTCATTCTCTCTGCACTGATAATCCTGTGTACATATAGTAAATTTTGTCCACATCAAAGTGTTCAGCATAGCATGTTTTATGAATTTGAAATATTTACTATAATTCATTATGAGGTACAACATGTGCTGGTTATAATTACATTTTTATACATTTACTTAAATTAATGCTTCATAAATATCTTAGTAATTTGCTTTGCAGTTATTACATTTTTTTTTTGTAACTTAGTTTTAGATAACTTTCAGACTGAACTGAAAATATTTTGGACTTCCCTTTTTCTGCAACATGCTATCTCTACTCTTCCAGTATTATAGTCAATTTAGTCTACTCCTGCAGTGCAGAACTTTCTCATTTAAAGTGCGGTGGTTCCTGAAGATAATTGAAGTCTACTATGTGCATGGCATTCATTGTGTTAATAAATTAATATAGTTGTTTTAAATCTTGTAACGGATCAAAACCATGCAAGACCTTCTGCCCTCTTTATTAAATAGACAACATACTGCTATCTGCAATGTGGTTTTAGTTTGAAAATGTTATTTACCAAAAGGAAGGTAGTGATTGTATTAATAAAAACAAAAATAAAAAATCAGAGTTCCTTTCCCTAAGCAAATTTAGGTCTGAATTGCTACTCCAAAGTTGGTAAGTGTGGATTAATAGGAACTTTGGACCCAGTTGCAATGTGCATGTTTTTAAACAGAGAAAATTCCTACTGCTTTCAGTGGAAGGTTTGTTTACCTAAGGATGAAATTGCTGGGACTTTGTTAGGAAAAATGTCATGAGAGCAGTACTAAAATGTTTTCAAGCCAGACGAAGACATCAACCAAAAAATCTCAGAGCATTAGCAACTTCTGGTTTTCAAAAAGATTTGAAAATAATCGGTTAAGTTCCTAATCATAATTCTCCAAGACTTGGTTTTAAAAATTAAATAAAAACCTCCACAAATTTCCATGAAGGGGGCTATCAGTGAAATTCTTCTGCTGTATGTGCCATTGGCAGTACAGTCCAGCCAAGATAATTTGCTATTCATTTTTCCCTGTGATTCTGTCCAGAGCACTATCTTCATTTAAGCATTTCAGGCTCAAGCTTGGCATTTTTTTCTCCAGTTTCTCAGCTCGATTCTGAACATGTCCAGAGATTTTTTGATCAAGCCAGAACAGAAACAAATGGCTAGGTGTCACACCATCAGATAAAATGAGGGCATCTAAATCAGGATAATTTATGGAGAATACAAGAAAGCAAACTCTACAAAAAAGTGAGAGGAAAGTAGGCTCCTTTTTTTCATTATGATACATATCTGCATATACCTATATTTATGTTGTCCTGTGTATTATCTTTGGGCTTGACTCCGAAACTCTGTTTTCTCCTAATCAGTGTTGTAGATCTTCTATTAAGCTGGCTTAGGCTGTCTTTCATTACATTCTTCATATTCATATTGAGGCTGACATTCTGTGATTCAGCTAAAGCTAAAAGTGAAACTGTATTGTAGGAATTTAAGTTGTGACTATAGGCCATGACAGAAAAGAACACCCAAACCCAAAACTCTGTTAGTATCTTCAGCTTACAGAACTCCTGAAAGTGCACAGTTAAGAGTTTAAAAAAAAAAAAAAAAAAAAAAAAAAAAAACCAAAACAAAAAAAACCCCAGCAAACAAACTTGGGTTACCTGTTGAGTAACCCAACAGGCTGTGTTCACTCACATGAGAGTCTCAGAAGAAATAACCAGAACCAACTGTAATCACTTAACAGAAAAAAAATGTCCAGTTATATAATCTCAAGATAATCAACTGAGATGAGAAAACTGGGAACACTGCTATGAATAGAATATAAATTATCTTCATGGAAGATTTCACGTACAAATGCAAAGAAAATAAAACCCAAGAAAAAAAATACAAGCATTATTTTAAAGATGCTCCTCTGAACACTACTGGTTAGCATGTGAACAAAGTGAAAAACACCAGGAGCTCGCAAACATCAGACAATAACTTGAGCCTTCTTTAAACGGATAACTCTACTTTGCCTATAAGCTTTGTAAGATCCAAATACCAGCAATAACCTGAAGTTTCTTAAGTTTTAAGATCAGATCATAAATAGGTTTAGGAACATACATATGATGGTGAGGATAGCAAGTGAAACATATAAAAACATTAATATGTACTTTTTGGTTTTGATCACGTGAACCATCATAATCCAATCCAGTTTTCAGAATGTCAGCTAAGTACCTCAGCTTTATTTTTGTGAGACAATTACTGTCTCTAAATCTGTTATCTGCTTTAAAAGATGAAGGTAAATTCCTTCCTTAGTCACTTCATATTTAAAGACTTTTTCTGTTAGAGGTCTATCAATTTAATAGGATGAATTGTTCAGTTAGTTACTGGTATGGGATTAACAAGTTTCCTTACTGTCTTGTCTTTCCTAATGAAATTTGATATATTTATCAAGAAATTAAGATGACTGCTAGACTTTATAAGATAACTGAAAATAACTTTTCTAAGTGTTAACAAACATAGACTATTATGTAAGATTAATGTATTCCAATTCCAATGTATGGAGAAAGAGCCGAAAACACAGAAATCAGAAGCTGTGTCAGGTTCTGCTGAACCACAAATTCAAGAACTTGACTAGTGGTTTATAAAATATTAGACATCAGCAGTCTGGTTTCTTGTTAGCTGTCTAATGAAGGTCTAGATAAACCTACTTTTTTCTAAGTTACTTACTATGCATAAAGTACTTCATAAAATGGTATTTCTGAATAATCAAAAAAAGTTTATTTTTTCACCTGAACCTTCATAGTCCAGTTTTGCAGTTCTCAGTTTTACTTTTGAATTAGAACTTTTATAAATAAGTAACTCCTCTTGTTCCAGTTTTATAATACCAGATATCTTCTTTGATTGAACTTTCTGATCTGACATAGTCTTAATAGATTGACTACATATAGTGGGAGGAAGAGTAATTTGATAGAGAGCAATTGTGTCAGTGTGTGTCGCCTTTCTCAAACTTACTTAAAATCTAGACTATTTTTAAATCACCATCTCCGGTTGTGATCTCTAAATGATCTATCTTGATCATCTGCAGTGAGCTATGGTCATTAAAGAAAGATTATTATCTGCAGTAATGTATTATTTTTATGCTTCTCTGTTGTCCACTGAAGATAACGATCTTCATAGTTTTACTTCCCCCTACCATTGATTAAATATTAGATAACAAAGCTAACAGTGTTTTAATATTTCAGATACAAAGTCTCCTGGCTTCTTCAGTGCTGCAATTTTCAGTTCTTTGTAATGTCTAAGTTATTGACATAGAGGCACTTCTAATAGATACAGGACATTGTCATTTACAGAAGGTTTAAATGTCCATAAAAATATTTCACAAAGGAGTCAAAACTAACACAAAATAAACTTTAATGATTCAATCTGCTGCAGACCTCTGAAAAAATAATCTTTAATATGGCTCTTGGAAGTACTTTTTCTTTTCCTGTTACACAGAGTTATTTGCCATAAGAACATCATGTTCTGTAGTTTATTCTTCTTTGGAGACAATCCAAATGGGAAAGAACGTCAGGGCCAGAGTGAGTGCTCTACCAAGATCCTAAATTAGTTTTCTCCTTGATATGAAATATTTGGCTTAGAAAGTATCAGCCTTTAGTAAGGTAGCAGATTCTGAAGGCCAGAAATATGGAAGAAATGTTGCAACAATATTTTACAAAGATTAAAAGTAGACAGCCCTGATAATAGCGGGAATGCCAGACTGGTGCTGGCATTAAACAAAATAATGGAACAACTCAGACTTGATTAAATAAATAACTCAACAGTGGCAACATAAGCAAGCTTATAATTTTGAGCTTATAGAAGCCTACTGTTTTTATCACACTAATTTTACTGTCTAATAGCATAGGTGTAGTATACATAGAACCACACAAGATATTTGACTTGGTACTGTAAAGCGTTTTGTCTGATACATTAGAATTATACAAGCTAATGATAGTAAATGTTGAACTGATCAGAAAACATGGGTATCAGTAGAGGTGTATGATTAATGAGGTCTCACAAGTACGTATTTTCAGCCCTTTATGATCTGACATTTTAGTATTTGTGGCCTGGAATAAAACATGAAATCATCTCTGCTTCTGTTTCCTTATTATGGAGAAATCAGAGAAACAGTAAATGAGAAAAGAAGAGAGGACATTAATACCAGTTAAACCATGACAGTAGATTCTTTGGTTTCATAATTTCTTTCAATACATACATACTGCTGTCTAGAAGATTCTGCCTTAAATCATACAAAGAAAACCCTTGGCAAAGCCTGCCTGTATAAAATACCAACCACTGCAGTAGGATGTTGTAGAAGTTCAAATAGTGTTTTTGTTGTGTGTTTGTTTTTCTGGCTTTTAACTTTCTCAGATTCTTTCATATACTTTTTATCTGATACCATAAAAATAATATTTTCCCTGACTTCTGCAGAGACATTATGCAGAAATATTGCTTACATTCCCTGTAGAACAGTTGTATTCTCATTTCAAAGTTTTATTCTTCATTTGAGAAAGCTATGATTTAAAGGAACTCATGTGCTGGATCAAGTAATACAAGAAAGATAAGCTCCAGGAATGTGGGAAGAAAAACTCTTTTTTTGGTAAATATAACAAATTGGCCTGGATTAGCCTACTACAGTGAAATACTTGTGTACTTCATGCAGGGTATTTAATCAGTGCCTGACTGGAAAAACTATCTTCATTAGCTTTGTGTTCTTTGCAGTTGAAATAGAATTACCATTTGATTTCTGCTAGATGGAGATTGCAAAAGTAGTCTGTTGGTTGGGTTCCTGTCATCTGCCTTGGGGCAAACCAACTAATCACTTTGTTATATTAAACCTTTAGAAGCATTTTCCCAACTGACGTATCCTGCTTAGGAAGTCACAACTGCGCATGGAGTTACTTGCACACACAGAATCTGGAGTGTGTCATTTGGATATCTTCATCAATCAGTCTGTTATTGCAGCTAAACAGCATTCAGCACTCCAGTCATGGCTGGTACTGAGCCAACAAATATTCCAATTAGTTAAAAAAATAAGCATCACCAAGGTATATCATTGCTTGTGTTTGCGCTCACTTTTCTCTGCTCAGGAAAATGACCTCCACTTATGAACACATTTTCTTTGTGGTAACCTTGCAGTTATCTGACTTTTTCAGATTAAAAATTCCTGTTATAATATTGAGGGGGCGGGGAGAGAAAAGCCTTTAGGCCAAATAGAATAAAATCCATTTCATAGAATGGAAAAAGAAAGCTCCTTATCTTTTACCCTGGTGGAACAGCGAAGAGGAATCATCTTTTTTTTTTTTTCTTTTTTTTTTTTTTTTTTTTCTTCTAACAGCATATACAATATATGCTTTCAATTCAGTCAAGAATCTAGACGCTTTCCCCATTTTTCTCTTTCTCTGTTGACTGCATGTTCTTTTTGCTTTTATTGGCAGCACTATAAATGTATGAAGTGAAAGGATTTTGTGGGTCAAGTCACAGTCTCCTATTATTTCAGACAGCAGCATCATATATCTTTCCTTCTAAAATTAGTTAGGTGTCTTTCCCTTGCTCACCTCTCCTTTGGAGGGCTACTTCAAACTCTTGAATGTGGGACTTAGAAACTGCCTTTTCTTTTCCTAGATAATTTTTTTATATATCCATTTGTTTTCATGCCAAAATTGTCCTTTAGCTTAAATACCTCTTCTTCTGTTCTGATCTTTACTTAGATAAGAGTACTCTAGGAGAACAGTCCATCCTATCCCCACTCAATTTTACCGGCTAAAAAAGGTTATTGAAGTATTCTGGGACTTCCATTCCTGATCCATCTTTCTACCCCTCCTCTAACCACAGTAACTTGTGCCCATTTTTGCCTAGACACATAACCAAAACTGTCCACAATGTTTCATACGCTACCCCAATTAACCCATCCACTACAACCATTAACTGTCCCTTTGGACAGCTGTAACAGTCCTATTGTACTTCTAAAGATCTGAGGTTAAGCTATTATTTAGAGGATATTGTTAGACATCTCCTGACATTCGTCCTAAGTATGCTTCCTCCACACTACAAATGCCTATCTTCTAACAGCTCTATCATATTTTCACCTTGACCACTAACTACAGTGCCATCTTTGTCTTATTTTCTATATGGCATGCTTTGTATGCATGTTAAAATACATGTTCTTTTTCAGACAGTATTTTTTTTTCCCCATGATATCTCATTCTTGAGCTTAATCTTTAATTGATCTTCAGTTTGAGTGGATCAAAAGCATTGATTACTATACATTCTCTGTTAGGTGATAATTAGTGATGTCCTCATGAACTATGGTACCTTTCCTTATGATGTGTTGAATTTTGTCAGTAAGATAATAGACTGGAATACCGAGGAATATACTAATCTCTGAGCATAATTTAATTGGATGACCTGCCTCAGCAAACCTTTTTCCCTTTGGATCTACACACTGTTTTTCTATAGTTAAAATACAGACAGCTAAAACAGGCGCACAAGTCCATGCTTGGGGTGGCAGATGAACCCCCTCCTTGCCCACCTCGCCTTCCCAGGTGCCTCGGTACAACAGGTATGAGGCTCTGGATGTGGAAAGCCAGTCAATGGATGATGTGGATGATGGTCCATCTGCACCAGAGGTGTTGCCAAGGACAGAAAGGTCTACCCCCCATATGACGACCACCTCCACGAGGAAGAAAAGATGGGTTATAGTTGTAGGTGACTCCCTTCTGAGGGGAACAGACGATCCAATATGCCGGACAGACCCTCCTCTTAGGTAAG
>JANHGO010000044.1:23275322-23300946 GCA_024606505.1 Aquila spilogaster | reverse complement strand
TTGGGGCGTGGGTCCGTGGGCCCCTCGCCCCATTAGTCACGGAACCGGGCCAAATCGGCCCATAAACCGGTGACAAAAGGTCAGGGTCAAATGCAAAGTTTTCATATTGCGTAAAACACGCACTATCTTAAGTATTCTTAGAAAGAAATGTTCTGTCAACATATCTTTAGCAGAGTTCAGCTACACAGAAACATATATAATCTAGCTTACATTTTCAAAGTTTCCACTACTGCATGTTGCTCAGTAAATCATTCTTAGAACCAGACAGTGTAAAGCAGGCATGTCTGACCCACAGACCACATGTGGCCTGGCCCTGCTCATCCCGCAGCCTCCCCCAGCCCCATGTCACGCAGTGGCAGCACTGCCCTGCTGAGTGGCCCAGTCCAGCCCTGAGCACGTGCCCATCGCTCACATCAACCACGCATTGCTGTGCAGTGGGCACTTTTTGGGCTGGAAGCAGCATAGGGTGAGGCTTTAGGGCAGTGCTGACTCAGGTGATAGTTAATAATGTTGTGCGTTTTGGTACATAGTCCCGTGAACAGTGAAAAATATGTGGCCATTTCTATTTTGATAAAGAAATGTGAAATGGGTTTCAAGACTGCTGGAAGAATCATGAGTTTTTTCTCATGAATCATGGGTATATTTGTGACTTTCAGCCATCATAAACACCTTACCTGCAAAATTTCAAATGGAATAGAGTTGCAATCAGACATTCAGCTCAAAAATTTGATTTCTCTTTACCAGACTTCTATAAGCCCTATTTTAGCAGAGAAAAATATCCCTCACTTCACAATCTGCCTTATTCACATCAGCGCTTTTTGGCAGTATGTGTGTTTGTGAACTATTTTGGATGAAGTACAGGAGGAGTAAAATGTCATCAAAAATCTCTGACAAGCACCTTGAGAGCTGACTGAGAGTTGCAACCACTGCCATCAAACCGGACTGATGTGCTGGTTTCACAAAAACAAGGTCGCGTATCCCACCAGTTCTGTTGTTTTATTGCTCTCTCCTCTTTTTTTTTTTTTGATAAAATAACCTACATATACACAGCCCAGGCAAGCCAGAAGGTTGGACACCCATGATGTAAAGCATTCCGTGGTGTCTACTTACGTCAACCTCTTGCAGAATGAAATTCTGTCCCTAGTGATGAGTTCTGCAGAAATTGTAGCTTTGCCATGTCTCTAAGGATTTTACTGGGTTTTGGTTCTGCTGGTGAGTTAAAGGTGAAGCAGTTGTGTGCTTGCCCAGAAGCAGACTAGGAGCCTTATTAAGATCATTGCCTTATTAACTATGCTATTCCTATACAACCTGCTCCCATTTAGATACTCCAGGTGCATTGAATCAATATGTTCTTCCAAAGTTTTAGTGGCCTGAAGCACAGTATAAAATGAAAACTGCTGCTGTCAAAGCAGAATTAGTCTAAACAACTTCAGCATCTGGGCTCATGGGTAATGACAAAAGTAGTCCATCTATCTGTAGCTTGTCCCCAGGTGGTTTGCTGCTCCTTCCTTGAGGTGCCTGTCAAGTCATTCAGTGTTTCACTTTCTTAGCCTGATGCTTAACGCTTCCAGGTACCTTTATGCTTTGAGGGCACTAATGCACATGTAGATTAAAATTGCACTGCCTTAGGCAAGATACGGAGATGAGTCAAACAAAACTTACTTGTTACAGTAGAACTGCTAAAATCCTTATGCTTTGCCTTGCAGTTTTACACGTTTCCTTTCCCCTAAGAAGTCACTAAAGCAAACAAACTCTGAATTAGAGAATATCTGTCAAATATTTGAGTACATAGATGGTGACTGACTGGCGTTCAAGAGGCCAGTGACATGGGCTGTTGAATGTAAAAGTGGGAGTGTGTGCTGTTGGTTGGGGGTGGAGGGGAAAGGGAGACTGGGAACTTCAAAGCTGTAAAGATTGCATCCTGGACAAGCAGAATCTACTGAGACAATTGTTTATAACAAAAGGAGAGATGGAAACATTGGTTCCTTTTTTTTTTTTTTTGCAACTGTAATGATTTATTTATTTTAAATAATGGTTATCCTACAATGTTTCCTTAGTAAAAAGATAAATATATATATACAACTCTGAAGAACATCAAAATCTTTGATTATCATTTTTGATTCATAAGCTTCTATTAGAATTCCCTGCAATTACTCTCCTCCCTAGCTTCAAAAACTGCCATAAAGGAAATGGCTCTGGCAAATAGGGGTTTTATAAATGTGTCGCTGCCTTAACACGTTCTTGTCTTTAAGCTTTTTAAGGATCTTTCTCATTGTGGGAAGTGATCGGTCACAGAGGGGAAGGCAGCTCAGAAGCAGAGCTATTTCTTATTGAAGCTGGAGCTAGCAGGAGGAGGTAATATCAGGGTTTGTTTGTCCTGCTGTGTAAAATAAAACAGTTCTGTTTTGCACGTGGCTTAAAGTACTGCCTGGTAGATAGACACAGAGAACAATCATCATTGCAAGAATGTGAAGAATTGCTAAATCTGGTTCAGCTGTAAATCACAGAACGTGGGTCAGAACTTTTCAACTCGTATTTTATTTAGGCTCATCCACTGAAATCTAACTTTGTCCCAGGTAATTTTTTTACCAGCTTTGGATTTTGTGGGTGTCAGTTTGTTCTTTGAGTTGAGTGGCTGTGTGACTTGATTCTTTGGTTGTGATGAGGAGGTGAGAGAGGGCTGAAAGAAGCCCAGTTACCTTCTTTTTCTCTAAAGAAATGGCTATTGACGCAGGATTCGAGGTGTTTGAAGTAGAGAAGCTAATGAACAAAACTGTGTGGAGAAGGTGAAGATATAATATTAGCCTCAAGTGAGTGCTTGACAATATTTGTTTTCACGTTAAGTGTTGGCTGAAAACTAGTGGAATCTTTAAGAATAAGATTTAAGGACTAGAGATGTTCTTGGAAGCAGAGTTAAAGAACATGAGGGAGGAGTGGAAAAAGGATATAATGGGCAGCTAACAGTTTTTTGACAGATATCTAAGGAGAAGACCCAAAGGCAGACCTTTATACAAATAGTGCATCTGTGGAGGCACGTGGTCTTCCACATATGGCAGAGGGAAGTGAAGGGAAATGTAGCGTTGAAACTGTTTCAGCAGATGATGTGGAAAATGGAAAGGCAGCTGGGTGAGCAGGCGTGTAAGTCAGGTAGTTCTGGAAATCAGCAGGAAGAGAGCGTATCAGAGCCCTATGCCCAGGAGATAATGGAGGTCGTTGCTTCAAGTCAGAGAAGTGAGAAGACTGGATCTTCGGAGAGGTGGGAGGAGAAAAAGGAGGGGATTAGGAGTTAATCAAATCAGCAGCAATTCAGTTGTGTGATGGGAAATCCTTTCTTAACAGTTGACATTTTTGTCATCAGAGCGTATTTGGGAACAAGAGGGTAGACCGTACTTGAGGAACAAAACAGAGGAATATGAAACTAAAACATGGGAAGACCCCCAGGCAGTGATAGGTAGTATCCACTGTTTGCTCGCTTGCTCTTTGGACGTAAGTGATCTTAGGAAACTAACTGCTATGAAAAGATGGTAGCTTCACCCAGATGGGGAAGGTGGAAACTCAATTTTTAATGAAATCTGCTAAACCTCTTTTAAGAAGGGAAAAAGTATTAAAACTGATTGATGGCAGAAGGATCTGTGCTGTGAGAAATGTTCCACATTTAGAAGTTTTATACCTATAAGGAAATGAATTTCACAAGGGTTATCTAAGTAACCATAGGATCTCTTAATATAGTAACCTTTATGTGCTCATCCCCTCCATGTCCTTCAGTTATCCATGAATTTACTTCTTGGGTCTCTATTTGTCACTGAAACGTGACAAAAACATCAAATTGATCTATGTGTCTAGGTGTTGGTTTGGGTGAGAATTTGTGCGAACTGCTGTCAAGATATTTAGATGCCACTGTTGTTTTTATCTTTTTAATTTGCAGCACTGTTGGGTAATTATGAATGTAAGGCTTCTGGGCTTTGATTTTAGCATTAACTTCAGTATTTGTGATTACACCAAAGGGTTTTGTGTGGGTCGAGATGAAGCCATGTACATAAACATTTAACACACAAAACAAGAATTTCATTCTAATCACACCCAAAATATGCATACAAATGATCATTTGTCTGCAACTGCTTCATTTGTGAAAACTTGCATTTGCTGTGGGGTTTTTGCACAAGTTTTTGTGTACAATTTGCTCATGTATGCCCTCTGTCAAAGCTTGGCTCTCAAAGTTTAAGGCACCACAAAGTTGTTTTTCCATACGTGTGTGAGAGTCTAGAAGTGCTTTACTGTGTTTTAGAGGAATTATCTAAAGATTTTAGGGGTACTGATGCATGGCGTTTTGAAAGCTTAGGATCGACACTGCAAATTTGTATAATAGCTATTGTTCACTTTGAGAGCCTTCTGCAGGAATAGGAAAGGACAAATTCAAATCATCTGGCCGTCTAAAACTCCCAGAAACCAGCAAATAGTCTCTATTTATCTGGGTCTCTGGACACAAGTTGTTAAAGAACCTTGCAGAGGAAGTCACTATTTTGTCTTCGGTCATAAGAATTTTGTCAAAAACTTGATCTTGAGTCTCAAGAAATAGAAATTCGTATTCAAATTTTGTTCAGCATTCTGTTTTACCAACACTTGTTCCACAATTCTATAGGAATTTTTACAGGATAATTTTTGAGGCATTCTGAGAAACCTTATGCACTCTGTAAAATAGTTACTTAGTCTGCCGGTGGCAATGCATTAGAGTGGCAACAACTCTACTGTTATGAGAAACAACTTTCCATGGAAGTGTCTGGTATTTCCAGCCGGTTCCACTTAGGATGGGGACTTTTTGCTCTTCTCTTGGAGAGGAACCAACAAGTGTTTCTAAACCTAAATCTGATGTCATGGTATGCAACTATTGGCAAAAATGTTCACGCACTTTGTGGTGGCTAACACGATGCAATGTCAACCTGGAAAGGAGAATGACAAGCTTTTGTTGGTGGTGGGGGCAGTTTGGTTTTGTTCTCCTTTTAAGTGTATTTGAAAGATGAGTTGCTTCTTTCTCACTTGAAATGCAGTATATTTTGACAAGTAGCTTAAGAGCTGGTGGAAATAAACATGACATTAAAAAGTGTGTCTCTATGACACACAACAGAGTGATGTGAAATGATAATGAAAAGGTCAGTTTTGGAAAGGTTACAGAACAGTAGTTCAAAAGACATTTAGCAGCTCGCTGAGCTCCAGACCACAACACTAATTGGTGACAGTGTGCAAGCAGCCTTCAGAGGGAGAATGAATGCGTTTCCAGCAAGCTGTGAACAGCCTTCTGGGCTACCCTGGACCACAGGATCCATTGAAATATTCTTTCTTTTCTGTCCGTGTGGTACTTTTTATTTTCCTTTTTACTCCTTCCAGTTCCTCTTGCACTTTATTTATTTGTAAAGAAATGAGATCGTACACAAGCAGCACCCAGCACTAGTGTCTGTGCTAGAGATGTACTAGCAGCGTGCTAGTCACTTAATTGTCTTGTTACTGAAATGAACTTGTCTCATGTTGAGTTTGCAAAATCCACATTTTTCCTGGGTAGTATTGCTTTCTAGGAAGAATGCAAACTAAGAGATTTCCTAAACCAAGTAGCCAGGAGCAAATAACCTGAAAGAGATTTTACTTGACAAGTGATCCTTTTGAAATAGATTTGCATACAAAAGTTGTCCTAAAATTTCTCTTATTTCCCATTTAATTTATTTATTTACGAGCTTCATTACTCTTTGCAATGAAACTGCAGTCATCGTGCTAGCTTGTCTCTCTTGAACACTAGGTGCTAAGCACAAGGGGAGTGGTAAAAATAAGTTGTTATCGCTACATCAGTCCACGCATGTAGATGTTGTGGGATAAATGTAGACCTCATTCGTCAGGACAGTAGCAGTCAGTCCACTGCAGCGTTTCTGTATTTATGAACTTTAAAAATATATAGTCTGCTGAGTTGAGGAGAGGCTAAAAAGTTTTACGTATGGTAGCTGATACCTGTAATTCTGATGGTTGCAGAATGAGAGTTGTGTTAGTAGCGTGGGATTAAGCTAACTCTGTGGTTGTTCTAGCTCTCTGTACTGCAGGGAAAGAAAGCAGAAAAAGCCCAGAGAGGCTGTTTGAGAGACTTTGTTCAGACATTATCAAAGGACATTCTATTCTGTAATTCAGTATTCATTATAAATAATCCGCTTCTTCCATAATGTGGGTAAAACCATGTGAAAAGTGTGTCCTTGGGTTTTTACACTGGGAACTATTTTGACTCTTTACGGCCAAGCTGTGATTTATACAAATGCTAATCCAAATTAGTCTTAATCATATTAAGGAAATCTCTGCGTTAAAGGACCTGCCTGTTGAGTGGTGTTGGTTGCCAGCTAGCATGGAGCACATCTGCATGAGGGCTCATCTCTCCCCTGATCCTGTCAGCTTGTTTAGATCCCACTGAAAGCACTGCACGGCTCGTTCACCTGCCAATAACCTTCAGTGGATTGGTGCAGAAAGGATCCTGTATGAGAAGGTGGCTGTCATACATACATACATGTGAGGTCTAAAGCATCCTATTGGTTCTGTTGGTTTTTTTTCCTAGTGTTTAAAACTGAGTTATAGGTCCCAGTCCTGTTCGTAAGATAAGGCAGGAGGATGAAAGAGCAGGAGGATAAAACAAAATATTAAGCAATCAAGAAAGTTGATTTTCCTGTTACTTTTGTTTGCAATTCTCCAGGGTTTCAGTGCAGAGTACTACAGTGCAAGTGTTCAGCCCAGCAGCTGCCAAGGTTCTTCTCTTCTGTCATGTTTTTGCAGAGTTCGTTTGCTTCTTTAAGTGGTTTTTATAACCCAAACAATCTTCAGGGCCATTTTTAAATACATGATTCTTTGCCAGCAATTCAGCACTTGCAAGCACTCTTTCAATACCAAAGTATACCTGCTACTCCTTTTAATGGAGGAAGAAAATGTCAGGAAGGAAAGTTTTACATTCCCATAATTATCATTGTTCACATTTTTAAACAGCGGCACATAAAAGCGAAGCCAGATGATGCACACATTTAAAGACCCTCAACAATTGATGGGGAAGTTTTTTTTTTGTTCACAGCTTTTTTTTTCAACATTTTGTAGCACGTTTGTTTACAGTCATTTTTTGCAGTCAGGACTATTGCTACCTTGCTAAAACTGGCTCTCGTTCTTGCAGCACTTAGAAAAATGTTTGGTGTCTTGAAACATAATAAGGTTATACAAGTGAAATGTAAAATATCTGTATCTTAAGTCCTGCAAAAGACCCACAAGCTTTGGGAAAGCATCTGTGGTAGCTTCTTCTGATGCTGTTTTGTGGCTTTTTGTTCCTGGGGCAGTTGTTTGTTTGTATCACTACTGCTTTTATGTATTATAAGAAGTAACACATATGATAAGGTATCGCATACTGAAATTAAGAGTTATTCTTCAAGCAGAGACTTATTTTTTCGAGTAAAAAGGAACCTTGCTGACACTTAGACTACAAGGTGAGGCACTGGACTTTCACTGAGATTTTCTATTAAAGGTTTATGCCCTGTTTGTGGCATAAAATTTTTCTTTCAGTCCTCAGTTCTGTTGAGTACATCAGCATACAGGCTCCCTCATATTGCAAGCTGGCCCGAATTCATGATTACATTTCTTACATCTCCATAGGATTCATATCTAGAACAATTCTTTCATTTTTCTCTCTGCTTTGATAATCTTGTGAACGTATAGTAAATTTTGTCCACATCTAAGTTTTCAGCATACTGTGTTTTGTTACAATTCATTATGGGGTGGAACATGTGCTGGGTATAATGACATTATTGGAAACTTACTGAGAGTAACACTTCATAAACCTTTTTGTAAAAAAAAATGTACTAAACATACCTTCTTTGTTTTATAGTTATTGCATCGTTTTTGAAAGCTTGTTTTAGATGCATTCCAGACTGAATTTGAAAGTATTTGGGGGGTTCTTTTTTTCTGCTACATGCTATCCTTATTTTTTCAGTATTATAATAAGCTTAGTGTATTCTTGCAGAGAAGAACGTTCTCATTTAAACTGCATTGGTTCCTGAAGATAATTGCAGTCTACTGTGTGCACAATATTCATATTGTTAATAAATTGATACATTCATTTTAAGTCTTGTAACCCATGAAAACCATTCATGGCTTTCTGCCCTCTTTATTAAGGAGACAATATACTTCTATCTGCAATGCAGTTTTTGTTTGAAAATATTATTTACCAACAGGAAGGCGGTTGATTTGTAAAATTTAAAAGAAATCAGTTTAGTTTCTCAAGCAGATTTAGAAGGTCTGAATCTTATGGAAGACACAAAGAAATGACTGTAAAAAAAAGTCATAGTAAATCATGCTTTTTTTATCATATGTATCTGTACATACCTGTATTGATATTGTGCTATATATCACCTTTGGGCTTGACCCCTAAACTTCTGCATTCTCCTGATCAGTGTTGTAAACATTCTGCTGAGCTGGTCCGGCAGTCTTTCACTCCGTTCTTCCCATTCATAGCCAAGTTGACATTTTGTGATTCAGCTAAAGTGCAAAATTAAATTGTACTGTAGAAATTTAAGCAGTGACTGTAGGTCAGGAAAGCAAACAGAAAACCTCTGTGAATATTTTCAGCTTAAGGAACTCTTGAAAGTGCACAAATAAGAGGGAAAAAGTGCTAATTTTGAGTTAAGGGTGATACATGCAGTTCTGGGATATGGTCATATATATATATATATATATATGACTGTGTGTGATGGATTCCCACACATCTCGGTGTTCACAGAAACTGAATTCCTAACAAAAGCATAAACCATAGAAAAATCCCCAATTTTCTTTGTTACTGATGCAATTGGAAGGTTATTGGATTTCTTCCTACTTTCTGGGAAGAACAATCTGCTGTTTGTTTAATGGCTGTGGGTAACCCAACAGGCTGTGCTCACTCACATGAGAGTCCCAGAGGAAATTTGCAGAACCAACTGTAATCATTTAACAAAAAAAAATCCAGTTATAAAATCTCAATAAACAGAAATTAGACAACTGGGAGTATTGTTGGTAATAGAACAGAAAGGATTTTCATGAAAGATTTCATGTGCAAAGGCAAAGGAAAAAAAAATGTTTTTAAGATTCTACTCCAAAGATTTGTATGTGAATGAAGTAAAAAGCATGAAGTGCTCTCATATCAGACTGACTTGATCCTTCTTAAAAGTGGCAATAACTGTAGCTTGCCTCTGAGATTTGTGAGATACAAATACCAGCATGAATGTCTGTTTCTGAAATTATAAGGTTAGAATACAGATGGGTTTAAGAATGCACTCTGGTTTGCATAGATAGCAAGTGAAACAAAAGAAAGCATTAATATGTACTTCTGGGTTTTGATCATGTCAACCATCAAAATCTAATCCAGTTTTCAGAATGTTAGCTAAATATCTCAGCTTTCCTTTTGTGAAACAACAGTTCCTGTACCTAAATTTTTTATACACTCTAAAAGGTGAAGGCAAATACTTTACCTTGTCGACTTTGTGTTTAAAGATTTTTTTTCTGTTAGAGGTCTATTTAAATTAATAGCATGAATTATTCCATTAGTCACTACTATGAGATTAACAAGCTTCCTTCGTTTATTAAGTAGGCTTTCCTAATTTAGTATATTCATCCAAGAAGTATGAAGACTACAAGACTTATGATTGAAAGTAACTTTTTGAAACGTTATCAAGTATAGACCGTTATGTAAGACAAATTCCCATTGCATTGACAAAGAACCAAAAATATAGAAATTTGTCAGGTTCTGTTGAGCTGTGAATTCAATGAACTTGACCAGCAGTTTACAAAATAGTGCACATCAACATTTTGCTTTCTTGTCAGCTGTTTAATGAAGGTCTAAATAAACTTCTAATAATTACTTCATATGCATAAAGCACTTCCTAAAATAGTATTTGTAAATAATCTGAAATATATTCATTCTATCATATGAACTGTCACAGTCCCATTATACAGTTTTTCTAATTTATTTATGAAATCAGTATTTCTACAAGGAAGTAACTCTTCCTCTTTGAGTTTCATCATACCTGACACATCCTTTGATTAAACTTTGTGAACTCACGTAGTCTTAAAAGATTGACTACATATAGTGAGGAAAAGTCTTTTGGTAGCAATTGCATCAGTATGTATAACCTTTCTCAACCTTACTGAAAGTCTAGACTCCTTTTAAATCCTGAATTCTAGCTGTGATCTCTAAATGATGTATCCTGATGTACAGTGAGCCATGATCATTAATGAAAGCTTATTATCTGCAGTAATGCATTACTGTAAAGGTAACGATCTTCATAGTTTTATTTGCCCATATATTTGGTTAAATATTAGGTAACAAAGACAGCAGCGTTTTACTGCTTCAAATACAAAGTCTTCTGGCTTCTTCAGTGCTATTGTTTTCACTTCTTTGTAAGTTTTACCTGAGGTATTAACATAGAGGTACTTTTCATAGAGGGCATTGTCATTTATAGAGTGTTTAGATGTCCATAAAAACATTTAACAAAGAAATCAAAACTAACACAGAATAAAGAGTAATGATTCAATGTGATGCAGAGTTCTCTTTCTCAAAAAGATCTTTAACATGATTCCTAGAAATATTTTTATTTCTCTGTTAATCAGAGAATTATTTACCATAGGAGCATCATGTTCTAATTTGTACTTTTCTTTGGAGCAATCTAAATGCTTAAGAATGTCATGACCAGAATAGTCCTCTTTCACGAGCCTAGATTATTTTTCTCCTTGATAAGTATTTGGTATGGAAAGTATCAGCTTTTAGTAAGGTAACAGATTCTGAAAGCCAGAAATGTGGAAGAAATGCTACAACAATCATTTATAGATTAAATGTAGACAGCTGTGATAACAATGGGAATGCCAGTCTGGTGCTGGCATTAAACAAAATGATGGATCAGCTCAGGCTTGATTAAATGTATAACTCAACAATGGCAGCGTAAGCAAGCTTTTCATTTTGAGCTTATGAAGACTATTGTTTTTATGACAATAATTTTACTGTCCAAATTAACAGTGTAAAAATAATATACATAGATCTGTGAATGATGTTTCATTTGATACTGTAAAGAATTTGGTCTGAGACAGCAGAATTGTACAAACTAATGATGGTAAATGTTGAACTGATTAGAAAGCACAGTTATCAGTAGAGGTGTATGATTAATGAGGTATGTATTTTCAGCTCTTCATGATTCGACATTTTAGTATGTAGCAGTTGCTTGGAATAAAACATAAAATCAGCTCTGCTCCTGCTTATGTGTTACAGGGAAATCAGAGAAATGTTAAATGAGAAAAAATGAGGTAAATGAAGGAGGATATTAATACCAGTTAAATAATCATAATGGACTCTTTGGCTTCATAAATTACTCTTGCAATTATTTATTTCAGTACACACAATTGTTGCCTAGAAGATTCTCCATTAAATAAAAATCCTTAAGGAATATCCTTTGCAAGACTTGCCTGTGGAAGATATATTAAGCAAAGTATCAACCACTACAGGAGGATATTGTGGAAGTTCAAATAGGGTTTCTGTTGTGTGTGTCTCCCTAGCATTTAACACATATATTAAAGAGTCTAGGAAAGTTATCTAACACCATGAAAATAATACTTCCCTGACATTCACAGGAACATTATGCAGGAATATTGCTTATGTTCCTCATAAAGCATACGTATTCTTATTTCAAAGTTTTATTTTTCACTCAAGAAAGGTATCGTTTAAACAAAGTGATCTGTTGGATATGTACTACATGAAGGATAAGTGCTGGAAGTGTGGGAAGGAAAACTCCTGGTAAATATAACAATTTGGCTAGGAGTAGTCTAATGCAGCGGAGTTCTTGTTTACTTCATGAAGAACATTTAATTAGTGCCCAAACTGAAAAAAACACATCTTTATTAGCTTTGTACTCTTTCTGGTTGTAGTGGAATTGCCGTTCAACTTCTGCTAGAGAGTGTTCAAAATAATTTACGGTTTGGGTTC
The DNA here is from genome assembly GCA_024606505.1 of Aquila spilogaster. Classification (NCBI taxonomy): domain Eukaryota; kingdom Metazoa; phylum Chordata; class Aves; order Accipitriformes; family Accipitridae; genus Aquila; species Aquila spilogaster. The sequence continues at coordinate 23,288,945 of JANHGO010000044.1, read as the reverse complement.
CTGTCATTTCTTTTGGAGGTATCTAACTATTTCTGTATTAAACCTTTGCAAATGTTTTCTCAACTCACTACTACCTCTTACGATGTCGCACTGCACATGGATCTTCTGCCCTGTATATCTTCTTGCATATACAGAATCTGGAGTATGTCATTTTGCTATCTTCATCAACCAGTCTGTTCTTGCAGCGAAACAGCATCCAGCGCTCCACTTCCTGGTTGGTATAGAGCCAAAAAATATTCCAAACGATTAAAAAAACAACTCCCCAAATAAATAAAAAAAAAAAAAACAACCAACAAAAGCAACCCCACACCTTCACCAAGATAGACTGTGGCTTGTGTTTGGTCTTGTCCTTGCTCAGGAGAAAGACCTCCACTAATAAATACATTTTCTTTTGGTAAACTTTCGGTTACCTGACTTTTTCAGATTAAAAATTCCTGTGCTCCTTATCTTTACCCTGCTGGGAGCAGCAAGGAGGAATCTTCTTTCTCTAATGGCACATACACAATGTATGTGTTCACTTCAGTCGAGACACTTTCCCCATTTTCCTCTTTCTCTGTTGACTGCATGTTCTTTTTGCTTTTATTGGCGGTACTATAAATGTATGAAGTGAAGGGATTTTCTGGGTCAAGTCACAGTATCCTATTATTTCAGCCAGGAACATCATATATCTTTCCTTCTAAAATTAGTTAGATGTCTTTCACTTGCTCACCTCTCCTTCGGAAGGCTACTTCAAACTCTTGACTGTGGGACTTAGAAATTGCCTTCTCTTTTCTTAAATAATTTATTTTTTGGTGCTCTATTTGTACCTATTTGTTTTACAACAAAATTGTCCTTCAGTTTAAATAGTTCTGCTTCTGTTCTGGTCTTTACTTCCGATAAGAGTGCTCTGGGAGAGCAGTCAATCCTATCTCCATTCAATTTTACAAGCTAAAAAAGACAGGTTATCTAAGTATTCTAGGACAAGCATTTCCATTCCCTGATCTATATTTCTAGTTCTTGTCTAGCCCCGTGGTAATTTCTGTTCATTTTTGCTGAGATCAATGGCCAGAGTTGTTCACATGTTTTCATATGCTACCTGGGCTAACCAAAGCACCATAGTCGTTATCTGTCCCTTTGGATACCTACAGCGGTTCTTTTGTCCATACTTCTAAAGATCTGAGGTCAAGCTACTAGTTGAAGTGATACTGGTATGCATCTCCTAACATGTTTCTTCCACACTGTGAATGTCCTTTTTTCATCAGCTCTATCATATTTCACTTTGACCACTATTTGTAGCATCATCTTTCTCTTTTTTTCCTCTATGGCATGTTTTGTGTGTATGTTAAAATACCCGTTCTTCTTCAGATAGTACATCTTTTTCCTCACAACATCTCATTCTTGAGCCTAATCTTCAATTTATTGATGGATCAAAAGCATTATTATACATCCTCTGTAAGGTGATAATTAGTATTAGTCTTCATGGACTATGGTGTTCATCGTGATGTGTTGAATTTTGTCAGTAAGATAGCAAACGGGAAAGCTGAGCATAATTTAATCTGATCCCCTGCCTCAGCAAACTCCTTTCTCTTTGAATCTTTACAGTGTTTGCATAATTAAAATAGAGACAGATAAAATAATAACACCTTTTTATTTTCTAAGAGGAAACTATATTTCAAGTGAGTTTGGGGATATTGTATTGTAAGGAGAAATTTGTCCTACTGAGAACTTTGTGTGGAAGTCCGGACTCAGTATAATTCTCAAAAGCAGTTTTCCAATCTTCTTTTAATTCATGTGCATTTCTAAATGTAAATCTGTGAATAAAATCATGCTTAAGATTAAGGCAAAGTAATTTCCCACGAGGATTTTGTGATATGAAGCAACAGGTTTCCTGAGCTTAATGAATTTAGGTAACACGCATGATAGCAGCCCAAACTGTGAAACTGCCGTGGTACTCAGGAGAGATGGCTGATCATGTGATAAATGAAATGGCATTTATGCTCAGATTGTGCTACAGACTGCAGCAGACACTTGTGTGGCATTTGGCTGTCTTAGAGTACAAAATAAATAAATCAACAATCTAGTGGTTAAATAATTAACCTCATTAATGTGTTGTCAAAGAGAACTTCCAGGAAGGGTGGTGGGTGCTATGAATTGATATGTGTATAGCCAGGTCCCCTGGGGTTACCTATAAGACAGTACTATCTACTGGGTGACTTTTCCCGTCGTAACTTCAGCACAATGCATAAATATGATTGTCGCAGAAGGAAATGTATTGGATAATGTTTGATACTTCACCCAATCCTTGCTACTAAACCATACTTTTTTAGCAACATGGAGTAATCAGATATCAATGGTGTAGTCTGTGCATAATGTATATAGGAGAGCTGCTCTGTAAGGAATGCCTTTTATTTTATTATGCTGGCCCAGAATGTCAGAGGCAGGTGTTGGTGGTATGGTAGTAGAGGCTGAACCTTCTCACCAATATTCCTTTACATTTTGTTGCCGTGTGACAGATGGCAGCAGAAGGGCAGTTTGACAAAATGGCACCTGACGTGGAAGTATGTATGGAGCAAAGGTGTGAGACTGTACTCCTTCACACGAAAAAAAAGTGACATCCATTGACATTCATCTATGCTTGCTGAATGTTGATGGAGAACAAACAGAAGATGGTCCATTTCAGCAGTGACAACAGTATAGTGGGGCACCTCCACCAGTTTTAGATATTTACGTGTGTGGTGTGCAGGCTTCTGTTCGTAACTGGTGAAAATGCAGAGCTCATGGTTGTGACTACTTTGAAAAATAGTTCTTTGTAGCTGAGAAATTATCAATTTTTGTTATTGTACTCTTTATTTCTGTTGTAGTTTCCATGAAAATAAATAGGAAGCATTACTTTTGGAGCTGCCTACCTATTATGCAAAACAGGTTTCATACAGATGTGATTTTTGGAAAAGGAACTCCACCTATTGACAGGGATTAAACATATCTCTGACAAAGCATTTCTTTTTTTAATATTAAAAATACTTTGATATTTGATTGGTTTGAAGATTACAATGAGTGATCATGGAGGTGAACAATTAGACAATGGACCTAAAGTAGGTGTTGAGTATATTTTTGTCCTGATATGCAGCTCAATATATGGATTTGTATTTTTTGCACGAGAGGTGTGTGTGTGTTCTCCTAAATATTAAGGCAATGCTTAAAATACGATTTTTCCTTCCTTGAGATGACGGCACTGTTGAATCATTTTAGTGAAGAAATTACCACCACATAGTTGTGCATGTATTTTTGGAACATGATCTCATAGGCAACTGAGGGCTTTCTTTCAAGACTACTTTCCAGTATGAAAGCAGCATCTTTAAAAGGAGAGAAGCAGTTAGTTGTGAAGCCATTTTTTTGTGCATAACCTTCAGTTTTTATTAAAGCTTCTTTTTTTTTTTTGCTGCGTTTACAAGCTAAACCAGCTGTGAAAGGTGCAAACATATAGTTTGTATTGAGCAAAGATCTGTCATTTTGTGCTTACTGCAAGGCAAGTGGCTCTGCCAGTTGGGGCTAAAATTTATCAAACTGGCAGAGTGACAATTTTCATTGCTCTTCAAAATTTATCATGGATAGTCATTTTTGAAGGGTTGACTCTTTTGTTTGAGCAGGCTTCTTACATTCAGACTTACAAAAATGGCAATTATTAATGCTATTAACCCACGAGGCAAAGATCAGTTTTGCTCCTGGAACCTTGAGTGTGTCTTCCTGACAAAGAGATTTATCTGCTTCTGTGGCTTCCAGAGTTCGTGAATTTAGAGAACAGATGTAATATACCAAAGCACTGTCTCCCTTAAGAACAGTGAAAGTCATTTTCATCCCAGCTGTTATAGTAGAAGAACAGGGTAAAGAAGGTTGAAAAAGGTAAAACATTAAATATTAACAGTCAAAATTATTTGATGTTCTCAATTTTGATTTCTTCTCTTTAGAAGCTTAGAGAGTGACTAATTTTGAGAGGGTTAGTAACATCTCTATAACCACGCTTCATCAATATGGCTTTCTTTCATGTTGTGTTGTAGATAATGCATGTACCAGCAGTGAAGGAATTTAGACACAGTTCTGTGAAGTATCAAGAAACTCTTTGAAGACACAGAACATTCTCAACTCTCATTGATCTGAATGGAAGGTGCTGTATGTCCTTCAGGATCAGGATCATGATAAGGCTTTTGTGGTGGAGCAGACAACCTGAAATCTCATGTCAAAAAAAGAATTGTCTGATGTGATAGGATTTGTTAAAAGCACTGTTGTGTACGTATCTGCATTTGCATTTTCTCATACCAGATATATAGAGAAGTAAGGTCTACCCATGAGTTAAAGGCAGCTTGCTCAACACTAAAAATGAGGGATGACCTTCAGCATTTCCACCATTAGAGAGAAAAAGTGAGTAGAGGTATCTTAGAGCAGAAATTTTCCTGCCTCCCTTATTTTCAGTGTTCTTTGCTTCATGAAAATATTACATTTTAATGTAGAGTCGATACCAACTATTACAATACTTTTTCACTGGAGCAGGAAAGATATTCCTTACAGTAGTGTTACATGTATTTGGTGGAAGCAATTTACCCTGCAGGCATATTGCGAGGCCAGAAGAGCCGAGATTCCTCTTTCTGCTACTGATCTGAAACTCTAAGTAATGACAGATATTTGTTTCCTCAACAACTTTTTTCATCATGGAGTGGATACTTGTGTTATTTTTCCTTGCTTTTGGTGGTGGTGGTGGTTAGTTGTGCGACTGTATTTTTTCTTTTCTTTTTTTTGGAAACATAGTTTTTCCTGAACAGCTTTAACTAAGAATCCACATAAATTCTAATGCACAGAAGCTGAAAATGTAAATGTGTACCACCACACAGACTCTGTGAGTTCTTTGAGATGGCAGGCTCTGCCCAGGGAACAGCCGTGGCTGGCACCAGGCCTCTATTGCCATCTTCCTGGCCATCTTTTTAAATGTTCTCTCTCCTCCTTTCTAAAGCTTTCTCCATCAAAGCATTTATCATTACTACTGCACCTCTCATACAGCAACAATATTGCCTTCACACAACACTAAGTGAGGGCTTCTCCAGCACAGTTCCCTGTGTAAGGGACAGCTACGAGGCACTCCTGAGCCTATGAAAGTGAAAAGCACACGCCTGCCCAGCACGAGCAGTACCTAAGTGTACTGTATAATTGAAGGAAAGTTTTATCTCATGTTAATGGCCAACAATGGCTAATAGTGAAGAAATGAAAAGTAAGCCTAATACCCATCTATGTCTGAGAAGTAAGTCATAAAATCAAACCAAAACAACAGCAGAATTTTTTTTTCCTTGAAGGAGAAAGAGATCTTTCCATAGTATATTAAAAATGTCATTGCGGATGTCTGCTAAAGCAGTATTTCTCTGGCTGGCTCCTGTCCACCAGCCCTGTGTCCCTGTGCAGTGGACAAGCCCAGCTCTTGCTGTGGCCCAAGCAACAAGGATGAATTTTAAGATTTCATGGCAGGCATAGGCTATTTTCACTGTAAAATATGGACAACTTATAAAGCTTCACACAGAGTGATGTGGGAGGTCCATCTACACCACAGATTTTCTCCATGAGGCAGAGATGTTTCTGCACCTCATGGCAGCCTATCCATCGCCTGCAGTACCACTGCCTGTCATGCCTTTAGGCCACCTGAGCAAGGGCATCAGCCACAAAACAGGTGCTTGTGGCTTTCATGGGCTAACTTTTCTCCAGAAAGTCTGAAAAAGTGTGGATATCCCATCCCTGGAGACATTTAAGGTCAGACTGAATGGGGCTCTGAGCACCTGTTGGAGCTGTAGGTGTCCCTGTTCATGGCAGAAGAGTTGGACTAGACAGCCTTTAAAGGCCCCTTCCAACTCAAATGATCCTATGATTCTATAACTCAGTGTGTGAGAGGTGCATTGCAGGTTTCTTCCCCATAGTGACCTTACAGTTTGATGTGATAACGATCAGAAAGTTGAGAATAAGCAGGGTGAATCTTGTGTCCTGTGAATGGACTGTATTTCCATTTCCATTTTGTCCTACAGGCAATGTGTGCATGAGCGCATGGAGTGAGGAAATGTCTCTGCTATTCACAGTAGTGATTTTTTTAATGTTTATTTGAAAACACTGGCATTAAAATCACAAACCAGTCTCTGTGTTCTAACAGGAGAGGACTTGTTTGCATACAGTTAAACATGTATAAGAAATGCCGTATGGAGAGATCTTGTTTGGATTGTAATAATGTGGCCTAATTATAGCTTGAACTCTGACATAAAGTTGTTACGAAGTCAGTTTACTTAAAAGGGGTATCGCTCCTGAAAACTGTTCTACTTGGTTCCATTGTCTCTCAAAGTAGCAAAGACCTGAAGAGACTGCATTAAATAACTTCCATTAAATCGTTATTAAGAAAGAATAGAATCTAGTTCATTGTCTTAGAAGAATATTTGGCTAGTATTTGGCTTTACTGATTGACTTAGGAAGTTATACAGCTTGTTGCTTTTCAGAGTGATGTAAGAGCACATGGTTAGCCTGACCTGCACGTCTCCTCTTTTGTACAAGGCCACAGCCTTGAAATAATTTGAGAATTCATGTGGTACTTTGCTGGCCCTTAGAGGAAGCATCTGATGGGAGACAAAAGCAGGTTATCTGGCACAACAAAGCAGGTTAAATGCCATTCCCAAAGGAACCAAAGAAGTTTTAGTGTAATAAGAAGGAAAATGCACCTCATTTTTCAGAAAATTTTGTCATACTAAGAAGCACCTTTTTCCCCCCATTAAGTCATGAAAATTACGGTTTCTATCCAAAAAATGTCTGTTTTAATAATGTAGTTTTGCTTCAGTAAGAATATCATGATGTTGCTAAGAACATGGTGTTTTTAGGATCTTGTGTGTAACCAAGTAAATCACAAGCTTGAAATGTATTAATATTCTTTGGAAATTAGGAGAGTTACAGCACAGTATGTGTTTATGTCCCCTGCATCGAATGTTTCATCTGTTTAAAAAAAAAAATTAAAAATCTCATAATCCCTCAGACCCAAGGGAAGTCAGCACATTCACAAACAGGAAATGAGGGAAAATAAATATCCAAGGAACAAAATGAAGCTTTTCCCTGTGGGGAATCTGTGGATGGCATATTATCTGTACGGACCATCAAGTCTCTCTGTATCTGCTAATGCTACAGTCTCTTTCCTCAACTGAACAGAAATTGCCCTCTCCAAAATAATTTGTTTTTCATAAATTAAAAGGTGTCTTCTCCATGCTTATCTTCTTTCTCACTTTTGTATAAGTGATGGACTGCTTTCTGCCATAAAAGTCCCAGACTTCATTTTCACTCAGAGGATAATATTTGGTATGCCTACTGTGTGTTTTTCTCCTTTTTGCCATTGCTGCATTTACCCCACACAGTTAGTGAGCTTTGCACCTGCTCTGGGGTCTTGCAATTCACACGAATAAAGCTAACAGTTTAGTTTCAAATGTCAGATCATAAAGCAAAAACAGTGGTAATTAATAGAGCTGAGGCCTGCAAGAAGGGGGAGTTTGTAACATCCAAAGGGAATGAATTTATCAGGTATATCTAACCTTGCATTTCTGAGAATGTCATCTGAGGATAATGCTCATCTAAACTAGCATTTCAACAAAAGTTAGCAATCAATTGAATTAAGTGGCTCAGATTCAAAGAGAAGATCTTATCCTTTGCAAAAGATATGGCAGTGTTGCCCTTGATTGTCTCTGAAAATCCTTCAACATTCGTAATGATAAGGACCTGTAAGGAAGTCAGCATCTATATCTGAACTTTGGTGTCATTTGGCCCTTTTCTCTAGAAGGCATTGAAGTAACAGAAAAGCTGAAGACACTGAAGTCTTGAGAATAGTTCTGTACTCAACATCTATTTCTGTAGGTTAGGTTTGTCTTAAAGCTGACATCAACGAAACAGTCTTGAACAGCATGGGCTTAGAATAAATCCAGGTCTTTCAGCAGTAGTGGTGTGCTCAGTGTAGAGGCAAGTTTTGGCGCTGCGGATAGGAATTGCACTTTATTTGATGCTGTGGCATTTAAATTTCTACTTTCTATCCGGTGTCTTTTTTGAAATTAATGATAGGAGTTGCCTGTTTTGATGAACCAGCATTATCAGCCTGTTTAGTTCTGTTGTTGTCATTTTTATTTTATTTATATTAATTTTGATTATGGTTTCTCATATAGCTATGAAATCTAATGTTTACAAGGACTGCTTTTTCACGCACAGGACAGCAAATGTCAGATTGACTTAAGGGTTGTTCTTTACTAAATTTCCTTTGGGCTTTCCTTTAAGTGAGATGGATGTGAGTTGTTTCGAATAGTATTAAATCTTCATAAATCGTATTTCACCTTTTTTTTTTTTCTTGTCAAAAACACTATGATCCCACTTGTCAATGGGAAATTCCCACTTTTGAGATAGCGGCCAGTGCTCCCAAGGTTAAAGACTAACAAGAATCACAGATAAAGCTGCAATATGCAATGTGCAGGAGTGAACACTAGGAGTTTTGGAATATTTAGCTTTTTATGCAAGGTATGTGACTAGTATTTACATCTCTTTAGATCAGCAAGTGTGTTTGCCAGTACCTTTGACTTGATAGAATACCTCCGGGTATTTTCCCTAGCTAGCTAGTCATCCTTGTGTATATATATGTTGACCATACATTATCCCTAAACCTTCCACTGTTGCTGGCTTGAAAACCAAATTGAGTCATTGATAAGTTGTCATTATCTTCTATTGTTTGGGTTAGATTGGAGTTCCTTATTGTGTCAGCTATCATGCATCTGTGACAGTGATATCGAAGATGCTTTCTTTATCTTCTTTTCCTTCTATCTCAGTGTCTTGTTGAATATGGAAGGACTGTAGCTTTTTTTCACCATCTAGAAACAGGCTATATGACACATTGCTTTCCAAGTGGATGAAAGTATTCATTGTAACAGCAAGTACTGATCAGTTAGGGTGTTGTATTGTGCAATTAGATACTGGAGGAACCGAGATCAGCATTATTTCCCTTTTCTTGATGCTATAGGAAAAAGAAGGCACAGTATACATAATTTTAGGGGTTGTTTTTTAAGGACCATTTCACAATCCTTATTGTGGGAGTGGGAGGAATATAATTTCAGTATGTGAAAATAAGGTGTTAGAGAGAATTTTCATCATTATGGGCAGAACTGCTGATTTGGAGAAAATGCCGGGAGGTGACTAGGTTACACCCATGGCCTTGGGACATTTGAATGTCAAGTGAGGAAGGGGAAGTTAGAAATGTTTCACCTTGATGTTTGTGCGTTTGCTTCTGTTTGTAAAAATGCGGATAGTGCTCCCTTCTTATTTTGCAGTCATTGGTTTTTTAAGGAGGCTATGACTTCATAGCGACAGTAAAATCCTGTGATCATAAAACACGGTAATATGTATCAAAATGTTAGTTGAAATTCACGCACTTGGATGTTCAAGGGGGCCATTTTTTTTTTTGTAACAGTTATTCCTTTATATAAAATAATCTTCTATTTTCCAAGTGAGAAAGAGGAAGCTGCAGAAGACGCATTGATTCTCAGGTATTCCAACTAGTCTGTTCACTTCAGTAAATTTCACAGGAAATTGGTAGATATATATCCATCAATTATTTACAGATAAAAAGCATAGAACTTTATTCTTTAAAATATAAATCTTGTTTATGTTTTTTTCTATTGAGATTGCAGAAGGTCACACATTGAGTCAAGTGGAAAAGATGACTCTTTCTAGAAAATTGTTCAGTAGTTGTTAATAGGCAAAATTATAAGGGCATTAGTATCTGTTTGAACTTAATCATGTTGTGGAAATTGCAAAGTTCATTTAGCAATGGATTTTCAGTCTTGCAGAAATGTAACAAATAACTTTACATGTAATGTTTTTAAAGAATAGCAGATATTTAAGACATTGCTTGGCTTTTTCATTGAAGTTCATGGATATACAGTTTTAATGAACACATCAATTAACTCTGGATATCTAAAGTGATTTAAAAAAAAACACAAAACCAAAAAAAAAAGCATGTACTAATGGTCAGCAAATGAAATACCAATTTCATAAATTAAAATGAAGATGCTCTGTAGAGTTATCCAGCACTCATTAAATTTAGGATAATTCCTGTGTAGTCTTTGGAGAGTGTTCAGGATGATTACTATTTCTCAAATGACCATTTTGATTAGCAGAGAAACAAAATTAAGTTCAATGTTTAGACAGTTATTGCAAAGGGATTTCAGCTACTAAAGTCTGACTGGGCTGGATAAAAGAGGTTGTACATTTTTTTCTTCCTTTTTTTTTTCTCAGCTACTTGATATCCTTGAGGGCTAGGTATAAAATAGGATTTAGGTGAAAAGTAGAGGCTAGAATTATAAACCTTACAGCACCGCTTAGTTGCAACTCAACATGCTGCATATCCTTCCAGCTTAACACCTCCCCATGCAGAGATGTCTCTAGGCTAACGATCTAATTATATGAATTAGATAAAGACTATTATTTGACAACCTTTATTACTAATAGCAGTCTTTTAAAGTAAAAGTGCCAGTCTATTCAGCTCTTCAGAAGAAGTTGGATACCACTCTTCAACTGCTGCAGCTGTTGCCAAGCAGAAAGAAGCATCCTAATGCAGCTCTAAGTAGAGCATCTCGTAGGTCAAATTTAAGATTTATTCCTATCTTAAGTAAAGTAACTGTTCTGGTAAGAGAAACTACTCGCCTCTGAGGCTTTTACTCCGGTTTTAAAAGGTCTCTGCTCTCGTGTGTTGCACAAGATGTCTATGTACCTAACACAGAGTTACGGTCTTATCCTAGAGGGGCAGATACCTGAAGCTTTGGCATCTCAGTACTGAAACTCTTAATAGATTTGACTCTTGAATCCACGGTAACAAACATTATTAAATGTATTATACTCAGTGAGGCTTTTAAAGAAATATATACAGCTGTTTCTGTTCAGCTTTCATCAAACAACCTCCTGGATTCCGTAATGAAGGGTCTGAAGTGCTGAATCTGCTTTGTAATGTATTATTCAAATTTTACTTGTTAATGGAGATATCTTTGTTTAACTTTTCTCATTGACTAATCACATTTACTATGAAAAGTCTTGATTGTTATCTATGAGGCCAGTCTGAAACCCAAGTAAATATCATGGTTCAACTTCTTGTGCATCTGCTTGGATTGAGTGTCTGATCTGAGAAGCAGCAGAGTTCTGTGTTTGTTTGAAGCCCACAGCAAATAGTGATAAAAAAAAATAGCTAATCACTTAATGGCTTTCTTAATCATGGTGGGAAAAGAAGGGCTACAATTATAGTCCCTCTTACATTGAATGGTAGTATTAAATCCTTTGATTGCTGTGCTGTCATTTCTGCTTGTGATCTAGAGTTTTGTGTGGCCACCACAACAGATGTATTCACTCCAGTTAGTTATAAAAATAATATAGGTCAGCTCAGGAAGGGATACTTCGTATGGAAGGAACCCAGGTGTGCTTTTAGGAATAACTGAGAAGGCTTCAGAACTGGAATAGTTCTTGAAGAGAAGGTGATAGAGTAGTTCCTTCATTTTAGTTTAGTTTAGTTCATTTTAGTAGAAAAAGCTGTATAGCAACAAGGTGTAATTTTGTATACTTGGGCTGGTGGTATCTTTTTGTTCTTTAGTTCCCCAGCCCTGTCCACTGAACACTATGTATCGGTTCCTGTGTTGTCATCCCTCTGGTGCTGCCACCAGCTGCAAAATCCCTCCATATATTGCATGGGAAAACTTTAATATTTCTTAACCTGATTAGGATTTTGTTCTTGAGGCATTTGTGCTGCATTCCAGGGAGCAAAGCAGTGGCATTCTACTCAGTTTGACAGCAAGTACTGTCTGGCACAAGCAATTTAACTAGACTTCATTTTCAGTCAAGACTCAAAGATATGCTTTTCTGTTGGATCGATATTTATGTATTTAATACTTGTGGGTTTGTGCTGAGCTGGCTCCAATTTACTTGATTAGCATGACAACTTATAATTTATGACAAGGTGAAAACAGGGTTGGCAAACTCAACTGTTCCTGTTTAGTGCACTTTGTGCTGCTTCCTTTCTCTTAGTCTCATGCTTGAGCATGCTTCTTCCTTGAGAATATCAGTATTGTTGCATGAACATGTGAACTGTTGTAAGAGATGTGCCTTCTGTTCGTGTATCAGAGCCACTACGGCCCCCCTGCTAGATGTTGTTGGGTCCCTGCCCTGTTTCACCAGGACGTTATTACCTACAGGCACCCAACACTTTTCATTGGAAACTACTTCCCTAATAAAGACTGCAGAACAAATACTGTGCCTCACATTTCACACACAGGCCTGATATTGTAGTGCAAAATACCTTATCAGCATTTCCAGCTACTGCGCCGGACTGTGACTTAGGTCTATTGAGTTGTCGTCATGCATTCTGTTACACAGTCCCACATAGATTTCATGGGGGACTGCTATTTAGCCCACAGAATTACTAGTTACATAAACTATCACTAGGGCAAAAAGCACCATTTGATGTGACCAGTTGCTACTAAGAAACACTGCTGAAATTTTTCTTATGGCCGTAAAAAAGTAGGAGATGAATGAACATGAAGTAAAGCGATGTCTTCATCAGATTTATATGACACTAGTTTTTGAGAAAGTTGGCTCTGTTACTGAAATGAAAGTAATACAAACTGATGTAAATATTTGTTAGAAATTATTTAGTGCAGTCTTCTCATTATTAATTTCTGGACCCAAAGTTTGTTTCTATTAAAATAAGTCATTGCATGTTCTGCCAAAATAAATCAATAATTGCTACTTGGTGATGTGCAGTTCTGTTCTAACCATGTGTTGGCACATCATGAGGTAATGCTGAATCAGTCAGAAGTTTTAATACTGTTGTACCTGGACATTTTCCTTATAATGTGTTTCCCCAATAAACTGAGAGCTACTTTAATAGAGATAACGCAGAATGATCAGTTCTGAATGCACAGTGAGTGTGAACTGTTCTGTCTCAAACTGAGACATCCATGCAGGTGAGTTCTTGCTTCCATGTTTGAGTGCAGTGACAGCTTTCTGAGTTGTGGCAATCAGGACAACCTCTGTCTTCCCATGGAAATGCCCTGGCCCGATTGTGCTTGAATGTGTTGCACATACTGAAAGCAAGAAAAATCAATTAGAGCCCATTACATTGTTATACCTTCACGTTTGTTATATCACCAGTAAACTGATGCTTTCTTTATCCTGCTTGGAGTTAAAAATGAAAACTTCAGGTAGACCTGATATCAGCTTGTCAGAAAGTACGTGAAGTTTGTTATTTCCCAGCATGCCAATTTTCAGAAGGGGTCTTTGGATGGAACAAATGATTCCCTCTTTCTCGAAGAGATTTCGAGAAAATAAAATTACTGTTCCTCAGACCTTTTTCCAAAGTTGCTCCCTATTATTTGTCTTCCTAACAAATTTTAATCTCTTTCAAGGTATTCATCTCATTTGTTGTCCCCTAGGTTACCGAAACGTTCCTTCTCAATTTGATGTGAGGAAATACCTAAATCACAAGCTATTGCAAGCCTGCCAAGTCTAATTTAATTTTTGTTCTGTTTAATTTATTAATTCCCAAGATGGAAAACGTAATACAAAGAAGAA
>JANHGO010000044.1:23241980-23275222 GCA_024606505.1 Aquila spilogaster | reverse complement strand
AGGGAGATAATATCAGGCTCACCCATGGCAAACCAAGGGATGACACGCCAAGGTTAGAGGGATGAAGTACTAGCAAGGGCCCTCAGCCTGTTCCCCTGAGACTTGCTGGGTACACTCCAGCACGCTTGAAGTCTTATGGAGATAAGCCTGGGGCTCCTGAGGTAATTGCAGCAAATGGGGGAACACAGGTGAAATACCTCAAAGGAATTAAGGGTGTGTTCCTCTAAAAAGGTGACATGGCCCACAGCCCAGCTGAAGTGTCTCTACAGCAATGCATGCTGCATGGGCAACAAACAGGAGGTGTTGGAAGCCACCACGCTGCTAGAAAGCTACGACCTAGTTGGCATTACTGAAACTTGGTGGAACAAATCCTGTGACAGGGCTGTGGCTATTGAGGCTACAGGCTGTTCAGAAGGCACAGGCAAGGAAGGAGGGGTGGAGGGGTTGCCCTTTACGTTGAGAAATGGATAGATTGTGAAGAGCTGTCTGAAGAATAGCCACGAGCATGTTGAAAGCTTATGGGTAAGAATTAGAGACTGAGGCAACAATGGGAACCTTGTGGTTGGTGTCTGCTACAGGCTGCCCGATCAACGGGAGCCTATTGACAAAGCCTTGTTGCTCCAGCTACAGGAGGCATCGCGCTCACAGGCTCTCGTCCTGCTGGGAGACTTCAACCACCCCAACATCTGCTGGAAAAGTAGCACGGCAAGCTGTAGGCAATCCAGGAGACTCCTGGAGTGCATAGCAGGTAACTTCTTAAGCCAGGTAATAGACAGACCTACCAGAGGGGATGCGATACTGGACCTGATGGTCACCAACGCAAGTGAGCTGATTGGTGACATTAAGATTGGCAGCAGCCTGGGCTGCAGTGATCGTGCACTGGTGGAGTTTGCAGTCCTGAGGGATATGGGTCAGGCAAAGAGTAAAGTCAGGACCCTGAATTTTAGGAAAGCAAACTTCCAGCTCTTCAAGGAGTTAGTCCATAGGACCCCCTGGGAAACTGCCCTCAGGGATAAGGGAAGTTGGTATAAAATCCCAGACTCGGTATGATTCTCAAATGCAGTTTTCCCATCTTCTCCCAACTCACATGCATCAGTTTTTGCAGTAAGTAAAATCACACTTATGATAAAGGCAAAGTAGCTCCCTACATGCGGATTTTGCAATAGAAGGCAACTGGTTTCTTGAGTTTAACGCATTTAGTTAACATGCATGATAACATTCAGCCCAAATTGTGAAACTGCTGTGTTTTCTTCAGGAGATGACTGATCATGTGATAAATAAAATGGCATTTACACTTGGATTCTGCTGCAGGCTGCAGTGGAGACTTCTGCAACATTTGACAGTCTTAATTAAAAAAAAAAAAAAAAAAAAAGCAACCCAAACCAAAAATCTAATAGTTAATTAATTAAGCTCATCAATGTGATGTCAAAGAGAAGTTCTAGGAAAGATAGCTGATGTTGTGGATTGATACACAGGTAGACAGTTCTTCTGGCGTTACCCACGAGAGAGTCTCCTGGGCGATTTTTCCCATGGTAACTTTAGCGCATTGCATAAATACGCCTTTGGCAGAAGGAAATGTGTTTGATTATGCTTGATATCTTCACCCAATCCTCACTATTAAATTGCTGAAAGATTTGGGGGTTTTTTGGTTGGTTTTTGGCACTTTGTGCACCTTGTCACTACATCCCCCTAATGCCACCTGGTTTCTTACAAGCCTTAGTATAAAGACCGAAATGCCATTCTTCTACTTTTTGAAATATTATCAAAGGCTGAAGTATTTCAGCAATCAATGCATGAACTTTTGTTCTTTACAACTACTGCTCTTTTCTTTTTAGGCAAAGTTCATGTATTTGTAGGGCAAAAATTTTTAAGAGTTGTGAAATGTTTCCAAGAAATTATGGATCATCATTAGTGTTTAACTAATTTTTTTTTTTCCACTTTCTGGTATTACTTGTTTCCTTCTCTGTGTTTCCTTTTGTGCTCTGTGTGTGTGCATTTGCATGCGATATATATGACAAATACCTAAAATATTGAGTTATATTAAGTGTTATTATCTAGTTATCCAAATACAGGATTGCAAGGACATCCAAGAGCCCAGCAGTTCTGTTGATAGCTTGATGCAGACTTTCCTGCCGTCTCATACAAGCCAGTTAAGTTCTCTGGCATCTATCTGTAAGATGAGGCAAAAAGACACTTTATGATGAGAGAACTAAGACAATAAGGTATTATTGACAAATTTTGTCCCATCTTAATCACTGTAGTGAGAGAACCTGGATGTCTGTAGCTATACATTAACAGGTGTAGCAAACAGTAGAACCTATTGTTGGGATTTCCTGAGCCACGTAACTTGCCAAGTTATATAATTTTCAAAGATATTAACTGTTTGGTCTGGGTCTTCTTCCATACTTCATCTCTGCTTTTGTTTAATGAGGGGATTTTTCTGTTTTCTACACGTTTGGGTTTCTTTTCCTTTGTTGTTGCTATTGTGTTTGTTGGTTTGTGGGTTGTTTTTTTTTTTTTTTAATGGGGTGGGGAAATGTACGGAGAGGGGTAAACAAGCAGAGAGATCCAAATGGTATGAACTATATTAAAAGAACATAATCAAAGATGCAGGTTTAAGGAATCAGAAATTAGGGGATTAAAGAATACCAGTCGTTGGTGTATCTGGAATGTGCAGTTTAATACATGCACTCAGTTGTACCCTTTGCTTTCAAGATGGTCTGCACATTTGCCCACGGTAGTATGATGGAGCTACCCAGAGATCCAGAGCCCTGAGGTGGAGCTTCAAGAGCTTTCTTTGAAGTGAACATGTCAAAATACACCAGAAGGCTCCTAGGCTTTGAAGCTGTATTTTACTAGAACATAAAATATGCTGGTTAGAGGTAGCTTTTTAAAGAGAAAAAAAATCCTCTGATCTTCTGGACAGGACAGACCAAGTAAGACTTTAAAATAAACCTCTCTTGCCTATTGCAGTACCTATTACAGGTAATTATTTCAAGGAAGTTGGAAGGACTTTGTACAATCCTTGCTCATCAAACTGTACACTAGTCAGGCATCGGTGA
This sequence comes from Aquila spilogaster, assembly GCA_024606505.1. Lineage (NCBI taxonomy): Eukaryota > Metazoa > Chordata > Aves > Accipitriformes > Accipitridae > Aquila > Aquila spilogaster. Next base: position 23,272,160 of record JANHGO010000044.1, on the reverse strand, counting down.
GTCCTCTATGGCTCAGGAGAGCTAAGAATCTTTAAACACACCCTGAAACAGCTTGTGTGCATCACGTCTTTACATTCGTACATATTTAATACCAAGTTTTGCTAGGCCTAGGAGTGAATCCTTGTGTCAAGTAGGTGGAAATCTCCCTTTGAAGGCATAAAGCATCCATTTGTAGCAACACAGAGCCATTAGATATCAACTTCACAGTATTTGCATAATGTATATATTATGCAAAAGTGGCTTCAGGCAAGTGTGATTTTTTTAGAAGGAATTCCATCTATTGACAAGAATTAAACATATCTCTGACAAAGCAATTTCTTTTTTAAAAGTATGTTAAAGATGCTCTGTGACTTGGAAGATTAGAATGAGTCATCAGGGAGATAGATCAGCAGTTAGATAATGGAATTAGAGTAAGTGCTGAATTTATTTATATCATGATATGCAGTTCAGTACATGGATTTATATCTTCTTCACATATGAGGGGTGTGTGTGTTCTGGTAAATATTTGGGTGATACTGAACATAAGATTTTTCTTTCCCTGAAATGACTGCACTTGCACTGTTGAATCATTTCAGTGAAGAAACCACCACAGTGTAGTTGTACATGTATTTTTAGAGCATGATCCCATAGACAGCTAAAGGGTTTCTTTCAAGATACTTTCCAATATGAAAGAAATGTCTTTAAACTGAGAGAAGCAGTTAGATGTGAAACCATTTTTTGTGCATAACCTTCAGTTTTTATTAAAGCCTCTTTTTTTTGCTGCGTTTACAAGCTAAACCAGCTGTGAAAGGTGCAAGCATATAGTTTGTATTCAGCAAAGATCTGTCATTTTGTGCTTACTGCAAGGCAAATGGCTCTGCCAGTTGGGGCTACAATTTATCAAGCTGGCAGAGTGACAATTTTCATTGCTCTTGAAAATTTATCATGGATAGTCATTTTTGAAGGGTTGACTCTTTTGTTTAAGCAGGCTTTTTACATTTAGACTTATCAAAATGGCAATTATTAATGCCATTAACCCATGAGGCAAAGATCAGTTTTGTCCCTGGAACCTCGAGTATGTCTTCTTGACAAAGAGATTTATCTGCTTCTGCGGCTTCCAGGGTTTGTAGGTTTAAAGAACAGATGTAATATAACAAAACACTGTCTCCCTAAAGTACAATGAAAGTCATTTTCATCCCAGCTGTTTTAGCTGGAAAGCAGGGTAAAGGGGGGGAGAAAAAAGTAAAATATTAAATATTAATGGTCAAAATTATTTTTATGTTCTTTGTTCTGACTTCCTCTCTTGTCCTCAGAGGCTTAGAGACTGACTCGCTTTGAGAGGGTTAGTAACATCTCTATAACCGCAGCTCATCAATAAGGCTCTTTCTTTCACGTTGTGTTGTAGACAATAATTCCTCAGTACCCGCAATGAGTGGATTTAGACACAGTTCTGTAAAGTATTAGGCAGCTCCCTGGAGACACTGAGCATCCTCAGCTTTCATTGATCTGAATGGAAGGAGAAAGCATTGTGTGTCCTGCAGGCTCAGGACCATAGTGAGGCTTTGCTGGTGGAGCAGACCATCTAAAATCTAGTGTCAAAAGTAGGATTGTCTGATGTGATATAATTTGTTAAAAGTACTATTTGTCACTGTATGTATCTGCATTTGCATTTCCCTGTATCAGATAGAAAAGTAAGCTCTATCTACATGAGTTAAAGGCAGCTTGTTCCACAGTAAAAATGAGGTATGTACATACTCTTTCCACTATTAGAAAGAAAAATTGAGTAGAGGTGTCTTAGCTCAGAGCAGAAATTATCCCATCTCCCCAATTTACTTAAAATTCAGTGTTCTCTTTGCTTTATGAAAAGATTACATTTTAATTTAATGTAGAGTCAATACCGATTCCTACAATACTTTTTCAGTGAAGCGGTGGGATATTTCCTTACAGGAGAGTTTCATGCATCTGTTGGAAGCAAGAGGCCTTCCAAGGACCAACGGGCCTGGAGAATCCAGCTCACTCTTTCTGCCACCACCTCAAAACTATGGGGCACAATTAATTTCCCCAAATAATTTTTTCAAGTTCTAGGTTGGTTTGCCTTTTTTTTTTTTTAAATTCCGTTTCCAAAACTCCTGAACAGCTCTAATTAGGACGTCCATCACAGACTCTAACACATAATAGCTGAGAAACGAATGTGTGCTGCTACCCATGAGCTGGGAACACAAGATGGCGGTCCCCTGCCCAGGCAGCCGCATCACCCAAGTGCTGTAGCTGGCAGCAGGCCTCTCTCTGCCATTTTCCTGATATTTTAACCCCCCCCCCCCCCGCCCCTTCCCTTTCTAAAGCGTCTTCCATTAAGGTTTTTGTAATTACCACCACACCTCACTGACCGAAATCCCCCCTTCCTCACAAACAACACTACCAGAGAGCTGCTGCCTGGCGGGGCGGGGGGGGGCGGGTGGCTCCGAGAGCTCCCAAGCCTACACCGAAGGGGACAAACACCCGCCTCGGCGTTGCGGGATGGCGGCGGCCACTGCCGCGGTGGTTTCTAAAATGGGGCAGAAGCGGCGTCCCCGAGGAGCCGGCGGCAGCGAGAACAAGCCCGACAGCCGGGCCGGGGCGGCGCTGCTGACGGGCAGGGCGGCCGTGAGGGGACCGGCGGGAAGCGGCGAGGGACGAGGAGGGCTCGGGGGGAGGAGGCGCGGGAGCTGTTCGCACGCAAACGGGTGGTAGGCGGGAAAATAAAAGCTGTGAGAAAAACGGTGGTTTTCACGCTAAATAAGTAGGAAAGAATTTTGGTAAGTCAGAATGCCTAAATGTAGCGTAGGATTGAAGGCAGAATTTATCTTATGCTAATGGCCAGCAATAGCTAATATTAAAGAAATGAAATTGGGCATAAAACCCACCTGTGGCTGGAAAGTAAACCTCAAAATAATGTAAAAAAGCTTGCTTTTTTCTTAGCGGAGAAAGAAATCTTTTCATAACTTATTAAAAATGCTACTGTAAATTGTCTGTTAAAGCGCAGTTTAAAATTGCGCCCATTTCTCTCTCCAGCCCCGTTCCCAGCAGCCAGCACAATGTGTCCCTGTGTCCCGGTGTGGCAAGCAGCCCCAGCTCTCGCTAAAGGCCGGTCGACAGGAACAAATTTTAAGAAAATTTCATGGCAGGAATAGACTGTTTTCATGACCAAATATGGGAAACTTTGAGCAGTGCATCCAAAGTCATACGGCAAGTCCAGCTACGCCACAGATTTTCCTCGGGGGTTGCCACTTGCAGTGGGAAAAGACATGCCAGTGGGGTACGGCCATTTGGGCGCCCATCCTTCCCCCACCCCCGGAGCACAACCACCCTTCACGTGAACCTGCAGTGTGCACGCAGCTTTAGGCCTCCCAGTAGTAGGCACTTGCTATGAAGTAGTTGCGTGTTACTGCCATGGGGCTAGGTTTTCTCCAAACAGTGTGAAGACAGCTCAGCAGCAGGTTAAAACTCCCCAGGGTAGTTCACCGAGGACACCACTCTTGAAGTGAAGTAAATTGGCCTAAAAGGAGCTTTGTGCTGCTACAGCTATTTTAGGTACCTAAGTATCCAGTTTGAAAGCTTGATAACTTCACTATGTGACAGGTGTATTGCAGGTTTCTTCCCTGTAGTGAGTTTACAGTCTGAACTGATACACGTAGAAAGTAGTTGAGAACAAATGGGAAGAATCTTGTGTCCTGTGAATTGGCTTTATTTCTATTTGCTTAGATGGGTATTTTCTGTTCTGTCCTTCTATAGGTAGTGTGTCTCAGGTGATGGAGGGAAGAGAGGAAAGGAGTGCCTACTGAGCCTCTCTGTTATTCACAGTAGTGATTTTTTTATGATTATTTGAAAACATTGACGTTATAATCGCAAACTGTCTTCTGTGTTTTAACAAGAGGGTAATCCTTTGCGTACAATCATACTTGTGTAAGAAATGCCTTATGGACAGGTATTGCCTGGATTTTAGTAATACATTATCATTATAATTTCAATTTTGACAGGAAAAAATATAAAGAAATCGGTTTACTTTATGGGACTATCACTCCTGAAACCTTTGTACTTGATTCCCTTTTCTCTCAGAGTGGCAAAGATCTGAAGAGATTGTACTAAAGATAACTTCCATAAAATGGGTGTTAAGGAAGAATAGAATCAAGCTCATTGTCTTGGGAGGAGGAGGAATAATATTTGGCTGGTGTTTGGTTCCTTTACTGTTTGACAGAGAGAGTTACACAGCTTGGCACTTTTTGGAGTGATGTAAGAGCCTTTGGTTAATCTGACGTGTATAAATCTTCCATTTTGTACAAGGCAGTGGCCTTGAAATAATTGCTGACGTATTCATGTGATACTTTGCTGGCCCTTCGAAAAGGTATCCGATGGGAGGCAGAGGCAGGTTGTCTGGCACAACAAAACAGATGCTAGAGTAAAATGGCATTCCCAAAGGGAGTTGATAAAGTTCTAGTGTAATAAGAGGGCAAACACACTTGATTTTTCAGAAAATGTTGTCATGTTAAAAAAGCACATAATTTTTTTTTTGCTTCAGATTATGAAAATTACTGTTTCTTGATAGGTGTCCAAAAATGTCTGTTTTAATAACGTTGGTTTCACCCCAGTAGGAATATAATCCCTGTAAATAAAAACTTCATGTTTTCAGAATCTTGCATATAACCAAATGAATTGCAAGTTTGAAACGTATTAATATTCATCGGAAATTAGGAGAGCTACAGCACAGTATGTTTTTACATCCCCTGCATCAAGTATTTAATGTGTTTTAAAGAATTGCTCATATTCCCTCAATCCCTAGAGAAGTCCACACGTTAGCAAACAGAAAATCACCAAAAAAAAAAAAATATCCAAGGAATAAAACTGAACTTTTCTTTGTGGGATCCATAGAAAGCATTATTATTTGGACCACCTAGCAGATCTCTCTGGAACTTCTAATGCTGCATTCTCACTCCTCAGCCAAACGGAAATTGCCCTCTCCTAAGTCATTAATGACTTCTCTTGGTTTACCTATAAAGTGTCTTCTCCATGCTTATCTTATTTCCTTCACCTTTCTATAAATAATAGACTGCTTTCTGACATAAAAGTTACTTGGGCACAATAGCGTCCACACAACACGCTGTATTCAAGCAACACGCTAACTGTGAATTACAGTGCCATGTTTCGGTCTTTTATCAACACCTTTCTTAATATTATTGTTTATGAACAGTTTAAACAGCTTTTCTGGTACTCAGTCTTGATTGCTGCTTTTCTGTCTCAGTCCTCTTTTTCTCTCAGAGGATCATATTTGGAAAGTCTGCTGTGTTTTTTCCTCCTTTTTCCCATTGCTGTATGTACCCTGCACAGTCAGTGAGCTCTACACCAGTTCATGGGTCTCACAATTCGTATGAATAAAGCTAACAGAGTTCTAGCTTTAAATGTCAGATCGTAAAGCAAAACACTGGTAATTAATAGAGTGGAGGCCTGCAAGAAAAGGGGGTTTGTAACATCCAAAGGGAATTAATTTATCAGATATGTCTAACCTTGCATTTCTGAGAATGTCATCTGAGAATAAAGCTCATCTAAACTAGAATTTGAACAAAAGTTAACAATCAATCGAATTAAGTGGCACAGATTCAAAGAGAAGATCTTATCCTTTGATTGTCCCCGAAAAGCTTTCAACATTCATAATGATAAGGACTTGTTAGGAACTCAGAATCTAAATCTCTGTACTCCTGTGTTATATTTGGCCCCTTTCTCTAAAATCTATTGAATTAAAATACCAAAAAGTGAAGACTTGGGAATAGTTTTGTATTCAGCATCTATTTCTGTTGCTTAGCTCTGTCTTTACTGAAAGCTGACGTGAACACTATAGGGTTAGACCTCATAGACTTAGAAGAAGGCAAGGTTCTGTGAGATCTTTCAGTAGTAGCAGTGTAATTAATGTAGAGGCAAGTCCGGACACTATGGATAGGAGTTGCACCCTGTTTAACGCTTTGGGATTTAGAGCTAAATATTGACTACTTTGTTTTGTGTCTTTTCTAGAGTTAATGATAGGTATTGTCTGTTTTGATGAAATACCATTATCAGCCTGTTCAGTGTGGTGTGGTGGTTTGGTTTTTTAAAAAAATAAAACGCATTTTCTTCATATTAATTTTGATTATGGGTTCTCGTATAGCTATGAAGTCTAATATTTACAAGGAATGCTTTTTCATACGCAGGACAGCAAATGTCAGATTGACTTAAGGGTTGTTCTTTAGTAAATTTCCTTTGTGTTCTCCTTTAAGTGAGATAGATGTGAGTTGTTTCAAATGGTATTAGATCTTCATAAATCATATTCCACCTTTTTTCCTTGTCAAAAGTAACATGCTTCCCACTTCTCAATGGGAAATTTCCCCTTCTGAGTTACACTTTACCTTTGAGAGAGAGAGCGCACACTTCTAACAAGAAAGAAGTGCAGGTAGGGCTGCAATGTGCAATGCAGGAGTGAAAAGTGGGAGGTTTAGGATAGGCTTACCTTTCTGTGCAAAGTATACGGCTAGTATTTACATCTCTTTAAGTCAGTGCAGGAATGTTTGTTAATACTTTTGATTTACCATAGAATATCTCCAGGTATTTTGTCTAGCTAGCTTGTCATCCTTGAATGTATGTTGGCCATACATTGTCCTTAAGCCACCCACAGTTGCTGGTTTGAAAACCAAATTACCATCTTTTTGTTCAATCTCAAAATCTTGCTGAATTTGGAAAGTCTGTAGTTTATTTCACCATCTAGAAACACATGATATGACACATTGCTTTCCAAGTGCATGAATGTATTCATTGCAGACAGCAAGTACTGATCAGAAGTGATGCTATATTGTACATTAGGTGCCGGAGTACCAGACATGAGCATGATTTTCCTCTTATTGATGCTATAGGTAAAAGAAGGCACTGTGTACATAACTTCAGGGGTTGAATTCCAAGGATCATTTCACAGTCCTTGTTGTAGGAGTGGATGGAACATAATTTTAGTATGTGAAAAGAAGAAGGTGCTTGAGAGAATCTCAATCATTATGGGGAGAACTGTAAATTTGGAGAAAACCCCAGGGGCAGTGGCTAGGTTATACTAATGGCCTTGGCGTATTTGACTGTCAGAGGAAAGGAATGTTAGAAATGTTTCACATCAGTGTTTGCACATTTGCTTCTGCTTGTTAATGCAGATAGTAATGCCTTCCTATTTCAGAGGGTTTTCTAAGGAGGCTATGACTTGCTAGTGATAGTATAATTCTCTGATCACAAAATATACTAATATATATGAAAATTTTAGGTGAAATTCAGGCACCCGAATTGTCAAAGGGGCAATTGTTCTTTATTTTTTCAGTGTGGCCATGATTTCGCTCACACTTTATTAGAAAGAAAATAGTTTCTGAAGAAACATACAAAATATGATGAAAGCTAAGGCATTATACCTTTATATAAAATAATCCTCTATTTTCCAAATGAGAAAGATGGAGCTTTGCGTCACACATTGATTTACAGTTACTTTAACTGTAGCCTGATCACCCCAGTAAATTTTGCAGGAAAATTGATAGAAATTTGTAGATCAGTTATTTATGAATAAAAAGCATAACTTTATTCTTTAAAATGTGAATCTTGTTTATGTTTTTCCCCTTGAGATTTCAAAGAATAGCATGTTGAGTCAAGTGGAAAAGATCACTATTTTTTTTGTTTCCTGGAAAATTCTAGTAGTTATTAATTGGTAAAATCATAAGGGCATTAATGTCTAAGTATTTGAGCTAAATAAAATTATGGAAACTGCAGAGTTCATTTAGGAACTGATTTTCAGTGTTGCAGAACTGCAATAAATAACTTTACATGTAATGTTTTTAATGAGGAGAGTTTTAAGTATGGCTTTTTCATTGAAGTTTATGGACATACAGTTTTACCTATGGGCATGCAGTTTTAGTGAACACATCAGTTAACTCTGGATATCTACAATGATTTCTTTTTTTAAAACATGTACAAGTGGTCAACAAATGAAATACCAATTTCATAAATTAAAATGAAGGTGCTCTGTAGACTTATCAAGCACTCATTAAATTTAGGATAATTCCTCTGTAGTCTTTGGAGAGTGTTCAGGATGATCGCTATTTCTCAAATGACCGTTTTGATTAACAAAGAAATAAAATTAAGTTCAATGTTTAGACAGTTATTGCAAAGGGATTTCAGCTACTAATGTCTGTGACTGGGCTGGAAAAAAAACAGGGTTTTAAAAAGATTTTCTGATGTTTTTTCTCACCTAGTTGATATCCTTAAGGGCTAGATATAAAATAGAATTTATGTGAAAAGTAGAGGTCAGAATTATAAACCTTAACACCACAACTTAGTTGCTACTTAACATGCTACCTATCCTTTTTCCTTAAAATCTCCCCATGTAGAGTTATCTCTGGGCAAATGATCTAATTACATGAATTATGTACATACTATTATCTGGCTACCCTTAATACTAATAGCGATCTTTTAAAAGAAAAGTGCCAGTCTGTTCAGCTCTTCAAAAGAGAGGGCATGGATACCACTTTTCAACTGTTGCAGCTGTTGTGAAGCAGACACAAGTGTCCTAATGCAGCTCTTACTAAAACATCTAATAGGTCAAATTTAAGATTCATTACTGTCTTCAATAAAGTTACTTCTGGTAAGAGGAAGCTCTCATCTCTGAAGCTTTGTCTCCATTTTGAAGGGTCTCTGCTCTCTTGTGTGTTGCATAGGATGCCTGTGCGCCGAATGGATATGGGCTTATCCTAGAGGGTAGGAAGTCTGAAGCTTTGGTGTTGGTGCTCTGGCTCTAGAAGCCAACCGTAACTAACATTATTAAATGTATTAAACTTGGTAAGCTTTTTAAACAAAGATGTATAGATATTTCTGTTCAGCTCTAACCAAATGACCTCTTAGATAGGTTCCATAATGAAGGGTCTGAAAAGCTGAGTCTGCTTTGTAATGTATTATTCCAATTTTGCTTGTTAACAGAGATATCTTTATTTAACTTTTCTCATTGACTAGTCACATTTACCATGAAAAATTTTGATCGTTATCTAGCAGCCCAGTCCCAAAGCCAAATAAATAACATGGTTCAATTTGGCTTGTAGCACTTAGAATTGAATATACTTGAATGCAAATGTCTGATCTGAAAAGCAGCATGGTCCTGTGTATTTGTTTAGAACCCAAAGCGAACAGAGAAAAAATAATAGCCAGTCACCTAATGGTTTTCTTAGCTCTGGTGGAGAAAGAAAGGCTATGATTATATCCCCACTTACAGTGAATTGTAGTAGTAAATCCTGCTTGATTGCTGTGTCATCATGTCTAATAGTGGGATAGTTTTGTGTGACCATCACAACAGATGTATTTCCTCCAGTTAGTTATAAAAATAAGACAATACGGGTCAGTTCAGGAGGAAATGTTTTGTATGGGATGAACACAGGCATGCTTGTGGGAATAATCAGAAAAGGCTTTCAAAACTGGAATAATTCATGATGACAAGGTGATAGAGTAGTTCCTTTATTTTAATTAGTAGGTAAAAGCTATATAGCGACAAGATGTAATTTTGTATATCTGAGTTGGCTATGTTTTTTTTCCTTTCCTTTCCACAGACCTTTCCATTGAATACTGTGTATCATTTTATATGTTCTTATCTCTCTGATACTGCCATCAGGTGCAAAATTCCTCAGTATATTCCACAGAAAGACTTTAATATTTCTTTAAACCAATTAGGATTTTGTTATTGAGGCGTTTGTGCTGTATTCCAGGGAGCAGAGCAGTAACGTACTACTCAGTTTGACTGCAAGTATTGTCTGGCACTAGCAATTTAACTAGACTTATTTTTCAGTCAAAACATAAAGACATACTTTTTTGTTGGATTGATAATATATATATATATATATTTAATGTTTTTGGTTTTATGTTGAGTTGGCTCCGATTTACTTCATTAACATGACAACTTATGATTCATGATGAGGTGAAAACAGGTTTGGCAAGCTAAATAGTTCCTGTTAAGTGCACTTTGTGCTCTTCCTTTCCCTTAGTCTCGTGCCTGGATATGTTTTTTCCTTGAGAGTGTCCCTACTGTTGCATGAACATGTAAACTATGATTAAAGATATGCTTTCTGCTCATGTATCAGAGCCATGACAGGATCCCTCTGCTAAATCTTGCTGAGGTAACTGCCCCAGTTCACCTAAGATGTTATTAACTCTCAATACCCGCTACTTCTTGGTAGTAACTACCTCCCTAATAAAGATTGCAAAACAAATTGTGTGCCTCACATGTCACTCATGGGCCTGATATTCCAGTGCAAAATCACCTATATCAGCACTTTAAGCTAATATGCCAGGCTGTGACTTGGGACTGCTGAGTCGTGGACAGACATCCTGTTCAGGAGTCCTGCATAGATTTCATGGGGGACTGCCGTTTAAGCCCCCAGAAATACCAGTTATGTGAACTATCAGCAAAGTAAATAATACCAGTTGATATGACCAGTTGATTGTAATAAACACTATTGAAATTTTTAGTATGGCTAGAAAAAAGCAGGAAATAAATTAAAATTAAGTAGAAAATTATCAGTTTCAAATTACTGATTTTTGAGAAAGAGGCTGTTTGTTAATGCAATGCAAAATAAAGAAAATTATTTGTTAAAAATATTTGTTATAAATTGTTCAGTGCAGTTTCCTCATTGTAATCTGTGGACCCAAATCTTACTTCTAGTAAAACAAGTCATTGCATGCTCTACTGTTTTCTTGGAAGAAAAATCAGACTTGATGATCACAGTTCTGTTCTAACCGTGTCTTGACATGTCATGAGGTAATGCTAAATCAGTCAGGAGTCTGAGGTTGTTGTACCTGGGCATTTTCCTTATAATGCACTCCCCCAAAAGATAGAAAGGCTTTTAAACTTAGAGTGTTTTAATAGAGATGATACAAAACGATTAGCTCAGAATGTACAAGGAATGTGAACTGTTCTCCCCATAACTGCTGTGTCTTTCCAGGCGAGTCCTTCGTTCCAGGTTTGAGTTCCATGAACTTGGTGACTTTCTGAGTTGTGGCAAACTCTGCTTCATCCTCTCTGGTCTTTGGTAAGGTATTTCCATCACTTTTAAGGCTTGAATGCTACTTGCAGGCTTCCTGGCCCTGCTGTGACTGTCTCCTTTTATTCCTTTGCCAACCCTATGTGGAAGACTATGGATTGATCTCACTCAGGAGTCTCCATGTCTTTCTAGGGAACTGCCCTGACCCAGTTGTGTTTAAAGAAATGTGACATACAAACTGAGAGCACGCAAAATCAATTAGAGTCTATGCTTTTAATTCTGTGATAATTTTACTTTTAGTATGTCACCAATAAAATTGATGCTTTCTTTATTCTACTTGAAGTTAAAAATTAAAATTTCAGATAGAAGTGATATCGGCTTGTCAGAAAGTATGTGATATTTTGATACTTCCCAGCATGCCAAGTTTCAGAAGGGGTCTTTGGATAGATCAAATGATTCCTTCTTTCTCAAAGAGATTTAAAAAAAATAAAATTGCTACCCTTCAGATATTTTTCCAAAATTGTTCCCTATTCTTTCTGTCTTCCTAACGAATTTTAATCTCTTTCAAGGTATTCATCTCATTTGGTCTCCCCTAGGATATTGAAACATTCCCTCTCAATTTGATGTGAGGAAGCACCTAAATCACTAGCTATTGCAAGCCTGCCAAGTCTAATTTAATTTTTGTTCTGTTTAATTTATTAATTCCCAAGATGAAAACCATAATACAAAGAACTAGCCAGGGCTGCAGTTAAGTAATAGAGAACCAGAACTGAAAGAAAAACAGTATGAGCTCTTCTTATATTGTGATGAGACAAATCATTTCATCTATTTTCTGACATAAAAGACAAGAAAGGAAAAGCAGAGTCTAACAAATAACACAAAGAGGAGAAAGAGCAGAATGGAGTGAAAATTTTCCACATGTCAGAGGAAATGAAATAGTGGACTTTAAAGGAAGCAGCACCCATTTTGCTCAGTAGAGCCTTCTCAAAGCTGTCATGTTAGGAAAAATGGAAAAGCTCAGAAATGCATTTTAAACCTGTTTGTGTTAAAGTTTGGATTTCTTAGACTGTTGGCAGCAGGTGTCTTCTTTTCTTAATATTCATTATTCATGTAGCCTCACAACGCATTTCAATTTATAAATGAAGAGGTATACAAGCTCTTCTCCGCTGTATTAAATAGATGAAATATATTGCTGCCTTTGAGCTCATAATGCCATAGCTGTGGCTTGAAAATTATTTGCCTGCTACAGCCGATAGACATACGAGTTGCAAATAAGTTTTATTTTGATGAATATACAGATGAACAGAATTCTTCAATATGTCTTCATATTTTACTGGATTGTAATGCACTTTCTTACATTATTTTGAAATAGTAGGCCTCTTCTTCAAATCTCAAACAAATCAGTCAAATAGAAATAAGTTTCATTTTTTCTCATCATTTTCCATTTAAAGTAATGTGTATGGGCCTAATACTGTTAGTTACTGAGAGATTCAGATCACACTAGGCTGGACCTTCAGGTCCTTAATCTTTGTTCAAGGCAGGTCCCACTGACTTCAGTGCAAAACCTGCATGAGCCAGGCCTGAGGTAAAACTGAACTCCCGATCCTGTTTCACTGAAATCAGTACAAAGTTTTTGTCATTCATCTCAGTGGGAGCTGAAGTACAACTAAATTGTAATCTTAGAATTTTACCTATTAACATCAATGGGATTGGAAGGTACAGCAACTTGTGATATCTGTTATTAAAAAATAGAGCCAAAACTAGTAAGTCATTTCTCAGTGTGAAGAGTTGCATTTTAAAGGGGCAAACTCTTCCTGGACCTGAGCTGCTGTAACTCCCATGCGGAGAGATCCCTACGTGAATAAGGATAGCTCAAAAGATGAAAGGTTGAAGGATTGAATTCCTAAACCATTAACAGGAGTTTTATTTATATACTTAGGTCTCCATTTCCTAACAGTCTGATAATGAATACTAATAGGGGAACAAAAGTGGATGCAGACTTTTAAGTATGTTCAGTTCTTGGCAATTCCCGTTGCCTTTGAGCAAGGGGACATAGACCATCTTCCTGAACCCTGAGTTTTGCATAGTTAGGTTTATGTAACCTTCTCCATGAGACATATTCTGAGAGCTGCTGCAGTCGTTCTGAGTACTGGGCTAGGTCCTATTTAGCCTTTTCTCCTACTAATTTGCATGGGTGTTTGGTAACATAAGGAACAGATTTCTTGTATTAACCCAAAGACTTCAGCAAGAATAATAGATTAGAAGAGAGCTGGAGCAAACTGTGTGCTATCAGAATACGCATAAGAAGTTGTGCTGTTTCATGATGAGTTTATGCCAATCTAACATTGTGCTGGATATTTTTTTCTAGCTGTGTTCTTGCTGCCTACATGAGCAATTGTGAGGTTACATATTGAGTCAGGTTGGCTCGTTGAGCCATATGGGCCCCGACCCTACTAAAAATGTGATTAATTTTCATCCACTTTTCATCCACAGACTTTCTTCTCTCTTTGGGCAAATACTTGTTAAGAGAGAGGTGTCAGAGACATGGTACATTGGTCGACTCTTTTTCTGCTACTTGAAGAAGAACAAACCTAGACAGAGTTTCCAATCCATCGATTGAATTTTTACTGTCTGTTGCTTCCCTACAAAAACCAGCAGAACATATAGTGATCTTTAACTCTGCCCAAACATAAGATTCTGAATACACATTTAATTTCCTGTTATCTTTCCATGGCTGAATTTGTACAATACTTGTATGTCCCTGGTCACACTGCATGGAAGTGCAGTGCAACTGTACATTGCATTCATACTCACTATGGATCCAGTGACCTACACCCTGCATATGGACATGAGATTATTATATGGAGGTACTCAAACTTGTTATAGCTTGCTTTATTCAGAAATGTAAGTCCAATGCTTCAGATGTGATGAATGTCCATGAAAGGGAGCAGTACAGTCTGTGGGCTGCTTAGTTTCAAACTGGGGTGCTGGGGCACAGCCAGAGTTATATTAAAGTCCTGAACAGGTGAATATTCAGTGAACCCTTGAACACACAATAACATTGCTTTCATAAATACCACCCTTTGTCATGTGGGTTTATTCCCATGAGTGGAATTGCCTGTGTTCAAGTGGTTGCAAGATGTGAGTCTTTAAATAGGACAATTTTCTATGAGAGTATGCAGTTGTGATTAATGACTACTTAGAGATCTTTTATGGTTCTTCTAAAGATATCTGTTAGGCAAGGTCAGACTTACCTATCATTTCAGTGCAAAATATGAATTCTGAAATGCTAAAAGATTCCTGAAAGTGGCTGGAACAGAAATATACGTATTGCAAGAGGTAATGAAATAATAATAATAATAATATAAAAAGACTGTAGTTAATTGTTTATTTTAAGCTCAGCAAATTAGGGATTTTGAGACTTTATTTTGAAGAAACTGAAACTGTATTTAGTTTTAAGCTACTTCAAATAGCCCTGAATCTCTGAGCTTGCTAGGCCATGCTGCTTTTGAACCCTGAGACTACTAAGCATTGCTGCTGGTAGACAGTTGCAGAACTGAATATATCCAAGTGCTTGAACTGCTAAGTGAACTTTCTAGACAGGAGGCAAGCTTCTGTTGGAATTAATAAAAATAATTGCATTCCTATAGAAACTTCCATTGCATTAAAACAATGCTGATTTTTAGTTCTGATTTTGAGATTGCTGAAGTGACACCACTGCTAGCTGAAGTCACTATGGTATGCATAAGTCTTGCTTGTGAGCCACATTGGGATCTGGTTTTAACACATTTTTCTTTACATGGTGTGATTGTACCATTTCAACCAGAGTAATACTTATTTCCCACTCAGAACGAGTTACATGGTTTCCCTGAATTAGAAGTGGAAGTGACACTGTCACCTCACAAGTTCACTTTGTTCAGTTATAATTAGGGGATTGTAAAGTAGGTGGTATTATTCTGTGTGTAAGATTTAAGATTTCAGTGGAGAGAGTTGCAAGGCTGTTCAGTAAGGTGCGATAGAGAGCGCATTTTATAGTAAAATTCCGATTATAATAGCTTTCATGAGTATGTTTTGTAAACATTAATGACTTTTTTAATGCATCTTCCAAACAGTTTTACAGAAATATTATAAATATTTTAGCCTATTTTTTTAATTACCAAACCCACAGTTATAAGTGTTTTTTTGCTGTGTATCAGATGACAGATTTTCTACCTTGTTGTAAAATACAAAAGCAATTGTTGTCAAATCACATGATTCAGTTAGCAATGGTTGCATTCAGAATTGTTACTGTCCGTATTTGTGTATGGTATTCAGCCTCAAGGCGAATATTGAACAGAAATATGTGGGTTCTGATGATGAATTTTTATGATTCAGAAAACAATGTCAGAGTTATCTATAAGGACATGACTCTCTACTGCAGCATGAGTGAAATCTGTTAAGCTAGAGTACAAGTCACATCTTTGATTCTAAAAATCTTTTGCATCTCAAAAAAAAAGAGGCCAAGGGTGGAACTGGTAAGGGTGCTAATTTATGCATGGTGATGAAGAGGAAGTTAAAACATAGATAGATATGAATGTGATGTTCCCTTGCAGTGCCATTTTGGATTGATTAGAGGAATTTAAGGATCTCTGTGTATTTTCTGTTTGTGTGGAGTTTTTTTTAAATGAACGTTTTATTCTAAAACGGTTGGTTTATGTTGTTATATAGCCTTTCTAGCAGCCTTTAAAAATATGAGGTTTTATTATTTACAGATGGTTTCTATAAATGGAAGAGTTGAAGCAACAAAGTAAACTGCTAAACCTCATTCATAACACTGTGAAGAAAAATAATTAGCTGTTAGTTAGAAGACAGAACAAGATTAATTAGTTTGTGAAGTCATGATTTTGAGGAACAAATTACCATGGAGAGTGAGTTTGCAACCATTCAGTTCAGGAAGACACAGCTTATATACTGTGCCTGTGAAACCTAGTAAATAAATGTGTCGTTTCAGGTATCTCAAAACATGCAGAGAACTCAATGACCCATAGTCAGCGCAGATATCATCTGTCTGCTGTGAAGTGATTCTGCTTTCAAAGGCACAATACAAGTCTAGTTAAGAGCTTATGTTTGCATCAGAATTGTGTAAGGGCATGTGCAGAGGGTGGAGAATTTTGTTGGAGCTCATGGCTGGTGTAGCACAGATTTTTGCAATGAATCTCTTGATCAGGGCTAGGAATTTCTACTGCTATATCAAAGTGAACAAAAATAGTACTTATCCTTCACCAGAAAGATTAGAAAGTGTCTGATGTAACTTATTTCAGACTGAATGAATATAAAAAAATGAAGCTCGTTTTTATACAAGACCTTTTATGCAATATTGTTTATCAGCAATAAAATAAACATGAACTAAAGGACTCCAGGAGTAAAGAACGATTTTAAGACGTAGAATTTTAGCTAGGCCATGCTATCCTGGCTAGATGAGCTAATATTATGACACAGCTAATCCAGGGCACAAGCTGAGCTGGGTTTATTGAACTCTAGATGGCTGGCATTTGTTTAGTCAGATTGCTTCCTTTTTGACTCATTTGAAAAAAATAGCTCTTTAGCTTAGCCTGTATTTAAAAGAAAAACACTGATTTTTATTTTTTTTTTTTTTTTTAGTTCTTTGTTAAGTTTTTCACAAACATTTTTTGGGACGGAGGGAAGGAGGTATTTCCTTCTACATCCAAATACAGAGCTCCTTTGATAGCCACCTCTCAATTTAGTTTTTCAAAATGATATTGATTTTGTCTGTGTGCCAGGTTTCTTGCCAGTTATCACTTCAGATACTGATGTCCCTTGGTAGAGATAGAGAACATGAAGTAATGTCAGGAACAGGAAGAGGCAAAGGCAGTAACAAAGGTATCCTGAAACAAGGGGTTCCTTTGATAGGACAAGCTAAATACCTGAAACAAAAATCCAACATATCTTCTCTTTATTTTTAACAAGTCCCTTGATAAATAATGGGGAAGCTTAAGAGTGAAATCTCCAAATGTCAGCTTGTCTGAAATAGCATCCTGAACACTTCATCACTTTTAAAAATAAAATAGTCCCTGCAGGATAAGTAAAAGAAAGCTCTCCATCACCAGTGGTTTGCCCTCTAAGAAGTAAAGAGCTAACCCAATTAAAGATAAGTATACATTATACAGTATGTTTGCTAATGTAACCCATTCATGGCAGTGTGTGGCAATCACCTGTCAGTGAAGGAGGGGTAACCCCTAATAACTGAGTCTTGATTCTTCAGCTGTAGACATTACACTTCTTTTCAGATATGGAGGCTCTTCACTTCCTTCTTGATAAAGGTGGCTATGTGCACTCTGTTTAGAGGGAGAGACTGTCAGACAGGACTAGCAAAAAAGGCTATGGTAATACAGGGGTTAAAGGCACTAAAATATTACATTGGTAGTTCCCATGATGAAGAAAGACCCATGAGAACATCAGATTCTTTGAAAACTTTTTTTGTGACCATTCTCAAAATGATAAATAAACCCAAAGGAAAGAGCAACAAAAATAGTAGGGATTAATTTTTTGTACTGTACGCAGATCAGTCTTTTGAGTAGTATTTGTCACAAAGCAATATAAAGGTCCTTCCTGGCCCTTCATCTGGTTTCCTGTGCTACTGCAGCACTAGATGCTGGGCTGGCCCAGCTAGAGCCTGACTAGAAAATAGGTGCTTTTTTCTCATTCGTCACTTCCACAGCCCAAATAGAAGCAGGGCTAACTCAGCTGTATGTGTATCTATTCATGTAGATGCAGTCAAAGTCCTGTTTTCAAAATGGATTTAGTCTTCTAAATCCCTTAACTCTAAATAAGGCCCATTTCCTCAAGTATACCTGTTGCCTTTGCTGATTAGACTTCCACTCCCAAGTCACTTGAAGTATTTAGTCCTAGTGTCTGTAAATTTGGCAATACTGATGTATATTTTAGCAGGAGAAATAATAAAAGCAAGTTTGCAGACATGTTTTTATGCTAAGCTCCCCCCCTCCATGTACTACCGGGGATTTATAGAAATTATCTTCATAATAATCTACCTTTTGCGGCCTAAAGGACTTAATCCAAGGGGTGAGAATTTAGACCAGAATCCAGGCAATTAGTTCCTTTGTGGATTTTCTGATCATTGCACATCTGTAAGAAATCTGGATGAGGCAATCACATAATATTAAATAGACTCTGTATTTGGTAAGAACAGTCAGAAGGTAATGACTTTCTTTGAAGTGTCCAGCTTGAAGGAAGCTTTGATACTTAATGTGTCATGTCATTTATTAAGGTGATAAAGCTGATGTTAGTAATTGGCTAAGTCCTGTTTGAAGTTCTATGCTTGTTTAAGGTATCAGCCAACAGTTAAATGGATGTGCTGCTTTCCTCTTTCACTGTATGTGACCTTACATACAAAAAGGTTAGCCTGGATATGTCTGAAACTTCTTTCCAGTAACATAAGTGACTGAATGTATTCTACTGTCTTGTACAGCATCACATCTTATGCTGACTATTTTCTTTACTACAGTAAGGATTAATAATCCAAAATGCTGTATGTATTTAGTATATTGAAGTTGATTTAAGAACAGTCTTCACATTGGGGTAATTTTCATTTCCAATGGGGAAGTAGTCCCCAATCTAGTAAACACCTAAATATGTGATTAAATGCATTTGTGGGTTTTCCAGATGGCTTTAGTGGGGCTGCTTTTATTTTATAGCTCTGTAAGCATATCCTTGTAGGCTGAATTAATGCAAGCTACCTCTGTTGTGCAGAGTCCTCAGTGATTTCGTAATCTGTGTATGTGTGTTTATGTTTAAACTGTTTCCAGACACCTTGGATTTTACATAGTGAATCTTCTATGAGAAACACACATCACTAAAACTCCATGAAATTAAAACATAGGCTTATAGGTATGCTAATGTAGTATACGTTGGGTTTTCCTGAATGTTGATGTTTAGCTTCAGTGTCATTAGTCAAGCACAGCTGATATCTCCGGCTAGATGTGAAAATGAGCATCTCTGCCATTTATGTTGGAAAATAAAGAGAATGGGAAGGGAGAAAGAGGTGCTTAAGCATTTATATTGCTAGTGATAAAAAAAGATAGAATGCTTCAATGGTTTCCTGCTCCTTGATGATCTTCCCATGTATAAGTTTTTTCAGGTGGTTTCAAGGCAATGATCAGATGGGTAAACACTTAGCAAAGACCAGCAGCAAAATGAATCCTCTTTCATAGTGAGGTAATTAAAAGAAAAGAAGCAACTAGTGGTAGAGTGTATCTGTCTAATCTAGTTTTCCAGAGGCAACCAGTCGCACAGCTTGGGCGCACGGAGAGAGAGTAGTGTAATTAGGACCTGATGCTTGAGAAACAGCTTGGAAATAGGAAGCAGTGGAAACATTGAGGTAGAAAGTTCAGTCTATATGTGAAGCACTTGCATTCACCATGGCAGTTTAACAGTCCACATTCAGCTATGCCCAATGCACAGTGTAGTGCCTAAATTTACTAGACACCTTTGGTTTGGCCTGGAAGCTCCTGAGGTGTTGTGTTGTGTGTGCACCCACACCAGAACCAATCTGAGCAATTTAGTCTTTGAGTCCCTTTGGGGACGTCCTGTCACCTGGGAGAAACTCACGATGAAGTCTGATGTCCCCCAGTTCCTGTTCTCAGGATTGTTAGTAGGCTGTACATCAGTGAATTAGAAGAGGAGGGACCACAACATGGGATGGCCTCTTCCTACTTAGTGCTGGGACAGTCCTTCTGTTTGTTTCCTTTTGGCACTATGAGTCTGGTATTCATTTGGATTCAGTGTTACAACCTTTATAGAAGTTGTAAGTAAACAGTGTGTGGTTGCCTGCAGCCCCAGAAAATCTCACAGTTTAATGGTTAGGATATTCTTGGTAAGGTAAGAGATAAGGATTTGAATCCCCTTGGGCTATGAGGAAGGATTTGAATTAAGGTCTCTAACTTGTTTTGTGAATACTCCAGTTATTAGGCTATGATAGAAAAAGTGCCATCACTATAATTTCTTGCAGTCCCTAGGTAGGTGCCTAAGTTCTGGAGATGGGTGAGCATGTGTGCCTTGGTGTGGCTCAGAGATACTCGGTTCTCAGCATACAGGTTTTTCTATGTCTCACCCTGGGGTTATAACCCAGGAGGATATAATTTTGGTCTTTGGATTCTAATCCTGGGATCAATACACTAACATGCAGAGATTATAACATCTATTGTACTGGAGGCTATGGCTTTTTTCTTCTTTCTTACTTTTTTGTCACTAGCCTTTTTCAATAGTTAGTAAAAGGGCCTTGTAGTAGAGAGGTGTGGATCAAAGACAGTGGTGTTTTCAAAAGAAATATTGGCTAATGTATTCATAAACTCATTAGAGGGATGAAATTTGAAATCAGGAGAACGTGCTTGACAGAAGGGCTCTGTTGTTAGAAAGGGTTTGATTTTTGTGAGGCAAAGCAGAAGTTTTAAGTAAGGGAAGATTCTTAGAGCAAACTGAAAGCTGTGGGGATGATTATCATCTCACTGGGGCTTCATGAAGATGACAATTATAGGAAGACATCTGTTAAAAGCATGCACCAGAGACCCTTGTGAGCAAGGAACAGAAGTTTCTGTGCTAGGAAGGTAAGGAGCAACACTGACTAAAATAAATAGCAGGACAGATGTGCCTGAGAGAACCCTGTGAGAAATTATTTTTTTATCTGTCAATTCTTATTTGATATGTTCTAGAAATTCTGGTAAAAATTAACTGTGTAAAACAGGCAAGTAAAGTCACTTCACAGGCAGCCTGAGTTTAACTCTGATTCCTCCAGAAAGAAATAATTGACATGCAGACTAGGAAAAAAGTTGTCGAAGATGCTGGTTGGATCGAAGTGGCTTGTTGAAATGTGGCTATGCAAGCAAGGAAGTTGGGAAATAATTTAAAATCTAGACTGTGGGGAGGGAAAGGGACTACAAATGAGTATTGCTACTAGATATAAAGGACATGAGTCACTGTACAAAGAAAAGAGAGGGTGGGATCCACTTGCCTACTCTTAAGTCTTTAGTAGGCCCAGCTAGCCTCCTGCTCCTTCTCCAGAAGGGCACAGATCACTAGCTAATCTGGCTTTGGCTTCTTTTAGTGTATGCAGGTTGGGAACTTTGCATCTGGCTCCTTTTATCTCGGTATGTGGCCAAGCAGCAGCTGGAACTTATCCCATGTTTTTGTCAGTGCTCATCTCTAGATAGAGTCAGAATCCTTTTTCTTCCTCCTGTCAGTGTCTGCAGCAAACTGACTGGGAAATCAAGTTTCTGCTGCATACCATCTTAACGTGGTTTCCATAACACTGTATTTGTATTTCAGTTTGAGGAATTTTATCTAAGGAATCCTTTTGCTGAATTGTATTTGCCTCCTTTTGAAACTGTACTTGACCTGTAATATATTAACCAATTATTCTCAAAGGAGGAAAGAAAAATGGTGGAGATTAGACTAAATTAAGTCACATTTTTATCATCTGCACTGCCTTCATCTAGTCGCCTTCTTAGTATTTTATATCCTGTGTCTTTAGTTTCATCATTTTTGTTTTGTTATTTTTACTAGAAAGCCAGAATGGAGAAAGTAGCTATACTTTTTTCTTATTTGTTTAACCTGGCGAAGATATTTAATTTGTTTTATATGATAAATATATGACAAATAAGAACTACAATCATATTATATTATTTTTCTGGCTCTTTTTACAGAATGATGTCATACACTATTCTAGGTCAACACTATCAGCTCTTATTCTGGAATCACTGGTGTCTATGACAGAAGTCTCTTCAACCATTTCAGAAGCTTACTACACTGTTCATTGTTAAGTGAACATTAACCTACAGGACCCCCATAAATATTGAAAGAAATTATGCATCCAGACTGTAATGTCTGAATCTGAATTTTAGAGAAATTATAGCATATTGGGATCCAGAGTTTTTGTTCGGGAATGAGCTGTTGTGGACCCTATAATACACAAATTGCATGTTAATGAAGCATTTTTTAAAAGTTTCATTGAAGAAAGACTAGCAGAAGAAATGGCAGCAAGGGTAAAGTTTTTAAGGTTAGATCCTTAAACTATGGCAGCAAGGGATTAAAAATATCTGAAAATATGAAGAGCTTGTGCACAGATTGTCTAATCACCATGTTTTAGATAAATACAATACTAGCATATTGAGTAGAAAGAGATGAGCAATACTGATAGATGAGTTCTGAAGCCATCCTACAGCACACTCTCTGTGGCCAAGGGAAGCTGTTCTTCACCATGCCAAACAGGGACATTGGCTGTTTTTTATGTCTCAGAGACCATGACTCTTGAGATTGGGTTTGTAATGACTTTTCCAAATTACTACAATGAATACTTGACTTGTTGAACTCCAGAGTATGTGGCAGTCGTGCTCTAGAAACAGGGAGAAAGAGGTCTGTGTGCATGCTATAGTGTGCAAGGATTCAAATGGGTTTAATAGACCACACTGTAAAAGCCAGTCGTCGCTGAAATGTGAGCTGCTTTGCTGGTCTTCTCTGTAATGTCTTTTTTTGTATAAACCTATTTTGCTCATTTTGCAGAAGGGTTTTAGTTTAGCATGTTTTATCTGCCTGACTGTACTCTGTGCCCTTGAACATACACTTATTTATCTTTTTATTGTTTGACAAGTGGTTTTTTTTCCTCACAAAAAGTAGTAGCTAAAGCCTTGATACATTGTGTCTTCTGTACAACTACTTAAAAATATTCATGAAGTTTCATATCACTGTTATTTTGCAATTACATAACTGATTTGGAGCATCTGTATGTTTCTCCCCCTGCTTTGTAGTAAAAACAGCAGTGGTATATTAGCACTGAAAGTTTGAGAGCTTCTGTAGGAAATCTAAAATGAAATTATGAAGTTGCTGTTCTCTAATATATCAGATTTATTTGCTTTTCCTTTTCCCTTGGGAGGTAGGTGGAGAAGGTTCTTTTTCATGGCAGAATTTCTCAGGTGAGCTCGATGGCCTCTCCATCACTTCACATTCTGCGTAAATCTCTAAACATCATTGTATATACAATGCTTCAACAAACAGTTATTTCTTGCATCACTCATGGTGTCCCGTCTGCTTGGTTCGCCCTTTGAGTCTTCTGGCTTTGACTTTAAATGGGAGAGCAAATAGATACTTCAATGGAAATTTTTAAATCCCAGGAGATTGAAAACATTTTCTTTGATTGGTGTTCCTATATAACTTCTGCAGGGAACATGCACTGACCATGGAGACCTACCCTCTTCAACAGTATGCCAATCAACTCAACGTTTACTCCCCTCTGTGTCTTCCAACATTACTATTTTATGTCCTATTCCATTTCACTAACAACATATTATTCTTCAATTAGTTCAGCTTTGATTTAACTCTTTCCATGTGTCAGTTCTTCTGTCTCATCTTTTCCTTTGTGACACCTGCATACCAGAGGAACTTAGAAAGAGCTTTTTAACCACAATTTTGTTGTTCAGCAACCACTACAGCATGAGATAGCTGTTCTCTTAGACCTCAACAAGAACATTCCATTCTTGGAGGGCTGCATTTTGCAGCCATGGTCTTGTTAGAGAGAAAAAGGTGTTACTGCATTTTTTTTTTAATGAGGAAATGACATTTCAGCATGCTTATTTTAATTCCCTATTGGTTTGATAGCAGTGGAGTGATCCACTCTTGCACTTGCCATCAGCAAATCCATGAAGTTGCTAATTAAGAGAAGATTTACAGGTAGGGGTAACATCTTTAATTAGACTAAGTATAGTTGGAAAAAAAACAGATAAGCTCTCAGGCACTTAAGTAGTTCTTTAGGTCTGAAGCAAAAGCAGGAAACTTCAAAGCAAAATTCAAGTTGGAAGCAAGGGCTCTGACTTAATTAAAGAATGACCTACAAAATACTTTTTAAAGATAAGTCTGGAAACTCAAATTCATGACTTAGTAAATACCAAAAACTATGGACTCACTGGAGATACTGTTTTTCTGGTCCATTATAACCTGCAAGTCCTGTTCTACCCCCAGTGCTCCCATTTATGTCACAGTGTTCCACAAGTTTTAAATTACATGTAGCTCTTTCACCTGGAAGGCAACTACCTCTCACCTCTCCTCCTTACTGAGTCTCTTCAACTCCCCAGGTACACCTTCCTTTTCTCCTGGATAGTCTGATACAAGTCTGATGAAACCCCAAGCAATTGTTTTTAATGTCTTAATTACAGTTTGCTTTACAATTTTCTCCTTTTGTTTCAGATCTGAAAAATGACTTGTGTGCCAGAAATTATGTCTGCTTTTTCTGAACCTGCTGGTCTGATAAAAAAGTATCACCTCAATCTAAAAATCTAGTTTTGACTGTATTTTTGGACCATATATCTGTAATGACCTTCCACCCTTACTCCTCCCTCCTGCAAAAACAGATGAAGGAAATATAAGGTTAATTTCTTTCAGTATTCTTTACATTATTTGGTGCTCCTTCTTTCTTTACTAAAGTGGTGCTCAATCATAAGCATTACTGTAGATATTAGATGTTCCTGCACTTTAGTGTAGTATGAACAACTATTGGATTAAATAGTTGTTTCACTTCTTTCTGAAATCAAAGCACATTTGAAGGGTAAAATAAGGGTTTCAGCTTTATGGTATTACTGCATAAATCTATATACCTGTAAATAACAGACTCAATATATTGAGAACTTCTCCTTATTTGTGATATTCAGTTTCTTTCCATCATGAAGTGATGGAAAAAGAGAGGCAGAAGTGTAATCATATTCATTATGATGAGACACCTGACAGGCATCTACAAGTAGTTTTCAAAATCCTGAGAAATTATTTCTCATTTCTTTGCATAAACTGTTTTGGTATGGGGTACAGAGCTCCTGATTTGTGTAGCTAAGCATAGTAAAAGCCCATACTGCAGAAATAGATATAGCAGAGAAAACCCATCCTAACATTGTCTTACATGGAAGAGTACACTGATTTGAAACCACGTGAATCAAATCAAAATCTTTTTTCTAATAGGAATGTGATGCAAAGGTGGCTGTTATATTATGAACGTGAAATTTCTCCAGATTAAAAAAAAACAAGAAACCAAGCCCTTGTAAGGGCTGTAAGGGAATGTAAGGCATTTTATTTTAATGGGGTTTTTTATACCTGAAAACACCCACTTAAAGAAAGTAAAAGTGTTTTCCTAAACTGTTTACCAGCAACAGCCGGAAAACAATACTGTGAATTTAGAGTGTGATTTTTTGACAGTGTTATTAACTAACTTTCAAAGAACAGGTCCATTAACCTACTTAGAATGAGACTCTAATGCATTCATCCCAAGTGCAGTTGGTTCCATTTTTCAGTATCAGTCATGTAAATGATCCAATAGCTACAGTTATTGTGAATAAAATTTACCATCAAATCTTGAGGTATTATGTATCAGGCTACAATTTATTCTTGTAAAAGAACCTGATGTTTTCTCAGATTACTTAGTTCTGGCTCGTGCCTCCTCTATCAAAGCCATTGTTGCATAGTTTAAGTGAATCAACTAAATTTAATGCCATTTGGGGAAATGGGTATTTGGACTAGTCCATCTAGCAGTCAGCTGAAGTGATAAGTCTCTCATTGTTTGTTGTTGGTTTTTTTACCACTAACCTTTAGTAACATTAGTAAGGAAAAAAAGTATATTACCAAATACTTGAAACATGTATGTATATCCTTAAATTCTTACTGTTTTCAGGCAGATTAGAAATTAAAATAAGATTAAAAAAAATAAATAATTTGGCACATAATCTGCAAAATTTCAGTTGAATTATTTTTGATCTGCAGCATGCTACAAAATAGAAAAAGGTATAATAGTGTGCATATACATATGTATTCCACCGTGAAGGTACAAGCTTATGTGCCTACAAGAGAGCAAGTTTTTCAGCCAACAATTTCTGTAGATTATTTGTAAAATGAAAATATGTGAAGTTCATCAGCAGTCACTACAAAAGTTAAAAAAGTTGAAATAAATAATGTATTAAAAAAAATAAAACTGGCTGATCTTTAAAACCTCTGATACAACATACATAAAGTCCAGCAGTCTACATATCTCTCATCTCTTCCCAAGCTCCCTGAATGGTACTTTCTGACACAACGTTCTTACCAAGGTAAAAAATTCTATTAATAATGAATGTTTCTTTACTTTCAAAAACCTAGAGGAATATTTCTCTGTAATCCTTTGTCAAAAGTAGTAACTGTCTAGGAATCAGAAGCAGAGAAGAAAATAGCTTCTGGTGCTGTGAACGTTTTGATGCTTGCTCGATTCTCTAATTGTGATTCAGTGCCTAAGGTCCACCATAAAAATGCATTCTCTGACTGATTTCTAAAGGGGGAAAATCAATTGGTTTAAGGTTTTTTATGAAATTCATTTGCTTAACCAAAACCTAAACACAATGGTAATTCAAACATAGCTATTTAGCTTCCAGGGATTTTTTTAACAATTCAGTTTCCTAGGATTATTGCCAGGTACAGAAAATACAAAGCAGAGCACTTTTTGTATGCAAGTAATAAAGTGTAGCTTATTCTTTTAAAAGACAGCATAAATAATTTCTAAAATACCACTTTAAAGCTAGTATGTTGGTACTGAGACAAGGGTGTTGTTGAAATAAGTGTGCAGCATTCTGTACTTGTTTTTTTGGTTTTGGGTTTTTTTTTAGGAATTAGGGTGTCAGTTTGGGGCTACTGATTAGATGCTGAATGAGCTGTATTCTTTTTTTCCCTACTCAAAGTTTTTCCTGACCCAAAGTTTCTGTCAAGATGAGCAACTGAGCTGAGCTGTTATTTAATTCATGTTTCTTTTCGATAAAATGACCAGGATAAATATCTTTCAGGTTTGGGAGGCTTAACTTTTAATATCTATAAAACAGGATGAACAAATGGATATTCTTAGGGAAATTCAGTATAAAATCTTTTATTTATGTGCATTTTTGCATATACTTTGTATGCCATGTAGTTTGCAAAAATTCAGGCTCCTGACTTCTGCAGAGTTTTGGATTTTAATTTGCATGTATCATCTACATATGTGTTAAAATGCCACAGAGGCTGGAATTTTCTCGGGTACTAGAGAAACTGGCATACAAGCATTACTGGCAGGGTGCTCAGATTTAGCCAGTGCTACAGCTTTCAAATATACACAGCTGGGCCTTCCACCAGCATTGTCCTCCTGCTAATGACAGGCCACATGAATACTTCCCCAGCATGCTTGTAAGCAGTTATTTCAGCTGTAGTGATTTCTCTACATGTACTCATGAGCAGTTTGTTGGCATCCTTTCTTTCCATACACTCTGCTGACTTCTGTGGGATGAAAAGTCTAAGGGAATACTGGCTGCAGTGTTAGGACTTCCTTTGGAAGCAGTAGCATGCTGTCCTCCATCACACTGATCACACGTATGTTTATTTGTTAAGAGGAAATATGTGACAAAGGTTGTGAATGTTTTGCTGGAGAACATTTAACAATCTTTTGTCTTCAATATTATTTATGCAGTTGATGAGATACTCTTTTTTTCCTCCTATGAAAGAAAATAAAATTTTTTGGTTTTATCACTGCTTCCCCCCAAATAGGGCTTTTCAATCACATGTATGTATTTGGTTCTTTGGTTGGCTGATTTTTTATATATGACAGAGGCTTGGAAGCATCAAAGTGTTAAGTTCTGAATACAGGTTTCTGGGTGGAGGAGAAAGACCCTATTAATATCCAAACTTATTAACCCCAAAGCTAATTAGTTTTCCTTTTATTAAATGTCAGAAACTTCCCATGGAGATTTGGAAAACAGGCTTCATTAGTTCTGCTGCTCACACATCCACTTGTTTACCTCTGGTAACAAGGAAAGGAACCTTCTTCAGGATTGGAAAACACACTCAATAATTTGCAGATAAAACACGCAGGAAATTATTTGAACTAATGATGAGAAATTAAGGAGGTTTTTTGTCTCTGTATCAGAGTACTGTCATGTTTAAAGTAATTCAAATTCAGTCAGTTTTGAAATTGGTAGGCTGGTCATGATATTGGTTTGGGTATCTTTATATTAGTAGGCTAAGTAAATAATTGGAGCACAGAAGTAATCAAGAGCCCAAGGAAATCTAAGTCTGGAGTTCAGAGGTAAATTTTTTTGTGTCATTTAATATTAATGGGAAATCTATTCCAGCAAATTTAATCTAAAGGTCAGTCACATCAGAGAGTTAAATAGAAAAACAATCCAGATATAGCCCTCCCTATCCTGAATTATAAAAGGTGTCATTTATATAGTACATGATCTAGAATGTTTGTAATTCCACTGACAACTCTGTCCTTTTTTAAATAACCACTTATTTATGAAGAAGTTTGAAAAATATCTCACTAGTTAATGATGTCCATCATATGAACTTAATCTGAGTTTAGTTTTCTTCTCTTGCAGCATATCTCCTCTAGCCTGAAGCCTCTCGTCATAGCCCCGGTTGCTCTTGCCAGTCACCATAATGTGAGTATCCTTTTTTGAGCCCTAAGGTTTTCAGGTTGTCCCTATTTTAGATACTTTCGGAGGCTTATAAATGCATCTTGGATAATGCAGAACAAACCTTGCTCAATCTTTTCCACTTGTAAGGAAGGATTACATTTCAGGTTCTTTATTCAATAAATACCATTTTTTTTAAAAGATTGCAATTAAGTGCTTAGCAGCACACAATATGTTTGATCCCATTCTACCCTAGCCCTGTTGAGTTGTTTGCTGGGCAAAAGGGACATGAGATGCTTCCAGAAGCATGAGAATACATTAAATTTGCATAGGCCAGATAAAATTATCACACAAGATACAAAGTACAAGATACAAAGATACACAAGATACAAAGTATCTTGTGAAGAACCCAAAGCAGACTGATAAATTTGAGATGAAAAAGAAATGCAGTTTATTCAAGGACACTTGAAAGCTTATCACTGAATTCTTTTTGAAACTTAAGGTGTAAGATTACTGGTGAATTTAGGTTGAAACATAATCCAAGTATTAATGAAAATTATAATAATAAATACCAAATAAAACATAGCTTGTACCTTCTAAGTGATGAGGATAATTCACTGAACAGGGATATTATCTCATTGGGCTTTGTACAGCACCTGGCACACTGAGCTACCCTGAGAAGTCATACAGGCATATGTTTGTGCGGGGAGGTCTGGGGGTATTTTTTTGTTTGGGTTTTATTGGCTTCTGTTTTGTTTTGTGGGTTTTTGGGTTTTTTTACAATATTTGTCCTGCTTTTCCTTTCTTTTCAGAATGCTTGTTACTGCAATGAGGTTTTTTATATGCTTGACGTTTCTTGCTTTCATTGTTACAGTGACACTGAGGTAGATACTACGTAATGTATGTGTGTATGAGAATGGACTAATTTATCTGCCTACATTTGGTCTCTGTGTACTTAGCGTTATAAAATGTTTCTACATCATTTTTTTCATCGGATTGTGAGACTAGCACTTCTGAGAAGTTTCTTAGTGTAATTTCATAGCTTTGTGTTAGGATGGGCTTTATGACTATTGATAGCTTAGAACTTTAGAACAAAACCAGAAGCAGACCTATAGCTCAGAGAGATGAGGCAGTCTTGCCATCTCAAATGTCACTTGAGTCAAATCATTCCTTGGTCTGAAATACCGTAATGTCTATAATTTTCCTGTCTTCCTTCTAGGAAGTATTAAGATTATATTTTATTCTGTAAGAAGCATTTGTTGCACTAATTCATTATTGGGAGGAGATGTAAACATTTTCAGAATGTGAAAAAAAGTATATTTTTCTCCCATAGACAATAGTACATACTTCAGCAAATGTGAACGTCTGGCTATTCAGATATTCTTTAAGATATATGTTATCTGCATTGCTCCTCTGGCAGAGTGAAAAATGTTTAATATAGGTTTTTCAAGGCATGAAAACAGTTTGGAATTTGCTTTCCTGTGAAGGTGTCTTTGAAGAGAGCATTTAATAAAACAGTGAAATACTTGATCTTTCCTGAAAGCTTTTCTACTTTTTTGTACCAGTTAAAATGAAACTTTAAAGTTGTAACTTGTATTTTACTATTGGACATGTGTAACCAGGCCATCCCCTTGTGGGAGCAGGAGGCGGACGTTTGCCTTTCCGGAAAGAGGCTCTGCCGAGGACGAGCGCCAAGAGATGTTCTG
>JANHGO010000044.1:23206710-23232402 GCA_024606505.1 Aquila spilogaster | reverse complement strand
AAAAAAAAAAAAAAAAAAAAAAAAAAAAAAAAAAAAAAAAAAAAAAAAAAGAGATCTGAAGTCAGGTTTTAAGGATTCTTTCTAAGTTCCTACTGAACTTGTGTTTGGGGAATGCAGCACTTCAGTCAATACCAGCTTTTGCTCGTTGCAGGCAAAGGAGCTTTTCATTCTCAGCAGTTCTGATTTTACCTAGATTTTTCCTAAGTGCATACTACAGTAATCAGAAGCAGCTTGTTGGAATTGGTCTTGGCTAATAATTTTAGTGTGTACTTGAATATTTCATTTTGTTCTGATTTATGATGACCTTATTTACCTAGGAAATTTCAATAATTTTGGTGTTGTGTTTTTAATGACTCCTACAGTTAAATGGAATTCCTGACAGAGGACAGAGAGGGAAGTCTTTGTGCTTTGTCATATATAAATATACATTAGTTATTTGCAAAGAAATGTTGATCCAACATTTTGTTAGTGAAAAATAGGCTCTAGCAAGATGTATTTTGTGGATTGAACTCTTATATTTTACAGTGCTCAAATTTATAGAAATTGTCATCATTAATTTACTGGTTTTTAATAGTATTAGCCTATGCTTGGCCAGTAGAAGTGGGAAAACATTACATTAGTTCTTTGTCTACTTGCTGCTTGAAATTGTTCTCTGGTAACATCTTAGGACTTACATTGATAAACTTAATCTTCTGCAGTTAATATAGGGTTAATTTTCTTTTCTTATTTACCTTAATCTGTTTTTATTTTTTGTATTATCTACATTCATGGTTTTTTTCCCCCCACTCACTTTACAAATACATTTGTTTCCACATTACCAAGTGATTCTTGTTCCCATGTCTGAGTATAAAGATGAAGCATAGTTAAAGGACATAAACCAGCAAATTTTAGAAGTTTTTTTGGTATCATCCCTTCTTTTGCAGAGATCCCCTAATTTTTCATTATAAAATGGCCTGCTGTCTTGTTCATATTGTCAAAAAGCATTGAACAGCATTACAACGCTGAACTAATGTATAGCACTGATTCTATCCTTTGAGTCATCTGGGGTATTTGCTTTTTCTAATCCCATAATCCTATCCCATATTTGCAAATATAGGGCATTATATCATATCATCAAAAGGTGCTTGAACATTTATTAAATTAGTGTATTTAAAACGTAATTGAATTACATTACGTTTTGTGGTGTAAATAATATCTTATTCCACGTTTTTGCTCTCTGAAAGGTTCATCTTACATCCCTCATGCCTCTGAACAGTCATATGCACTATTAGTAGCTCATGGAATGCACAACAGGGACCATGGTGAGGTGAGTGGCCCTGAGATGAAATTGTGGCTCTGTTGAAATCAGTAGAAGTTATGTCATTGTATTCACTGGGTCTAGAATTTCATCTAATGTGCTGCAAGAGTTTGTTCTTGAAGAAGACATTGAGACAAAACAAGTATTTTGAGCTTCTTTTGAGTTTGTTTCACAAGGCAGGGTTTTGTGGATGTTTTGCTCATTACTGAACATTCATAAGTGAGGAAATCCAAACTCATGTTGTTTGCTACTGTGAAGAGATTATGACTTTCCTAAGTTTTCTCACATTTCATTGCATTCACAGTTTCTCAAAACTTCTGCATGTCTGTTGTTATAGAAGTCACCTGGAGTGTCATTATCATTTTGCATCTGACTATACCTCTATCAGGAAAACTGGGACCTGCACTTGCCACAAGTGTGCATCACAGATAGCTTTGATGGAAAATATAGTGTAGGCAGGGCTTGAGTCTGAAAATATTTGAAACAAGAGTGCTAATGGAATCAGAAGTCATTTCACTGGTTATAAAATTCTGCATCTTATTTTTAATGCTGTTTAAATGCTCACAGTTTTGATTATCTTTATTGGAAACATCCTGCTAATGTGGCTATTTAGTGAGGTTGGATGCAGTTGTCTGCTTCTGATCTTGCATTAACTTCAAACATGTTGCATAGCAATAAGTTTTTTATTTGAGGGTACAAAAGATTTCTACTATATATATATTTTTTTTTTCTAATGTCCCAATAAATGGATGGTGGTGAGTAAAGGTGTAATTGGTTACTATGAGTGATAGATCTGTTTTCCATCCTGTGTTGGTAGATATGTGGAGTAACAGTGAGATATTAATATCAAATCATGTAAAGTGTTAGTAGGCAATAGAGATTTCTTCCCCGTACAGTTATTGTGATATATATGTATTAACAAAGGAGCCAATTAACTGT
The DNA here is from genome assembly GCA_024606505.1 of Aquila spilogaster. NCBI lineage: Eukaryota > Metazoa > Chordata > Aves > Accipitriformes > Accipitridae > Aquila > Aquila spilogaster. The sequence goes on along the minus strand of JANHGO010000044.1, from coordinate 23,230,166 downwards.
TGGGATTTCCATCCCAGAGACTAGTGGATGCTTTGATGTTTGTTTTCTCCCGGATCAGTATGAGAATTCAGAATAAAAAAACCTTAACAGTAAATGCCAGGTTTCAAATACCTTTTATAAAAAATTGAAACACTGGATCTGCTTCTAAAATTTTCTATTTAAATGCCTTTCTGCCAGTGATTTAACACTTTATTTAGTCTAAATAGCATAATAATTACACTTTTAATAACACTTACTATTTTATGAAGTTCAAAAACATAAAGCTAGATGTTGGCATTCACAAAGATGGAGGATGAAGAACTGTTCTTTTTCATAGACCTGTCAGACACATGCATTCAGCAGGACTGCTGCGCATCTGACTGTGCTTCTGTTATCTTGCCATTGTACTTACATTTCATGAGTTTACAGGGCAGTTCTGCAACCTCCCTCTTTCACAGTAGCCTCTGCTTCAGATGTGGCTGGTAAACCTCATCTGTGCTGCAGGTGATGCTATCTCCTGGGACCTTTGAAAGAGTATATTAACTACCACTTCATTTCTTCTTTTCCTGTCTCTCTGGTGTATGTCTACATTTCCCATCACGTATGCCTATGTGACCTGCCCCTCTTACGCGACCCCACTTTGTGGGGGGTTGGGAAGTATATACTGAGGATTTTTTTTGTTCCTAGCCTCATTCATTGTAACACTGAGTGAATCAATCCTTGATATATCTTCTCATCTAGTCTTGCTAGAGGAAAGGAGAAAAAGCCAAACTTGCAAATGGCAGAACTGGTGTGAGATGCACAGTTCCCAAAAGAGTGGCACTGATTGGCCTGTTCATGTTTATAATGTTTATACTGATAGGCTGATGCTTTTATATATTTGTGTGTGTGTGTGTGTATAATGTGTATTTATATTAGAGAAATTTCCTATTGGATAATATTTCAGAGGTATTTCCAAGCTAAAAGAAAAAGATCCCTGATTTTCAGGGCTCTAACACCTGTCTGAATCAAAGATGTTTAGAAGTCCACCACTTGAATCTGCTTCTTGAATTTGTTCCATGCCAGCTGTCTGAGCACATATACTTGTCTGTCTCTTCCCCAGTGCTGTGGCATAGCCTCTCAGTTTCTGAATTCCCCACCTGCCACTTTCCAAATGGAAAGAAACCGTCCTGAGCCTTTGCTCCATCTCACCTCCCCAAGGTTCCTGTTCCATGTGAAGGGAAGTACAAATGTGTGTTAGGCACAGTGTGCTGTCAAGTGTACCGGTAAGGAAACAAGAAGAAAGGATTTTCAATCAAGGTTCACATTTGTTACTGATAACTACAATAAGTTAAGAGAGTTGCAAATTAATATGGGGATTTGGGCAATTTCGTACCTGTTTCTTTAAACCTGTATGCTATTTTAAAATATTTGAAAGAAAAGAATGATGCGGGTTTTTTTTCATGGCCAAACATGAAAAATGGTTAAATGTTAAGTGGAAAATTCCCTCTTTTGCAAAAAGAAAAAAAAAAATAGTTCTGTATGTTATGTAGAGTACTCCTGAAGATGTAATCTTACTGAAATGGGAAGTTTATTCAATAGAAGTTTTCACAGCCCCTTACAGTGATTAAGGCAGAAGGTCATATAAGAACTGTGGTGATGTTTGGCATCCAGGGAAAAAGGCTGAGCTTTCTACTGATCAAACTAGAGAGAGCAGTCATGAAATTGAGGGGTGGCAGTAGGAGAACCTGAAACACCAACAGACCTTTCGGAAGATTAGCCTTGGAGTTTGAGATGCGTTCATCTGGCTAGATTTTTTTGGAGCAGCCACTGTTTATGCTGTAGTTAAATTAGGATTGCTTCTTCTGTACTACCAGGAAATTATGGTTTTATTGAAATTAGTGGTAAAGTTCCCATGTACCCAAATTGAGACAGGATTTTACCCATTTTGTTTAAAGAAAATTAGCTTTAAATTATCTAGCGCCTTCAGTTATACATTATGTTGCACAACTGACAGTTTCTTATAATTGATCCATGCGTAGTTTTCTAGATCAAATGTTCTGTGAAATGCCATTTTATGTGGAGGTGGTTGAAGCAGGTCAAATTGCTTCACTTAGTCTTGTTTTCTTCATGTATTTCAGCGGTTAGGACGTATTGACAGACTTAATTGCGATTGCTTCAAAAGCTAGAGGCTACTTATTTTGCCAAAGATTTTCCATATAAACATGACATTAATAATATGTATTTTAATTAAGTTGCAGATAGCTTTTTAGTAGGCTATTTGCTGAAAGTGACAAGAAGAAAACAATAATGGTTGAGCTGACAGAAACAGAATTTGTGAAAAGAATGAAGTGTTTACCACTGTGTTTTATTTAACACAAATAATAATAGTGAAGACCATTTCAGACTTTGATAATAGCAATGTGTCAGTGAAGCATGTGGAGTAAGTCTTGCAAAAACAGAACTTACAGCCTTGGTTCTTAATTCTTTTCAGTGGCCAACAATAATGAGTGGCAGGTCCCAGGTCCTTCCTGGAAAAGATTTCTTTTTATGCATGAAGTGGGACTTCAGTCCTGCTTCTTAATATGTGGCTGGTGATTTTCCTATCTTCTTGTGAATGTGCACAGTCATTTCATACATTTCATTTCCTAATTATTTCTAGCTTGTGATTACAATAAACAATGTTAGTACATGCTGGTGCACTGCTGGTATACTACCCTATCTACCACAAAAGGATGGCTGGGCTGATTACATTGTGATGTTTATTTTCTGTGCAGTGAAACACACAATGTTTGTAACACTGTAGATCTCTGCTCTCATTTACACAGACTGTATTTGTGGGTTTTGGCCTTCCATGTAAGTTTGAAGTTGATTATCGGTGTTGGAAATGTTTTAAGGAGACATACGGACCTTTCTGATCTAAAAATCTATTGCAAGATTGCCAGTTTGCAGTTCACCTCTCCAGGGAAAGGCAGTAGTTAAAGCACACAATGTGAAGGCTTAATGAATGATTCTAGAACTAATCACTCTTCCTTTTAGGTAGATAGGGGAAAAAAATATACCTATGAGCCTTTGTTACTTTGTAGTATCTTCAGACTCTAGGTCAGTGTCCTGCCAGGGTTTGAAGCTCCTTTCCTTAAGTGTTTCTCCTTCAAATCATGGCCTACTCAGTCTAATCGAGTTCCTTGAGTTTAGTTAGTCTTAGTTGAAAAATTAAACAGAAAAACCAAACCCCTCTGCATTTAGAAATCATTACATTTATATTTTTAAAGCTCTTTTTAACCTGCTTTAGGACCTCACAAAATGTGTAATGCTGTGAGAGCCCACTCACAGTCTTTCTTATCTGAGGTGATTACAAGGCTTTTCTTTTTTTTTTTTTATTTTTTTTTTTTTTTTTTTTTTTTTTTTTTTTTTTTTTTTTTTCAAATTTATGGGAGATGAAGCTACAAGTGCAGGAGGGGTGGGGCTTATCTCTGAGTCTTGAGGACTTGAAAAGCAGTTAGAAAAGAATGGTCAAGTACTTGGATGTCCTTTTTTTTTAGCATGACATTCTGTTAGAGACTCATTTAAGTAATAAAGAATAAATGAGTTTGTCATTAAATATGTGCAAAGTTTTGAAGAACTTTTGTGTGTTCGTTAAGCTTCTGTGTTTTAATAGGGATTATTTATGCAATTGTATACATTATGATAATAGGCCAAAGACATGAATTAAAGAAATAATTTTTTTTTTCCTTTGGTGGAGTAACTAATGTAATGAATTGACACTGGCAGCTTTTCCATACTGTACCCTAGTGAAATTGATAATGCTTTATAGTAGAAAAAAGGTATTCTCAAAGACTCTAATTTGGAAGGTCTAAATAATAAAATGGAGAAGCTAAACTTCTAAATTTTTTTTAAAAATTAAACATAAAGGGTAATTTGTTTCCATCAGAAGATAATATTATCTATCCTTCAAGGCTGACTGGATATAATTGCCCATCATATAAATCTCTTGACAAATAGTGCCCTTAGGCAGTGTGACACTAATAATTGTTCAATTACAGACTTTAAGCTTTTCAAATGGCCAGAGTCATTATTATGCACCTCACTAATAGAAATAAAGGCATAGTTTAAATGCATAGGAAAAATATTGTTCTTTTGAAGATGAGTTCATCTTTACATTTAATGTCTTTTCTAATTACCTGTAATATTTTTTAATAATCATGATTGAATTCCCTTTAATAATAATTGCACTCTAATCTGATTGTTTACTGAAAAAAGGAATTTAATATTCAAACATTCAAATTTCAAATAATATGTTAGCAATATATTTACCTTTTTGAAAAATTACGTTCATTCTACCTATATAGCTTCAGTGTATTTTAAATGTTTCTAACAGATCAAATTTATTCTCTGAGCCAATGTAATCATTAAATAGTTAAGTGTTATACTACTAATCTTCTGAACCTCGATTCTTGATTTGCAGTCATGCAATTTAAAGGTACTTAAAATAGGCTGAAATTGATGATCCGATAACTCTTACAGGTTAGGAAAATTCTTGGAAGATGTAGAAAATTGCTGAAGGTGAAACGGAAAATGACAACTATTCTTTACAATGTTGTTCCTCTTCTAGTATAACATAAAGGTGTGAGGGGGAAGAAAGCTAGAAGTCTCTTGCTCTGAGAAAATTTGCTTGCAGAAGCCAGGAAGCTTGGTGTTATCCAAATTGCTAACCAGGGTCATATGGTAACTAAAATATTTCAATCCTTGTACTTCACTAGCCTCAGTGTCATTCATCCTATTTCACTCTCTTAATTATAATGTGTTACTGTGTTTAGATCACCATAAATATATATATCTATTGTCAAATGGAATAAAATGCCCTATCCCCAGAAAGTTTGGAGTCTGATCATTTTATCTGTACATACATACTGCTTCCCTACAGCATGCCTTTTGAGTTTTCCCATATACTTTATTAGCACCTAATCACAAGGCAAAATGGCATTTTTTGGGTATGAATATACTAGAGTCACAATGTTCTGTTTGACATTATCACTACTGAAATAGGTTTATCAGAGAGAAGATTGAGGAATTGTTTCCTAAAATTGTCTATTGTTAATGTATTTCAAAACAATGTATGATTAATTTCTGAATGATCTGACATGGACAATTTGGAACAAGGTCCGATAAATTTTATTTCACAATTAAGACTAGATTGCCATTTTTCTTGTGAGGGTAATTGCATTTTTGTATATTTATTTGTTTAATGTATCTATGACTTTTGACTTGCTAGAGTTCTTCACTGTTAGGTAAATTTATGAAGATTTAGAGTGCTTGCAGTTGAACATCTCTGATTCCTGCAAAAGGTTTAGGGCTCAGGGTGGGAACATCAGAGTACAGAAAATTCTTCAGCCTACGTCAATACCCGTGGAGTATTTTACAACAATAGCCAAAAGAAACAAAGGTGTTAGTAAGATTACATCTATGCATGGATATAACTGAGTTTCACTTTGAAATTCTTTGTTTTATTCTATTTCTGACTCTATTGATTCCAAATTCCTGTGACTATCATACATCTTTAACATAGGCATAAGCGTAGGAACTAGAGTTTATTAAATGCTTCCTTTGAAAGCTAGACATGATATTTGGTTCTCTTTGGATCTTGCTGGAAATTCAAAATGTAGATTTGATCTGTTCCAAGACTTACTAAAGCTTAGTTGTATGTGAACCTGAATGAAACTGATGGTTTTAATTAGATTTGCATAAGATTTGAGCCTGATACAGAGAATTTGTTCACGTTGACAGAAACTAAAATAAAATGTTGGCATGAACCTTTGAAAAACAAAATACAGACTGGTTAGGTCAGAGACTGGGTGGCTATTGCTGTGGTAGTCCTACTCTAGGTTTAGGAGAATACCTTCTTTCCAACGTCAGTATGCATTAGAAATGAAAGAACAATATTGGGTGATAATTAGCTACTGAGTCTGTGCTTACATTTCTTAATAAACTGGTCTAGAAGGCTTCCAAAAGAGCATGGCCATAAAGCAAGTTGGCTGGCATTAGTAACACAGGACCTCATTCCCACTTTCAAAAACAAGCAATCATACAGGCAAGTTGAGTTAAGAATGTCTGCTCATAGCTGGAAATGCAGGATCGGGAACTGTGTACAATATTAGAGCTTGCTTAAAAAGATTTGAGATCTACTTTGAAACAGGGTGATATTTTTTGTGTAATTTAAAAACCTTTTCAAAATCAATACAGCCATCTCAACCTTATCTAACTTTCAAATTTTTGACGTATTTTCAAAATTATCTCCTAACTCTTTTGTAATAATTCGCATTGATTGCATGCATTTTATCAGAGTCAAAGCAATAAAATGCAGGCTTCAGCGCTGCTACGGTCAGCACATACAGTAATTATAGCTTCATCTGGCCTTCTTGCTTTTAAGACACATTTTATTTTTGAAGTTAGAATTTTTCTGAGCCATCTTGAACTTTGAGAGCTCCTTAAAATTAGAAATAGGGCTGAGGAGTTCCACACTAGCAAAACTACCTGAGACGCTAAAAAAAGGTGTTACATGGATGTGTGTTTATTTCACAACACCTTGCAAAAAACATGTATACAATTATGCTTGCCTATTTTACTTTTGAAAGTGGGACTCAATTCCAATTTTCCCATACGTAAGATGTATTTAGACAGAAGGTAGTTTTTGTTTTTACACTCTGGACGTAATCCAGGTTTTATCGCCAATTATTCATCTATATTGTTTGATAAGGACAAAGGTTGAGTCAATATCTTGTCCAGAGCCTTTGAATGTGACTATGTCCTTGCAGAGCCCAAGGATTAAGACTATGGCCAGCCCTTCCACAGGAAAATGAGGAGAGGATGTTTGGCTATCAGCTGTTCCTAGGGTCTTAGCCATCCATGTCATTGCCCCAACTCTGCCTGGAAATTTGTGTGTGTGTGTGCCTTGTCATTGACAACAAAAGCATTCATTTAGTTTGTTAAATATAAAAGAGAACTCTCAAGTTCTTCTGTTACTTGTATCAAATTTCTCACTGGTACTACATCAGTTTTACTTTGTTTATAAAATTTGAGCCTAAACCTTACCCATTTCTATTTCCTTTCAAACCCAATTGATATTTACAACAATTTTCATGTAAATACCTGATGATGAATATGATTACATTTCAGAAAAGGATTCAATTAATCTTTCTAGGTTTTTTCCCCATGTACATCAACAGGAAGGTCAATAACCATGAATACACACAGAGCATGGTTCCATGGTAGAACTCAGATGTTGGCATCCTCTTTTCTTTGCAGATCCTGGCGGGAGTTGTACTGATGATAGTGTAGCTGACTTTTGGTCCTTTGCTCAGTAAAATCTGCAGTGAACTGAAAATTCCTGATTATTTGAATACTTTGACAGATATTTTGTTATGAGAAATTTGTACATCCATGTGCATCTGCTGTGTCTGAGAATCACTACAGCATGGCACTCCTGTTCCTCAGGAGATCGAAGTCTCGATGCCCACGTAGAAAATGTTGCTACTACAAGTCATGTTGTCCTTTCATGCCACCTGATCCTCTTTGTCAGTCAGTTGTGCCCTGAGGATGTTTTTGTACATTGTAGTGTTGGAATTGACTTCATAGTATCTTCCCCTATAAAGCAACTTTTACATTGCAGGAATAACCATACTGTATGAGTTTTTTAGGGCAGAATGAGGTATGAGAACAGGATTTAAAATGGTAGCAATGTTCTGACATTATTAGGATACTCGAGTAATTATGCAGTTATGTTTTAAAAGCTGGGACATTGTTAGTAATTGTAAAGAAACAAACAGGAGTGAAATGTTAGGCACTTACTCCATAATCAACAGATTAGAAAAATCAATAGATTAAAAAGAACAAAAGAAGGTAAATACAGCTGTTCTCTTGTGAGCTGCTGACTTGAAAAAACAATGGGAAGCATTAGTAGTTAACAGCTAGTTGAAGAGTTGTAAGAATATTAAAAGAAACCAAACAAGTTTACACAGACGGAGAAACGTATGGATGGCATTGAAAAGTAGTATCATATGGCATTTAGCTGTTCCTTTAGCTAAATTTCACAGTCTACCAACATGCCTGCAAACATCGCAGTTTTGTGTTTGCTGGAACTGAAACTTTACTGGTTCAGAAAATTGTCTCTAAATGCTGCTATTACTTCCATTTTAAATATCTTGTTTAATATACACTAATAATGGTCAGCATTTTAAATAATGCATTCTGTGGTTATCATGTTTACATCATATATTAAGTATCAACATTTAAAATGACTTAAAAATATGATTATTGTATTCTGCTACAAACTTCCCAGTGGTCCTCAGGACTTGCCTGAAGGCAACTTTGCAGCACATAAGTAAGTCGTTACAGGAGAAAGCATTCTTTTTTTTGGGGGGGGAATAGCTTCAGAGAAACACTGCTGGGTCATCACATCCGAGTTCTGTGGTAAAAGTGTATTATTAATGGTACCAGACCTTGGAGAAGCAGAGAATCAGCAAAGGCTACCTGACCCTCATTACCTTGAATGTGATGGGGGCTTAAAACAGTCCAGCCCTTGATAGATAGAACAAGAGCAGTTAGTGCTGGTTGGAGTAACTCTATCTGTGGTTGCACTAGAGTGCCATCATAATCTTTTTATCTTTCCTACTCATTCAGTCTTAGTTAATCCTCCAGTATGAGGATGATGCTATGCACACGTATACATGCTACCCCTAAGGAAGCTTTGGGAGTCACTTTGGGCTTGATATCTCACAGTATCTTGTTCAGGGAAGAAACAACTTGCAGTCCTCTGTTCTGGATGCTCTCCAAAGCCTGCTGTATTAAGGGGTGAATTAATGGCTCTTTGCACTTTTTTTAGAAGCAATGGAGGGGCAAGTCCCTGAATTACCAAGCTGAGAGCTTGAATAAAGATGAATCTGAGAAATATCCCACAGTAAACATGGACATATATTGCAGCAGGGAAGTGGTTTATTTGATCTCTTGCTATTGCCCTATGTGACTGCTTTATACTGTTGAGTCTCTCCCTTGTGATATTTAAAGCATACATCTATACACAGGTGTCACGTTCTTACTGTCCTTGCTACAACTTATTCTAAAACATCTCTTTAAGAAGTCAGAGAATTTTGTTCCGAAAAAATGAAAAATTTTATGATACAATGAAAACCTCTTTGAACAGATATTGGTACCTTGTTCTGAAACACGTTGCTCATCGAAAAGTCTCAGCACTTGCTTCCTTCTCTCCTGCATGGTGATATTTTATAGCGCTAATTATATCATCCTAGAATGTTCCTTTTAATTCCAATATGCTGTTGAGTTGCTCTGTCATGCATCTCATTTGTAGATGGTTTTCTTCACAAGATGTTCTGTTACACATGCACTTGCTGCAGTCCTCTTTTGATGTTCATTGTATAACAGAATCCATTTCATTGTTTTTCAAAACCACAGAGAAAAACAGGTTTGCTTCACACTACTCCTTGTTGTCTTGTGCAGAACTACCTGTAAGGGAAGCAGAGTTTGACCTTAGATTAGAATAGCCAGTGTGACACATACACCATTAGGTTTACATAAAGCTGTGTTCCACATGGCAGGTTTCCACACACAGTGTATACTTTTTAAAGCCAGAATGCAGGGTATGAAGACAGGTAAAGAATTGGATTTTAAAATTATAGGAACAGAAAGTACTTGCGAATGGACTCATTCAGTTTCTTTAAGTGCAGAGAGAATTAAGTGTGTTCTCGTAGGAGTTACTTGTTAGTCCTATTTCTATATAAATAGCTTAGGCAGTGGAATCCAAACATGAAGCAGCAAATTTGCTGATTATTCCAAGTTTGAGGGAGTAATGAATGCAAAGTTTACCAAAGGTGAGATGCAAAAGAACTGTGAATCGCTTTTTAATTAGGCTTGTGAGGTTTGAAAATACTACCATTGGTTAATGAGGAGTAATATACTGTGTGAAAATAATAAGTACTCCAAGAATGGCAAAAGAATTCTGAAAGGGGTTTCCAGGATAGGGAAAGGTTTTTCTTTATGTGCATCTAATGACTTGCTGGGAGTCTGCTCTTGTTTTTAAAACACTTAACATACTTCAGTGCTTTAACAAATTTTGAGTTATATTTTCAAAAGTCGTCTAGGCCCCTCATCATCAGTATCTAAATCTTTCTGAAAGTCACTTAAGTGCCTAGAGGATTTTCTGCACACCACAGTGTAGTGTGGCTCAGAGGTATCCCAGGCAGATTAGGAGTACAAAACCAGTGCTCTGCTTAACCTAATTTACTCTGCTGAGAAATGCTGTGCTATCACAGTTGTGGGGTACATTTACCATAGCCCTGTATTTAGGGCTAGCTTGGCTACCTACCCAGCCTTGCACTGTTTGTTAAGACATATTTTAAAGTAAATTGAAGTGAAATTTGCTCTGAAATCCAAAGGTATTTTTGAGTAGCTCACCTTTAAAAGAGCTGGGCAAAATAGTGAAGATTTGGCCACCCCAAAGACATACCTTGTCAGACATTGTTTTAAAAATGCAGAAAGTTATATTTTATATAGTCAGCTTAGACATTTTGCTTTCTAAAGTTAAAATGATTTCTCATTTTGAAGATGTCTGTTGTAATGGTTTTAAATGTATCTTTTAAAAAATCTTGACTTTTTAGATTATGGATAAAAATTGATTCTTTTATACACAAATCTATATTTCTGTTAAGTTTGTAAAACATGCTTTTTCATTCTGAAGTTTAAGAGTGAAAAAATACTAAACTGCAATGAATTAAAAAGTGGTACTGGCATTTGCACGTGAACAACCTGTTTGTTATGTAAAACAAGAGAGTTGGAAATGGTATTTGCATAATTTACTACAAAATACAGGAAGCATGCTTTTTCATTTTCAGTAATTCAGGCCAGCAGGAAGGAAACAATGTTGCAGAGATGACTTCCTCATGACTTGTTAAGAAAAAGAAAGGACTGTCCTTATTCACAGTAGTCATGCTGAGCAGTTGGATGGATATAACTTGTAGAAGACATAAAACCTGTGGGTTTTTTTCCCACTGGTGTCTGTTCAGATGGTGTCTGTCCTTGGCAAAAGGCTAATATGTTCAGACAAGGAGTAAAGAAAGTTGGAATGAAAAAGGAAACAAAGATAAAGAGGAAATTTTTAAAAAAAAATTTTCTGTGGCTTTTATCTTTAAGAATGTGTGTGTGTTGTAGTTTTTTTCTTTATTTTTTATTTTTTTAATTTCTGAATGAATTAGTATGGTGACAGACTTGCTGATATCCTTTTTTTGGGGTACTGATGGAATTGTAGGTATCAATGAAAAGTACTTGTTTTCTTGAGACTTCAAACTTTTGATTTTTTTTCAATTTAACTCAGTTAAAGGAATTTCAACATTAAAGGAATAAGGGATTTTTTTGTCATTTCAAACAATTCTGACCAAGATCTTTTTAAAAAGTCAGAATGCTATTAGAAACTATTGGGCCAGAGCTTTGGTTGACATGACTGTTCGGTGAACATAGTCTGGTATATGCTAGATTTTCAGCTGGTGAATTTGTAATGTTTTAATTCCATATTTCATTTTTTCCATGTAAGTGGTTTCAGAAATGCATTCAGTGTAATTACTGTCTGTGAAGGTACTTCTGTGACTCTGAATGCAAATTCTGTACTATTGCATGAATCTGTGATAACTGTGTCTATGAGTAGCAGTTAGTAGTAATTGCATATTTGTACTGTCATGCTGGAATCCGTTATTGTATGCATTGAGTAGCATCTGCAGTGAGTAGGATGAGCTTGTATGAATGTGATGGAGGGCAGAATGGATAACTGCTGCGAGTCAAGGATGAGAAACACTGAGGTTGTGGTCAGAAGTTCCCTGAGGAACTGGCTACCACAATCTGAGACTTTCCCCACCTAATTACTACTAGGATTTTGGAGCATTATATGAACTGTCTTCCTCAGCTTTAGAGGAAAGCTAGTAGTTAAATTTAATAAACAGCCTTCCTGATGGATTTGAACTAACACAGCTGACTGATATCCTACAGTACATGGTTTGTTCTGCTAGTTCTATTGTGTGGATTCATTACTTCTCCAACAGACTGACAGTAGCAATAAAGAATAATTGTAAATTGTTACACTGCCGCCCCCAAAAAATCATAAGACATGCCCATTTGTAAGTTTAAGTAACTTCTACTTTCTTCAGTGTCTACTATTTTAGACTATTTGGGCTTGCCTTGACTAACAAATATTATTTTTTATTTTTCATTAAAATGTCAGCATCTTCAAATGAATAAAAAGGGTGAAGGAAGTATGTGGTATTGATGAGGTAGGTTGTTATGTAGCTAGTGTATGCTAGTTGATCAAGTTGAAGTCTGGAAGGAAAAAAGGAAATCAGCAAGCTTATATTCCCTTCCCCATGTCTGTCTTCCCCTGCCCTGCCAAATACACTACACAGAGACAAGGGAATAAGCAAATCAAACCATACACAAAAAATACATAAGGCTGACTCCAAACAACGTGAATTCCTTCTGCTATGCTATGCGCTGCTGCTGGAGAATTCGGTTCCTTTACTGAAAGCTGGAGCAGCTCTTTCTGCTGCCTTCATTGTCAACTCACCTTCATACCTCTCCTGAGTTTATAAGTTGCTGTCCTGTGTATTTTCTGCATGGGAAAACTGGAATTTAAGACAGTAAAAAATAATTAACAATGAATATCCTTATTCCTGCCTGAATTATTCTCATTCCTACCTAAATAGGAGTAGCTGTTTGAAGACCAGCTAGCAGCAATATTCTTGACTAGCCAAATGGTAAGAGCACATGATAACATGCAAGTCAGCTAGCAGTTGTTGAGTATACTGTTTTGCAGAACTGAACTACTAGCAGATCCTTGTTCTGTGTAATGAATTTAAAGAGATAATTTTAAGCTTTGAACCGCGTTACAGAGAGCACATGGACATTTGAAATATCTTTTGTATCATTGTGTTAAAAATAAAGGAAAACATAAATGCTTATTGACTAAATATCTGCTATGTATTGACTGCAATGCCAAAAATTAAGTTAGTTAAATATTTCATGATCAGGTTGAAACCTTGAAGAGGCACATGAAAAGATTAGATTTGTTATAATGTTGAATGCTTTCACAGTAAAACCAACCTAGATATCACTTCTGCTCTATGAGTTGAATCAAACAAATATTCAAACAAAGCAGTTTTATATGCTCACCAGTCCTTTGGCTTTTGATGAATAAGATTAAAAGGGATTTCATTTTCAGAAAAGACCTTTCAGACCAGCTCTCTTGAATGTATATTTTCATCCCTTAATATCTTCCAATTACACGTTCACTTATCTGATAATATATACTTAGGAAACCTTATTCTGTTAGTTAGCACTACATTCATATTATGTGGATATTAATAGCAGCATAAAGCCATATGCATCATTATAAGAACTTCATCTTGTAAGCATCTTAAAAAACCTAACTTTAACACTGAGTGACTCCACAAATGTCTTATCAGAACATTTGAAGTTCAAATATCCTCATTACCTCAGATACAAACACTTCAAGCTAGCAAATTAATGCTCTACACTATTAATTACTTTAAATATGCCATTAGAAAACACATGCTATCATTTTGCTAAAAGCTGAACCATTCCAACTTTATATACACTAATGTCTGTTACAGAAATGATAGGGTTTTTAGCTAGACCTATCAGGATTTTTCCACACATGTGCACACACCACAAAAGAAAAATTAATTCTAAAACCTATAAAAATAGCAATATGGGGAACAGGCTAAAGAGCTTGATTTTTTTCTGAATCACACAAAGTCCTCAGGTTTATGAGAACTGGTATATGGTAGGATAATTGGATTGTGCTTAGCTCCAGGATGTGCAAAATATCTTTGCTATGATGTTAAGATTAAGGTTAGGGATATGTTAAAGATTAAGGTTGGAGACTATAGAGTGACAATAGATACATTTGTTTCTGGACCTTGTAGGATTTAATGTGAAGGAGATGGTTTAGGTGGGAATGAAAGGCTTACGGTGAGGGTGAGTGAGAAACAGAAAATTTATTTTTAGGGTACATTTAGAGTTAACGATAAAATAAGGACTGGTATTTGAGAAAACAGTGTTCGAGCAGCTAAGTTTATTCCTGGATTTCAGAAGACTTACAAGTATAGAAGCATGCAGTAAATTGAGATCCTCAAGCTCTGTTTCCCAAATCACCTTTAATTCCAGATGTAACCACAGTCTAGTGGATATATGTCTGCTTGAAGCTAAGCATAAACTGGATGGCCCATCTCGCACCAGCATTCGTTCTAGTTCTGACTGCCTTTTGAGATACAGCAATAAATGTTTGTCCTCCATAGTGAATTCAAACCTATTTCAAACTCTAGCTATAAGCATTGCTCAGCCTTCTGAGAAATAACAGTAACGTATTTTTTCCTGCTGCCACACAGTCCACGTTAGTCCTGCAGCCTTGCAAGATCAAGTGATAAATCAATATCTTCTGCTGTTTTTTTTCCTGAGCCCTAGATCAAAGCCTAGTCCTAAGAATACCTTGTGGAATCCTTTGAAAGGAAGATCAGGTAATCCCTGTTCTAGCCTACATCTAGGATAGAAATAAGATGAAGTCCAGTGATGATACTGATGGAAAACTTAGGGTTCATGGTTGGGTAAAGATCCCTAAGGTTAAGTAAAACTTGAGATTCTTCAGATTCATTTTAGCATTAATGCTTGTAACGTGTGCCAACTGGGCTTACAGCTGGTAATTAGACCCTTGTCACCCGGTGTGGGGGAAAGGCTTGTTTTATATTTGCAGTGACATTAGGGTTTCAGATGGAAAAGGTGAAGGACTAGGTAATGGTGACAGACCTTGGGGCTAAGATCAAAACTGGTGGTGATGTCACTAGTGTTTCTTGACTAGTTCTGGTCATCAAAAGGGGTTTCTGGGGTTAGGGCTTTGAATTACAGGGCAAAAGTTTTATAACTTCATCCTGCAAGGTCCACAAGCCTGGAATAATGCCTTGTGGCTGGAATCCATTGCCTTGGTGTGAACCTAGGGTTAAGATTTGGAGCAAAGGATCGGATGTCCTGGGGCTTGGTTCAAGTCCAGCGTAAGCCTCAGGTATGCATCTAATGTAATTGTCAAGGATTGTGGGGCCTGACCAGAAAGTTTTGGAGGTGGAGGGAGGAGCTGATGCTGTTAGCTTATGATTTACGCTTATTCTCTTGTAGGGTGCCTTGAGTTGATTTAGGTGTTGGGCTAGTGTCAGGGCTGTCAGATATGGTAGATGCTGAATATATTTTGATAATAAAAATCCAAAATTTTTCTTTGGGATTCTGGAAGTCATGCTGGGGTGAAATACCAGCAGGGAAGAAGAGTTTATCAGTAGTTTCAGAGCAAGCTAGGATTAGATTTAGAGTAAATCTCAGGTAATCTCATGGCTCAGAAAGGTTTATTGGTTTTCAGTGAGGGAGAATATTGTTAATAGCGAAGGGTTTTGGTAAATTCTGGGTAAGTATGTTTTTCTGGGCTTGCCTAAGGGTGAAGGATTTTGTGTTGCTAGGGTCAAAGATGAAAGCTTATTTCCAAGTCATACAATTCTTATGCAGTTAAGAAAAAAATGCTTGGTTTTAGATAATTATAAGTTCCTGGTTTCATTTAGGATGTGACCAGCTCTTGGGTTAGAATTTGGGACTCCAGGGACAGGAAAACTAAGTACAGTGTTATACTCTAGCAAGATCCGGCAGATTGGGGCCAGGACAAGTGCTGAGAGGCAGAGATTATGTTGTATAGATAAAATGGCCATCACCTTAACTGACAGAAAAGATGACAAAACCTGGATTTATTTATGTATATGAAGTTAAAGGTGTTAACTGTCATATATTGAAATCAAGCTTCCTATTAGGATCTGTAATAGTGATATTTTTTGTCAACGAGGCACAGAAATAGCTGATGTAATAAATTACTGTCTATAAAAAAAAAATCAGTGAATTATAAATTATCACTGTAACAGATGATTCCACTGTAGTAACATTAACTAGAAAACTAGTAGCATTAATAGAAAACTAGAAATGGAAAATAGAAGGAAGAAGGTTTCCAGTTTATCTGGTAAACTGGCAGACTCAGGTCCTTACAGCTTCAAATGGAAAGTTATGATAAACTGAACTGATTTTTCATCTCTGTTTTATCCTTTTTTAACTGACAATGTTCTTGATGTATCCATTACACATCACTCACAAATAAGATGTGTACTACTTGACCAGCTGTAATAATATTGCTGGCTGAACTATTCATGCCGGGAGAGAGGGGGAGAAAAGAAAAAAAAAAGGGAAAAAGAAAGGATAATGTTGCAGTGGTTGAAGCAAGTTTCATTGTGTAATTCCAAACATGTGAAAAGAGAAATCACTTTTTAGTGACTTGCTAGCCTTTCTTCAATACTGCTAACTAGTCAAACTAAGATGTTTTCAACAACATTTTTAGTGCCCCATTTTTGGCTTGGTTTGGCTTGGTTTTTTTTATAACAATGGTAATAAAAGAGGCAAACAAATTATTTTTACTTTTAAAGTTTGTATCCCAACATGACTACTCTGTGTGATAATTTGGCACCCTTCAGCTTTGGGACTTAAAAATCTTCCTATCGCTGTTAATTGTTTAGAGGCTGTGTCTGGTGTTCTAAACTTTGCATATTAATACCCAGTTTCACAGTTTTCTGGCAGGTATTGCTCCAGGAAATGCTACCACTCAGTCATAATGCTAAAGAGAAATTCTAGAGTTAGCCAAAACCCCTGTGAAGCAGCATTCTAGTTTTGCTGTAAAGTAGGTAATTTCAAAGCATATGTTACCAAAATCAGTATTAGCGATTTAAATTAATATTTAAGGAATTGTGTAAACACACATTTTTTATAAATGCCTTCAATTAGATTTTGTACTCCAGTTCAGGTTTATTCATTTTATGTTTACATATATATTATTAAATTAAGATTTCATCTACCACCCAACCAGCATACTGCTATACCACCCTTTTTTATTGCCTGGGAAACATATTTTACTACTTTATACAAATACTTTGAAAAATGTGACTGCTGTAAAATAAACCATAATGATAAAATATTTATCATGCTTTGTATTGATAAACAAATACTTTGTGATAACTGAAAGAATACAGTATAATAAAGAAAACGTTAGTGTTTCTGTTGTCCTAATACAAAGCTCTCTGGAGTAACTATGTAGTTCTTATTTACAGGGGTCTGTAACAATAATAGTAATAATGATAATATAAGCCTGGTAGTATTCTTTAACAGAGTTAATCATGGGCTTACATTTCAGCTGAAGACTGTGGAGAATCCTATGCCTGCTTAGCAACATATATTTAAAGGATATTTTAAGTCAGAGCCTTATGTATTGCTCTGTTGAAGCTGTTGAAAGTACATCTGCAGTAACTGCATGGTAATGCAAGAGGCTGACAATCTAATATTAAGTAGTGGAAGATCTTTCCTGGAGTTGTAAAGCTCAGCATTTCTGAAAAATTAGGCTGTGATTTAGGAGCTAAGTGTTAGTGTGGTCTGCAGGTCACATTAGAAGTGCAGCAAGAGTAAGTAACACAAGCAAGAATATACAAGAAAGCACGAACTACATGTAATTGGCTAATAACTGCTGGCATATTCAGCTGTGAATCATACTCAGCTGAGAGAGACTGACTGTAAAAGATATCAAACAGATGTAAAGTAATTTTTAAAATTCTAGAGAAGTAGCATTAATCCCGAAACAGTGTAGTGAGGATTCCCATATGACTACTTTGCATATAGCTCATCAAGTGAAAGCCATATCTTCTCATAAAATGATAGTTTGTTCAGCCTCATATGTGATTTTTCTTTCAGCTGTGTCCAACAAGCTATTACTAAATACATTTCACTTGTAATGATTTGTGCAAGGGAGTAGGAATGATTTTCCAATCAGCTGAGGAAGAAAGTTTTTGAAAACTATAGCATATTAAAATGAGAAAAGATTTTTTTTTTATTCAGCCCTTGATACCGCTATCATTGTCAGCAGATGCAGCTGTTATGTGATTGCACTGCCTAGACTCTTCTATTGAAAGCAACATCCAGAGATTTTCCATATAAAACACAAGCAGCTTCTTTTGCTTATTTATGTAAATGGCAAAAGGAGAATTCCAGGACATATTTGGCTTCAGAAGTTAAAAATGTTTATTTCAACTGAGCGTTTTCTTGAGGTTCTTTTTTGTTTGTTTTTTTGGGTTTTTTTTGTGTTTTGTTTTTTTTTTTTTATAGCAACATCCTTTTGCATTTACTATGCAATTTACAGATGGGGAAATCGAGACACAGAGAAGTTGAGTATTGTCTATGGGGTCAAGCAGCACTAAGACATTAAATTATTCATTTTTGATATGGTGTGACTGAGAGGATGAAGTTCTAAAGTGGAGTTCAGAATGCTGGGTGCTCTGTCTTGCTCATCTAAAGGTCTGTAGAATAGCCTTCGGCAAGCATCTTCCCCACTTTGGGTTTCACATTTTCAATCTGATCTCTTTTTTAATTTCTTTCTCTCTTGCTTGCTCTTGTTCTCTTACTGTCCACTGCAGGAGCAGGGATTTGTAATTGTACAAATGATTCTACAACTTACTAAAGGAAAGTGCAGGATTTCATACTTTCAGGATAAACCAAACCTAGGAAACGCTTGTCATGCTTATGAGATCAATAGCAGTGAACCATTTGCTTTTGATAGCTGTTCATTCACTTGATCTGAATTTTCATTGTTTCTTACTTCTTTTGCATGTCTAGGTAGCCACAAATGTGGTAATATTTTCTATTCCTTTTCCTTTCTATTTCTGAAGTGATTTATTGAACCAGCGTATCTTAATCTATCAGATAATGATGAAGCCATAAAGAACTTTGCCATGTATCATCCTAGGGTTTTTTTAATTGCAACTTGTTCATCTTGCCAGGGTTTTTTTGTTCTTATCTGTAAATCATACTTAGATGACCCATAGCTTTAATTACTGCAGCTTATTATGTTTTGGACAGCAGCAGTATTATCTGAAAATGATGAACAGTACAAAGATACAACAACTTATCTTCAAAGTAACACCACTGTTAAAATATCACTCAACAGCTACATTCAGTTTATTGTCCAGCTCTGAATATAATGAACTCACTGTTTCCATCTACTGTTTAAAAGTTTTTTCCAGACAAATCCTAGTGAAAAACAAATAATAGGAGAGAAGGAATGAAACAGTTGACCAGCAGGGAACATCCATAATATCTTTCCTGAGAGGAGGACATAGTTTTTAAAAGACACTCCCACAAGATAAGAATGATGTCTTCTTATAAGCAAGTCTAGCTAGAAATCTGATTTCTCTGTGTCATCTTGTTCTGCTGCTTATTGTTAGGCCCCTGCCAGGTATTCAGTAGAAGAGGCTCATGTGCAAGTCCCCACAGCCCATTTCACTCAAAGTGATTACCAATCAGCCACTCTTTACATGTCTATGCCAACTCAGGTCATT
Source organism: Aquila spilogaster (assembly GCA_024606505.1). Lineage (NCBI taxonomy): Eukaryota > Metazoa > Chordata > Aves > Accipitriformes > Accipitridae > Aquila > Aquila spilogaster. Next base: position 23,210,685 of record JANHGO010000044.1, on the reverse strand, counting down.
GAGAAGGTTTCTTGAGAACAGCCGAGCCAGCAGATTAAAACAGGGATGAGAAGTAACGCTGGATTGGGGACTGTAATCCCTTCTACCTTGTGAAGGGTGAGGCTGATAAACAAGCTCTTCTCTTCCACAAAATGGTAAAGGTAATTTACTGTAAAGTGAAGTTATATCAGTAAAATCTGATGTATTGCAATTAGCTAGAATTTCTAACCTCTGGTTTACACATACCTAAATTCTTTTCTTTCTTTAAGATTTTGCTAAATGGTGTTTCTTGTCTGAATAGTCTTATGTATAAAGTTTCAAGAAATTAGAACCTGGATGAGTAGCTCATTATCTAGAAAAAAAAGTACTGCCAATGCAGGTTTTGGGTCACAGAGTTGAAAGAAGGAATGAGGAGCAAATTGTGGAATGACTTCTGTTTTCTTCAGCTGATTTGTCTGTGCATATATCTGTAGTGGTAGGTGCATGTTTGAGAAGTGTTCAGACTCACCTTTTGGTAGAATAAAGTTAACAAACACAGCTCACTGCTTAGCAGAAAATAGATTGTCAACTCCAGAAAATAAATGGATAAAAAATGAATTAAGTCACTTGAGTAAAAAGGATATAGAGCATACTGATATGGCAACAGTTATGAAAAATACCTTCATAAGTCATACTTTTGACGTGTTAGGTATGGATTTTTAACATAGAGAAGGAAACTTAGTAGTCCCCTCCCTTTGGGTCAAATGCCATTCACTTAATTGATAGCCATTGTGGGGTTGGGGAGAGAGAATAGAATGGAATAAAATAGCCTTTTGGAACATTGTTTTGCAATGTATGCTCAGGACTGCCTTGGTTTTCATCATAAGGTTCAGAACATGTATTAGTGCTGTGAAACTTGCATTGCAACACAGCTGAAGAATCTGCTAAAGATACTTTTCAACAGTGCAAGCTAGTGATGAGAAATGGTGTGTACAAAATAACTAGTGAATGTCAGTTATTTCCCTGCACCGCCCCCCCATCTCTTATCTAAATTGACATGACTGAAAGGAACTGGTTATTGTTTAATCTACTTAAGTATATAATGATTTTAAAATGGTCAGATTTTTAGACTTTAGGAGATTTCCTGGATCCTGTTGTAATCTGGATAAAATTTAGGAATCTTTAAGGGTCTGTCACTCATAGCAATGGATTCCATACCGCACCACTTAAAATGTCTGCACTATTCATTCATCTGCCTAAATCCCTGCTACTGAGAGCTTGTAAAAGACCAGAACCAACCATGCCAACTCTCCAGTGGCTGGAAGCAAAGCCAGTTCCACCTACTGCAAGTTTGGTTTTGAGAGTCAGAAATGTTAGCATGTCTTTGAATAGCTCCAGCGAAGACTAGTAGTGCATTGACAGTGACAATCACTCGCAGGTTGTTGCGGTTTTTGCTGTTTTTTCTTTTTTTAGTTGGTTATGTTTGGGTTTTGGGGTTGGTTTGGTTTTGTTGTTATTTTTTTTTTTTTTCTTTTAATATTTAACTCCTAGATTGTAATCTGGCACCTACAGTTTTATCTATGAAACCAGTTACAGATAAAAGTGGCAGCACTTAGCCATACAAATACATGATGCACTGTTGCAATCAGGTGATCAGGACCTAAATGAAGTAATTGTGCTTACAATTAATTGCCGCCTTGATTGATCACAGTCAGCGTTGAGAGGAAACTGTTTATAAAAGTTTCAATCTGGTATCAGCTTAATAATAGAACTTCAGACTTCAATCAAAGAGCAGTAAGAGTAAATAAGGGGCCCGATAGCTGTCAAGGAGAATAAGCAAGAAAACATGTTCATATTTCTATTTTCTGCAGGCTTTTCAGTGGTAGTGGATAATATCCACTGTGGATTAAGTGAAAACTAGTGGTATTTAAAAGGAAAACTTTTAATATAAATTGTCAACACAATCTTTGCATACTTTTCCTGCACAGTTCAGTGGAGTATGAAAAGACATACTGCATCCTTTCCTGTAGGAAGTTAGTCTTCCTTATGTGGTTTGTATTCATCCTTAACCATCACTTGAGTATCTCAAAGGAGTATTGTGGCTGGGTCTAGACAGATGTGCTGTAGATCTCAAACTAGTTTTCAATTTGCAAGCCGTGCTGAATTTGCAGCCATCCCATGCAGCTTATCATACATTCATGCCATCAACATGAAAAGCTATTTTCTAGTGCTAACAGGCTGGATTTAGTATCGTGCTGGACTCATCAGTTAGGCATAAAATTCCTATCTGTGTTGCTTTTGCCAAAAAACAGGAAAAAATGTTTCCATGGCTGTTATGCCTCATCAGCTTTCCTAACCATTCCAAGCACTTAGACATGACGATGTTTTGACTATATTTATGTAAAATGAATTTTTTTCATGCATTCTTCATTGAATGTATTAAGTTATTTTTTTTTTTACTGTATTCTAGGGGCTTCCTGGTAATGTTCTAATATCACAGTGCCTAAGGAGCTTGAGTAGCACTCCTGAAATTTATGAAGACAACAGGCTTCTATCTTCTCTGTGGTTTTATATGCCACTGTAACTCAAATTAACACACAGGTGCTGGTCATTAGCATTCTTCTCTGGTAGGCAGAAGAAAATCAAAGAATTGTTGAGTGATGTAAACCTGGTAAGAGGCTGACAAATTGGCAGATCTCTCAAATCTTTTGGAACAAAGCTGAGCTCCTGGATCACAAATACCTCTGCATTGCAGTCCTGGGAAAGACAAAGCAGGTGGGAAAGATCATTTAGTTGATCTACTTTTAAAGCAGAGTGGGTGAAATACTTTGTTTACATGCATGTAGTTTTCAGGTGGCTGAGCATGCGACACGCTGGCTTTGCTTAGGGTTCAAATTTTGGCTGCTGTGTACATTTATGAGTCATCGTGTAGTGTGTTAGGACTTCTAAGATTCCCAGCAACCGGTGGTCATGTTTCAGTATCAATTCTTTAAATGAAACATGGTCTTATACTTTTTGATCAAAAATAGATGAAGGAATTTTTTCAAGTTGGATGGTTAAGCTGTCCGTGTAGATGTAGTCAACGTATGTTCAGTATTTCCTTTGGAAGTTCTATGTTTTTGACTTCTGGTTAGAAACGCTCTGTATAATATTAAACTGTTACATAGAGTAAGCTGTTGCTTGTGTTCCCATTTCATTGATTTAGTTAGAAGAATTGGCTGTGGTCCACTTGGTTCATAATTTCTTTATATAGATACTAAATTGTCTTTTCTCTGGTTTGTGGCTCAACATTTTCTCCCTATTTTGATCTTGTTAGAATCCCTGTTTTGATCCTGTTAGAATACGTATTATACTCTCTGTTTCAGCATATAGGTATAATTTGATTACATCCAGGACTTGGAATATTTTCCATAGTATTAAAACCCTGAAGTCATTGAGAGTGTAAAGGGCTTCAATAATTTCTATATAATATTTTTAACGATGGTTACTAATTGCTAAAGCAGTCCATTTGTAAACATGCTTTGTTTCCCTTGGTGGGAAATACACACACACACAAATGATGAACAGCATTTTGAAAAAAGGAGATCCAGAGCATATGGGGTCAGTAGTTATTTCTGCCCTATATGTTGAAATGAGTATTGGTTGCATATTCTGTAATTGCAAAACATGAAAACGTGCCATACAAAACATTTATATTTCAGATTAACACTGAATCCTCTATTCCATTGCATCTTGTTTGCAAATAGTATTACATAAATAATACATAAATATATAAATAGTATTTTAGTATTCACCTTGCTTCTTCCTATGGCAGGTTTCTTTCTTTAAGAATTAAAGTTGTGTTAGTACTCTGACTGTAAAGCATCTCTGCACCTAACTTCCAGTGGATTTTCTATATATTTAATGAAATCAGTGTTAGCATATTTATGAAACAGGGTTGGAGGATTGTTTTTTTTTTTTTATCTGTATATATACATACACAGCCCTCCCCCCCCCCCCCCCCCCCCCCCGCGCAAA
>JANHGO010000044.1:23153901-23206610 GCA_024606505.1 Aquila spilogaster | reverse complement strand
GGGTGCTGGTCTCTTCTGTCAGGCGGCTGGAGATAGGACGAGAGGAAATGGCCTCAAGTTGTGCCAGGGGAGGTTTAGGTGGGATATTAGGAAAAATTTCTTTACTGAAAGAGTTGTCAGGTATTGGAACAGGCTGCCCAGGGAAGTGGTTGAGTCACCATCTCTGGAGGTATTCAAAAAGCGCGTAGACAGGACACTTCAGGACATGGTTTAGTGGGCACAGTTGATGGTTGGACTCAATGATCTTGAAGGTCTTTTCCAACCTAAATGATTCTATGAGTCTATGATTCTATGATGAGCGGGGAAGGCACCCCACCTCCTGACATTAATCCTCTGCGTTTCACCTCTTTGTTTTCCAAAACACAAGAACAGTGAAGCAGTCTCTGTATCTCAACCCAGAGACAGACAGCAGACAGTACAGCCAGGTCACTTGCTGTTTATAAATAACCAGGTATCATCAGGCATAAAACTTCTCAGGGACTTTGGGCTCATGAGGTAAACCTTTGCCAGGGCCATTGATGTGAACATGATGGGGTCTGAAGCCCTCATAAATAAATGTTAAACAGTGATTAGCAAATTCCTCACCCTCGTTTATGTATGCACAGAACATATTTTTTCTGTGTAGAAGAGTGCTGCAGTCATCCTTAAACCTATTTGGTTTTGGTTTCTTTATTCCAAACAGCTTCCAGGGTGGGATTGATGCCCAACAGTGCTCGTTTGCAGGAGTGTGGGGCTGCTTCTTCTGCAGCCTGCCCCAAACACAACTCACAGCTCAGGCCTGCAGTACGGCAAGGATAGGCTGTGCTGGGAGTGAGGAAAGCAAGAATCCATGGTCTGATCAGTGGAAAGCTAAGGGAGCTACAATACCCTGTTCAGCAAGGAAATAAGGTGAGAACATATGTGGACAATCTGGCCCTGTGGTATGAACACTTCCATGTTTGCTTGATACACATTTAGCATTGGGCTAAGGTCTTCTGAGCTGAAACCCCCAGCTTGTGTCCAGATAGGTTGATGACAAGCAAACATAGGACGATGTGGTCCTGTTCATGTAAGCAGGATGTCTCAGACTATTTCTGCTCTTACTCCTTGCACTGGTTTGCCTCTCCCTGCTCCATCCTTCACTTCAGGGCAATTATGCCTGAAATTAGATTGCATCCTTGCAGGAGGAAGGACAGTTTGGAGGAATGAGGACATGCAGGATCTTGTTTAGTAATTACATTTAGCAGATAAAAAATGTTGCTCTAAAGTAAACCTCTTTTGCAGGAGATAAATGTTGTTATTATTATTAATAACAATTTAGACAGTGCAGTTACCATTTAATAATATAATTGTGCCCTTTGATGGAACCTTTTATCTAGGGATCTCAAAGGGTTAGTGGTAATGAAGTTGGTGTTGCTGAACTCCAGAGACAGATGTAGAAACTGAGGCACAGGAAGGTTCTTAGTTCATCCTCTCAGATAGAGTGGGAGAGCCTGTAGCAGGCAGATGATAGCCCTTTTGCCTCTGCACCCTCTGCCTTTAGCCACAGGTTGGAGATCAGCAACCCTGCAAACTGTAAGTCAGAGGAAAAGCTTCACTCTGTACTCCTCACAGTGTCTGGGCTTCCAGATGCACACAGGATGTTGAATCATGCTCTTTTCTTATCAAGGAGGTTAAAAAGGATTTCTGTGCCATAGATATGCCTTGAGAGGTGCAGCCACAGGTTAAGACATGCAAGAAAATAAAACATTAACCTGACTCTCCTTTACAGGTAACTGTTTCTTATTTATTGCACTATCACTGCTGCTCATTACAATCACTCCCTGAAGCACCTGTGAAGGAAAGAAGGCACTCCTTCTCCCAGGGTAACCCTGCCCCTTCAGCTTACCCCTGGGGAGTGCTGAATGTCTGCTTCATAAATTGGTTTAAGCCTAGATGATAACTAGTGTGTGTGATAAACAGCGGTATGTCATCATGGTCATTCTCTGCATGGAAGAGATTGGGAAGGGAGTTAGCAAACAGTCCAAAGGCATACTGAATCAGATTTTTTTCCTGAACCACTAAAGAGGTCTATTTCAGGTCAAAGCTGGGGTCACTGACAGGCCAGCTGAAATCAAGTTCCTGATGCAAAATCCCTTCATTCAGGGCACTGTAACCTCAGTTTCCCCTTCCTTTATGCCCCATGGAGATACAGCCACCTTCCAGATGGAGAAAGAAAAGCAGCAGAAGCCAGAGAAGTCTGCCTTCTGAAGGTACTCAGCTCTTCCCTCCTGATAGAGGATAGAGAGGGAAAACTTTGTACTTCATTATGGATATACGCATTAGTTATTCACAATGAAATGTCAATCCAACATTTTTTTTAGTGAAAAACAAGCTGTAGTAAGATGCATCTTATACATTAAACTCTTACATTTGACAGTGCTCAACTTACAGAAATCACCACTGTTAATTTACTGTGATTTTTAAGAGTATGTGCAGATACTTGGCTAAAGGGAATCATCAGATGATTTCCTTTATCAAATGAAACAGTCTCTTTACTGCTTGAAATTGTAACATCCTAACATTGATATGCTCAATCTGCTACAGTCAATGGAAGATTAATTTTTCTGTCTTTATTTTCATTAATCTACTTTAATTTTCATATTATGCATGTTTGTTTTTTCCACACCTTGCAAATACATGTTTCCACATTACCAAGTGGTTCTGGCCCCATGACTGAATGTAAAGATGAAGCATAATTAAAAGACATAAACAAGGTTCCATCTTTCTCAGAGATCTCCTCATCTTTAATTATAAAATGCCATCTCATTCATATTATCAAAAGCACTGACGAACGTCACAACTGTGAGCTACAAAGGCACTGATTTAATCTTTTAAGAGGTATCTGGGGAATTAGTTTGTTTCAGTAAGCCTGTTCTACATTTGCAAATTTAGCATATTGTGTCATACCATCAAATGGTGTTTGAACATTTAATACATTATATTTAATGCAGCAGATTTCTTGAAATCAGTGAGTTTTGTCATTGTATTTAATGGGTCTAGAATTGCATAGAATGTGCTGGGAGTTTGTTCTTGAAGAAAACATGGAGGCAAAGCACATACTTGAGCTTCTGTGAGTTTGTTTCATAGTGTAGAATTTAGTGGGTGTTCTCCTTGTTCCTGAACTTTCATAAATCAGGAAATACAAAATCGTTCTGTCTGTTACTGTCACGCCAAACTGCGAAGAGATGATGCCTTTCCTAAGATTCTCATGTCTCACTGTACTCACAGTTCCTCAGAACTTCTGCATGTCGGTTGTTACAGAAGGCACCTGGAATGTCATTATCACTTTGCATCTGCCTATAACTGTATCAGGAAACCCAAGTCCTGCAGTTGTCACAGGTGTCTACCAGAGATAGCAATGATAGAAATTACAGTGTAGGCAGGACTTGAGCCTGAGAGTATTTGAAAGGAGTGCCGATGGAATCACAGGACATTTCACTAAGTAGAAAATCCTACACCTTATTTCTAACACTGTTTAAATGCTCACAGTTGTGATTGTCGGAAACATCCTTCTAGTGTTGCTACTTAGTGAGACTGGATACAGAGGTCTGGTTCTGGTCTTACATTAAGTCCAAACATGTTGCATAGTAAAAGTTTTTATTTGCAGGTACAAAAACATTTTCTACAGTTATTATTTTGCTCAAGAAATCAGAGAGGCCTTAAATATAGATGCTTTTTTTCCATGTCTCAACAAAGAGATGATGGTAAATAAATGTGTAATTGGTCACAAGGAGCGAGAGGTCTCTGGTAGATGTGTGGAGTAAAAGTGAGGTACAGATAACATTAAATCAACTAAAATTAAACAGGCAATCCCGACTTAGTGCCTGAGCATTTATTATGATATGCATTTCTTAAGAGAGGAGCAGATTAGCTCTTGGGATTTCCATCCCAGGGAAAGGTATATGCTTTGGTATGTGTTTTCTCATTATGGGAATTCAAAATCACAACAGCTCAGTTGTAAATGTGACACATTGTATTTGAAAAATAAAAACAAAGAAAACATCTGAATCTGCATCTCAGATCTTCTACTTAAGTGCCTTTCTGGCGGTGGTTTAATGTCTTATCACTCTAAATAGCATAAGAATTGTATTTTAAATAACATTTACTGTTTTACGTAGTTCAAAAACATAAAGTTGTGTTGATGTTCATGCAGACAGAGGATGAAGAACTTTTCCATAGACTTGTCAGTCACGTGCATTCAGCAGGACTGCTGTGCATTGGACTGTGCCTGTGTGTTCCCTTGCGTTTCTGTGCCAGGAACTTACAGGGTGGTTCTGCACTTTCCGATATGGTTGCTAAACCTCATCTGCGCTACAGGCAGTGTTGTCTGCTGGGACCTTAACAAGAAGTCTAGCAATGTCATGCAAAAATAATGGTTTAGCATTCAGGGAAAATAGACGACCCTTCTCCTGATCAAGCTATGGAGAGGATTCAAGAATGTAAGGAGTGGCACTGGGAACTTGTAAATCCAAAAGAGCTTTCGAAGTGTGACCCTTGGAGTTCTGGGGTACTTTCACCTGAGAATGCAATGGCCACTGCTTATGCTGCATTTAAATTAGAATTACTTCTGCAATCCAAAGAAAATACAGTTTTATTGGAATTAGTGGTAAAGGTACCATGTATCTAAATCAAGGTAGGATTTTACCCATTTTGTTTAAAGAAAATTAGCTTAAATTGCCTAGCACCTTTAGTTTTACATTCAGTTGTGCAACTGACAGTTGCTGGTAATTAATCCAAGGGTGGTTTTCTAGATCAAATATTCTGTGAAATGCTATTTTATGCAGAGGCAGTTGAAACAGGTCAAATTGCTTCACTTAGTCTTGTTTTCATCATGTATTCCAGCGACTAGTACATATTGACAGACTTAATTGCGATTGCTTCAAAAGCTAGAGGCTACTTATTTTGCCAAAGACTTTTCATATAAACATGACATTAATAATGTGTATTTTAATTAAGTTGCAGATAGCTTTTTAGCAGGCTATTTGCTGAGACTTGACAAGAAGAAAACAATAATAGTTGAGCTGACGGAAACAGAATTTGTGAAAAGAATGAAGTGTTTACCACTGTGTTTTATTTAACGCAAATAATAACACACAAAGAACATTTCAGGCTTTGATAATAGCAGTGTGTCAATGGAACACGTGGATTAAGTCTTCCAAAAAGAGGATGTACAGACTTGGTTCTCAATTCCTTTGGGCTGCCAAAGACAATGAGTGACAGATCTCAGAGCCTTCCTGGGAAGGATTTCTCCTTACATCTAAAGTGGTTCTTCAGTCCTTCTTAAAACACGGCTAGTGACTGTCCTATCTTCCTGTGAAGCATTGAACAGCTGTAGTAATCTTGATGTAATAAATAATTCCTTTCACTTCCTAATTACACCCAGCTTGTGATTACTCATAGTGAATAAGCCGTGTGTTAGTACCAGCTCAGCGCTGCCCTATCTACCACAAAAGGATGGCTCTGCTGGTTTATTTTCTCCACAGTAAAGCACAGGATGTTTGTAATGCTGTAGATCACTCTGCTCTCTTTGTGGCAGACTGTGTTTCTGGGTTTTGGCCTTCCAAGTGAATTCTAAGTTGATTATCTGCGTTGGAAATGTTTTAAGGAGACATATGGACCTTTCTGATCTAAAAATCTATTGCAAGATTGCCAGTTTGCAGTTCATCTCCCCAGGGACAGGTGGTTGTTTTAGCACACAATGTGAAGGCTTAATGAATGGTTCCAGAACTAATCACTCTTCACTTTAGATAGAAGGGAAAAAAAGCACCACCTAAACGCCTTTGTTACTTTGCGGTATCCTTCAGGCTCTGGACTGGTGTTCTGCCAGGGTCTGAAGCTCCTGCACTTAAGTGTTTCTCCTTCAAATCATGACCTACTCAGTCTGATCAGGTTCCTTGATCTTAGTCACTCTCTGTTGAAAAAGCAACACAAAATAAATATCCTCTGCACTTAGAAATCATTGCACTTACATTTATAAAGGTCTTTTTACCCTGCTTTAGGATTTGGACATTACAAAATACGTAATGCTGTCCACCCATAGCCTTTCTTATTTGAGGTGATTGCAAAAGTACTGAGTGGTGGTGCTCTGTTGCTGGTTGTTCTTGTTATTTTTCCCTCCTTATAAATTTATGGAGGTAAAGATACATACACATGGAGGGGGAAAAAAGGGTGGGAGTGATGTTTTCTTCCTGATGATGTGAAAAGCTGTTAAGAAAGAATGGACGTCTGTGTTTTTTGAGCGTGACAATCTGTTAAAGACAGATTTCAGTAAGAAGGAGTAAGTTTTTAACTAAATACATGCAGAGATTTGTGTGCTCATTAAGATCCTTCTCTCTTTCAGTAGTAGTTATATGTAGCTATATGCGTTCTGAAAGTTTAACCACAAAAAAAAGAAAAAACATAAGCCAAGACATAAAATGATGTGCTTCTTTTTTTTCTCTCAGATTGGTGGAATAATTAACATAATAGTCAATAATGGCTATATTTTTATACTGTAATCTGGTGTAATCGATAACACTTTGTGGCAGAATAACAGATCTTCTCAATGGCTTTGGTATGGAAGGTCTAACTAATAAAATACAGAAGATAAACTTCCAAGTTTTATTTTTTTAAATATAAAGGATAATTCGTTTCCATCAGAAGATATTATCTATCCTTCAAGGCTGAGTGGATATAATTGCCCATCATGTAAATCTCTTGACAAATAGTGCCCTTAGGCAGCATGACACTAATAATTGTTCAATTACAGACTTTTAAGTTTTCAAATGGCCAGAGTCATTATTATACACCTCGTTAATAGAAATAAAGGCATCATTTCAACACATAGGAAAAATATTATTCTTGAGAAGATGAGTTCATCTTTACAATTAAGGTCTTTTTTAATTATCTGTAATGTTTTTAATAATCATGATCGAATCTCTTTAATCGCACTGTTTACTGAAAAAGTAGTAATTATATACATTAGGGCATTCAAATATCAAATAATATATTAACACTATTTTTACCTATTTAAAAAATAGTTTTCATTCTACCTATATAGCTTCAATGTATTTTAAATGTTTCAAGGAGTTGAAATTTATTCTGTAAGCTGGAAAAAGCATCAGATAACTAAGGATTACACTACTGACTTTTGGACTTCATTTTAACATTCTCAGTTCTGAAATTTGAAGATAGTGAAGTTTGGCTGAAATTGATGATCCAGTACAGGTTAGGGCAGTTCTTGGAAGATGAATTATTGGAGATGAAATGGAAACTATATAATGTTGTTATTTCTGTTTTCCTTGCACTTACAGTATACGTGATGGGGAGGGAGCTTAGAAGAGCTCTCTTTCTCTGACAAAGTCTACTTGCAGAAGCTAAGAGGCTCTGTACTATCCAAACTGCCCAGCACAGATGTATATTGACTAGAATATTTCATTCCTTGCCAATGACAGTCATGTCATTCATATTATTTCACTATATTATGATTAATTATAAGGTGTTATTTTGTTTGGATGACCATAAATATGTATTGTTAAATGGAAAAGAAAGTGTCCTACCCTCAGGTCTTGTAGTCTGATGATTTGATCTGTAAATACCACTGCTGGTTCTACTGTGTGCGTTTTGTGTGCCTTCCATGTATTTGAGTAACATGTAATGCCAAGGCAAAATAACAGGTTTTTGTAGGAATATAGTAGAGTCACAGTGGTTTTTTTTTATATTATTACTACTTAACTAGCTCAATCTGAGAGAAGATCAAAGAATTGTCTTAAAACTCTTTGTTATCAGTGTAATTAAAAACAAAGTACGATTTCTGAATGATCTGACATTGGCAGTTGGCAGCAGGATCAGTTAAACTTTTTCTTGCTATTAAGACTAAATTGTCATGGTGGTGATTGTGTTTTTGTATCGCATCTTCATATACTTCTGTGATTAACATATTTTGAGGGGTTTCAACTTGCTTCAACTTTTTGTTTAGGGAAATTCTAGGAGATTTAGAGCACTTTGCAGTGAGCCTCCCTGATTCTTATGAAAGGTTCAGGGTGGGATCATCAGAGTATAGAAAATTACGTTCTTCAGCCTGGGTCAGTACCCGTGGAGTTGGTTACTCTTCAATATACTTAAGTGTTATTTAGAAATTCTCCATTTTATTCTGTTTTTACCTCTTTCACTCAAGATTTGATGTGAGGTTTGATTTTTGAATGGTACTGTGTGGAGCTGGGAGTTGGACTAGATCTTTGTGGGTCCCTTTCAGCTAAGGATATTCTATGATATTTAATCAAGCATTGGTGGCTATAGCTGTCATAGTGGTTATGTTAGCTTTAGGAGAATATCTTCTTTCTAGCCTCAGAATGCATTAGAAATAAATTAAGAATACTGGGTGATGGCTAGTGAGGCCATGCTTATATTCCTGGTCTAGAAGGCTTCCAAAAGAGAATGACTGTAGAACAACCTGTCTGACATTAGTAACGCAGGACCTTATTCCTGCGTTTGAAAACAAGCGCTTATATAGCAGGCTTAGGGTTAAGAGTGGGTCTGCTCACAGAAGGAAATGCTGCATTGGGAACTGTGTGTGGCATTAGAGCTGCTTAAAAAGATTTGAGATCTACTTCAAAAGAAGATTATATTTCTGTGTAATATACAAACCTTTTCAAAATCAATAGAGCCATCCCAACTTCATCTAACTTTCAAATTTTTGTGTTTTTGACATATTTTCAAAATTATTTCCTAACTCTTTTGTAATAATTCGCATTGATTGCATGCACTTGATCAGAGTCAAAGCAATCAAATGCAGACTCCGGCGCTGCTACAGTCAGCACATACAGTAGTTATAGCTCATCTGGTCTTTTTGCTGCTAAGACACATTTTGTTTTTGAGATAAGAATTTTCTGAGCTGTCTTGAACTTTCAGAACTCCTTAGTCTTTGAAATAGGCTGAGGAGCTCCGGAGGAGCAAAATTAACTGAGATGCTAAAAAAGGTGTCCGATAGACGTGTGTTTATTTCACAACACCGTGCTGAAGCTTTTGTACAAATATGCTTGCCTGTTTGGCTTTTGAAAGTAGAACTCAAGTCTCATTTTCTCATATGTAAGAAGTAGTTTCACCTCTCCCAGGTGTACAATATGAACCTAAAGCTCAGCTGCTTCTATTCCTCTCAAGCCCAATTGATATTTACAGTAACTTTCATGTAAATACTTGATTATGAATATGACTACATTTCAGAGGTTTCTGTTACTCCTTCTGTTTTTTTTCCCATGTACAGCAAGATGAAAGTCAGTTACTGTGAGTACACATAGGACATGGCTGTCCTATGGCACAGCCCACCTGTTGGTGTCCTTTCTGCTTTGCATACCCTAGCAGGAGTCGTACTGATGGCCGTGTGTAGCTGACTTTTGATCCTTTCCTTTATAAAATCTGCAGTGAACAGAAACTGATTAAGCTGAATGCTTTGTCTTTGATGTATATGTTGTTATGAGAAACATGTACGTTGGTGCGTATCTGCTGTGCCTGAGCATCACTACAGCATGGCACTCATGTTCCTCGGGAGATCTAAACCTGAATGCCCACGCAGAAAACGTTACCACTACAAAAGACATGTTGTTCTTTCATGCCACTTGATCCTGTTTGTCAGTCACTTGTGCCCTGAGGATGTTTTTGTACATAGCAGTGCAGGAACTGACTTCGTGGTAGCTTCCCCTAGACAACAATTATTACATTACAGGGATAAGTGTGCCATGTGAGTTTTCTAGGGGAAAAGGAGGTATAAGAACAGAGTTTTAAATGGTACATTCTGAACTAATGAAGATACTGGACTAATTAGGCAGTTATGTTTTTAAAACGGGGAAACTGTTGAAATTGTGAAGAAAGGAGTGAGACGTTAGCCACTTACTCTGTAATCAGCACAGATTAAAAAAGAACAAAAGAAGGTAAATACAGCTGTTCTGTGAACTGCTGGCTTGAAAAACCAATGGGAAGCATTAGTACAGCTGGCTGAAGAGTTGTGAGAATATTAAAAGGAACTAAGCATGTTTACACAGCCTGAAAAATGTATGGATGGCACTGGAAAGTAGTATCATATGGCATTTAGCTGTTCCTTTAGCTAAATTTTGCAGTCTACCAATGTGCCTACAAATATCACAGTTCTGTGCTTGCTGCAACTGGAACTCTCTTGGTTCTGAAAATCATCTCTAAATGCTGCTATTACTTCCATTTGAAGCAAGTTATTTAACATATGCTGAAAATGGTCAGAATTTAAAATCATGTGGTCCGTAGTCATCATATTTATATCCTGTGTGAAATATCAACTTTTAAATTCACTTAAAAGTCTGATTGTATTCTGCTGCCCACTGATCCTCAGGATTTGCCTGAGGGCAAGTTTGCAGGACACCTGAACTAAGTGGTTGCAATGAAGTGTGCTTGTTTTGGAAACAGAAGCCCTGCTGGGTCATCACATCTGAGTTCTGTGTTAGAACTGTTACTCATGCCACCAGACCTCAGAGAGGAGCGAATGAGCAAAGGCTGTGCCTGACCCTTGTTATCTTGAACATGATGGGAGCTTAAAGAAGTGCAGGCTTTCAGAGAGTTTCTTTTCTAGCGGTTATTTAGAACAGCTAGTGCTGGCTGGAGTAACTGTTTCTCTGGTTGTACTAGAATGCCATCTTATTCCCTTTCGTATTTATTCAGTTTTTGTTAATGATGCTGTGTGCATGTATACTTGTATATATACATGCCACCCCTAAGGAGCTTTGGTGGTCACGGTTGGGCTGACATCAAGCAGTATCATGTTCAGGCGAGAAGCGATTTACTTGCAATCCTCAAAGCTGGATAATCCCAAAGCCTACTGCATTAAGGTCTGAATTCACGTGTCCCTTTGCACTGTTTCAGAAGTAATAGAAGGGCAAGTCCCTAAATTACCAAGTTTAGGACTTGAATAATGGTGAAGCTGAGAAATGGCCCAGAGTAAATACAGATATATAATGCAGGGGAGTAGTGGTCTATTCAATCTCTGCTATTGCCCTATGTGGCTACTTTATACTATTCAGTTTATCCCTAAGGACTTTTAAAGTATATGTCATATCTACAGATGTCACTTACTGTCCTTCCTGCAGTTCATTTTAATGTATCCCTTTGAGTCAGAGAACTTTGTTTAAAAAGCATGAAAATTTCATGATACAGTGATAACCTCTTGTTTGAACAGATATTGGTGCTTCGTTTTCAAACACGTTGCTCATTGGAAAGTCAGCACTTCCTTCTTTCTGGCACAGTGTTTTTATAGAGCTGTTAATATTGTCCTCGAAGGTTCCTCTTAAATCCTATATGCTGTTGAGTTGCTTTATGTCACATGTCATTTGTAGATGAATTTCTTCACAAAACCTACTGTTGTACACACGCTTGCTGCAGTCCTCTTTTAATATTCTTTGTATGACAGCCTGTTTTGTTGATTTCAAGACTGCAGAGAATGTTTTCCTTCACAATGCTAGTTGTCTTTCATATGGAACTATGTGCAAGTAAAGGAAGCGGAGTTAGACCTTAGATTATAACAGTGTGACGCATGCACCATTGGGGTTCACATAAAGCTGTGTTCTGCATGACAGGTTTCTATACACAGGATGCATTTCTAAAGCCAGAATGCAGAGTATGAAGGTAGATAAAGAATTAGGTTTTAAAATAGTGAGCTCTGAGTACTTAAGCATACAGAATTACTGTGGGTTTAACTGCAGAGAGAATTAAATGCGTTCTTGGAGAAGTCACTTGTTAGCTCCATTTCTAATCTGCATGAATGGCCTAAGCAGTGGTATCCAAACATGAAGCAGCAAATCTGCTGATTATTCCAAACTTCAGGGAGTAATGAATGCAAAGTTTACCAAAGGTGAGATGCAAAAGAACTGTGAATAGCTTTCTAATTAGGCAGGCTTGTGGGTTTTCAGAATAGTACTGTTAGTTAATGAGGAGTAATATACTGTACAAAAATAATAAACAGATACTTCAAGAACAGCCCAAGCAAACTGGAAGGAGTTTGCAAGACTGCGGAAACCTTTTTTCCTAGTTATGAACATCTGGTGACTTGCTGGGAGTCTGCTCTTGTTTTTAAAACATGTGCTTGTTTTAAGCATGTGATGTATTTCAGTTCTGTAGCAAATTTTGAATTGCATTTTAAAGTAATTGGGACCTCTAATCTTCAATTTCTAAATCTTTCTGAAACCCTCTTACATCCCTAGAGGTTTTTCTGCACACTGCAGTGTTGCATGGCACAAAGATATCCCAGTCAGATGAGCAGTGCTCTTTTTAACCTAATTCGTGCTGCTTAAAGATGCTGTGCTGACACAGTTGGGCTGTATACTTGCCTTAGCCCTGCATTTAGGGCTAGTGTGGCTACCTGCACAGACCTGCCAAGCGCTGCTGAGGCCTACTTGAAAATAAAGTAGAATCTCATCTGGATTCCACAGGTATTTTTGATTTTGGAAATCCTGTTGTGGAGATGACCTCCTCATCTCTCACTTAGCAAAAGAAAGGACTGCCTTTATCTACAGTAGTCATGCTGATCTGTTGGATGGATGTACCTTGTAGAAGACATGAATTCTGCGTGTTTTTCTTTTCAGCAGTGTCTGCTCAGATGGTGTCTGTCTAATCTAGGGACGTTTCCTTGGCAGAAGGGTAATGTGTTCAGACAGGTTGTAAAGAAGGTTGAAATGGAAGAGGATTCAAAGATACAGGGAGAATTTTGAACCTGGTTCTGGTTTTCGTCCCTAAGAATACATGGTTGTGTTTTGTTTTGTGTTTATTTTGTCTGAATGAATGAGAATGGTGATAGGATTGCTGATATGCTTCTTTTTATATTCATGGAATGATAGGTATCAATGAAAAATTGTTTTCTTCTTCTGTTGAGACTTCAAACGTTTGGTATGTTTTCAATTTAACTTCATAAAGGGATTTTCAAAATTAAATTAAAGGAATAAGGTTTCATTTTGGTGTGATTTCAAACATCTGATGAAGATCTCTCTAAAAAAGTGAAAATCCTCTTAGAAACCATTGGGCCAGAGCTTTGGTTGACATAACTGTTCAGTGAACATAGTGGTATACATATGCTAGATTGTCAGCTGGTGGTTTCTGTAATATTTTGATTCCATGTTTTATTTTTTTTCATGTAATTGGTTTTAAAGATGTATTCAATATAATAACCAGCTGTGAAGGTTCTTCTACAAATTTAAATGCAAGTTCTGTGCTACTGCATGAATTTGTGGTAGCTGTGTCTGTGAGCAGCAGTTAGGTAGTGTATGCGTATCTGTGCTGTTGTGCTGGAATCCATTACTGTTTGCATTGAGCAGCATCTGCAGTGAGGAGCAGGATGAAGCTGTGTGAATGTGAGGTGGGGCTCGTGGCCAACTGCTGCGAGCCAAGGGCAAGGGGCGCTGATTTGTGGTCACTGTGTCACTGAGAAACTGGAAACCACAGGCTGAAGACTTTTTCCAGCTTAATTAGTACTAGGATGGGGAGCACTAGGCCAATCCTCATCATTTGCTTTAGGGGAAAGCTAGCAGTTGAATTTGAACAGCCTTCCTGACTGCTTTAACTAGCAGAGTTCTCCTGCAATGCATGCTTTGTTCTGCATGGATTCATTATTTCTCCAACAGATTGACAGTAATGATAATAATTAAAAGTTCTTAAACTACCTCAAAAAAAATCATAGGAAGGTTTGTCCGTGTGTAAGTTGAAGTAATTTGCAGTTTCTTCATTATCTACTATTTATGACTATTTGAGCTTGCATCAGCTAAGAATAAATATGTCTGTGTTTTATTTGAATCTCAGCATCTTCTAATGAGAAAAAAGGGGTGAAGGAAATACGCGGTTTTGATGACGCAGTTTGTTATGAAGTGGATGCTAGCTTGAGTCAAAGCCTGGAAAGAAAGCTAGGAATTCATGCTCTCCTCCCCCTGTGCACTCCACCCCAAACACACTGCACAAGAAAACATAGGAATGAACAAATGAAACTGTACGCAACATATGCATAAGGCTGACTGCAGCCAGCCTAATTCCTCCCTATTTGCTGCATGTTCCTTGTGGAGAATTCAGTTCCTCTGCTGAAAGCCAGAAGCCATTTATTTCTTTTCCTTTGTTTTCAGTTCACCTTCTTCCTATCACTCCTAACTTTATAAATTGCCTTATTCTCTTGATGTTAGCAGCTCTTTTATGCATTTTACACACTTCTGGAGTGCTTGTGTATATACTGTGTGCTATTTTTCATGATTCATTTTCACGTACCTTGATGGGAAAGCTGGACTTCAAGATGGTAAAAATTAATTAATGATGAGTGTCCTTACTCCTTCCTGAGTTATTTTCATTCATATGTATATAGAAATAGCTGCCTGAAGGCCAGATAGCCAAAGTATTCTTGACAAGTCAAATAGGTATATACTAACAGGTAGGTCAGGAAGCAGTTGTTCTGTGTATGCTATTTGGCAGAACTCAATGACTACTAGTTCCTTGTTCTGAAAAGTGAATTCAAAGAGATTAAAGATGTTAAGCTTTGAACTGAGGTGCAGAAAGCATGTTGATATTTGAAATATCTTTTACATCATTGTTTTAAAAATAAAGAGAAGGGAAATCTGTCTGTTTACTACATGTCTGCTATTTACTGACTGTAGTGCCAAAAATCTGTCAGTTAAACAGCTCATGATCAGGTTGGAACTCAGAAAAGGCACATGGAGAACATCAGTTAATATAGCGTTACATGTTTTCTCAGTAAAAACAATGCAGATGTAACTATACTCTCTGAGTTGAATGGAACACACACAAACAATGCAGCTTCATATACTTACCGCTCATTTGGTTTTTGATGAATAAGTTTGAAAGGGATTTCATTGTCAGAAAAGACCTTCCAAGCCAGCTTTCTCAAATGTGTATTT
This sequence comes from Aquila spilogaster, assembly GCA_024606505.1. Classification (NCBI taxonomy): domain Eukaryota; kingdom Metazoa; phylum Chordata; class Aves; order Accipitriformes; family Accipitridae; genus Aquila; species Aquila spilogaster. The sequence goes on along the minus strand of JANHGO010000044.1, from coordinate 23,191,707 downwards.
TCATTCCTTAATATCTTCCAATTACATGCTTGCTTATCTGATAATATATTTAGGAAACCTTATTCTGTTGGTTAGCAATGCGTGCACATTACATGGATATTAATAGCAGCGCAAAGCCATCTGCATCATTATGGGAGCTTCATCTTGGAAGCATCCTAAGTAACTTAAGCTTTAACATTGGATGACTCTGCAAATGTCTTATCAGAACATTTGAACTTCAGATTTCCTCATTACCTCAGCTACAAATGCTTCAAGCTAGAAAATTAGTGTTCTACACTATCAATTACTTTAATTATTCCATTAAAAACACATGCTATCACTTTATTAAAAGTTGAACCATTTCCAACTTTGTATACACTTGTATGTTATGTATACAAGAAACGACAGCACTTTCACCTAGGTCCCTCAAGTTTCGTACATAAGTGCACAAACACACCACAAAATAAAAATTAATTCTGAACCCTATGGAAGCAGCAGTATGGGGAGCTGCCTTAAGTGTTCAGATTTTTTATTTCTGAATTGGACAAATTGCTCATGATTATAAGAACTGATGCATGATAGGATAAATAATTTGTGGTTAGTTCAAGGTATGTTTCAAGTTAATGGTAAAATAGGGGCTGGTATTGAGAAAGCAGAGATTGAGCAGGTAAGTTTATTCCTGGATTTCAGAAGACTTACAAGTATAGAAGTACACTGTGAATCGAGATCCTCAGCCTGTGCTTCCCAAATCACCTTTAATTCTAGATTTAACCATAGTCTAGAGGATATATGTCCGCTTAAAACTAAGCATAAAGCATATGTCCTATCTTGCACCAGCATTCATTCTAGATTGGATTGACTTTCAGGATCCAGCAATAAATGTTTGTTCTCCATAGTAAACTCAAATCTATTTCAAACTCTACCATAAGCATTTTTCAGCCTTCTTAAACAGCAACTTTTTTTTTTAGTGATGGTATACTGTTCATGTTAGTCTTGCAGCCTAGCAAGATCAACTAATATATCAAGATCTGCTGTATCTTTCGTAAGCCCTACATCAAAGCTTAGTCCTAAGAAAACCTTGTGACATCCTTTGAATAGGATGAACAGGTAATTGTTGTTCTGGACCACCACTTAGGGCAGAAATAGGATGAAGTTCAGAGAGAATACTGATGGAAAATATAAAATTCATGGCTAGGTAAGGACTCCTAAGGTGAAGTAAACCTTAGGATTCTTGTTCAGATTTTCTGTATTAGCACTCATAGTGTACGTAAACTGGTCTTACAGCTCTTGACATTAGAGATGAGCAGGTCCTTCTCACTTGGTGTTGTAGTGAAAGGCTGCTCAGGATTCAGATGGAAAAAGAGAAAGAACTAGGGTAACAGTGAAAGACCTTGGGGTTGAGATCAGAACTGCTGCCAGAAGTCACTAGTGTTTCCTAACTACTTCCGTTGACCAAAGGGGATCTCTGGGCTTAGAGCTTTGATTTACAGGGCTAAAGTTTTATCACTGCATCCTGCAAGGTTCACCTGCCTGGAATGATGCCTTGTGTCTGAAATCCACTGCCTTGCTACAAATGTGGAGTAAGGATTTGGGCCAAAGAGCCAGATGTCATGGGGTTTAGCTCAAGTCCTGTGTAAGCCTCAGGTAGGTGTCTCATGGTTTTGTCGAGGATTGCTGAGCCTGCCCAGAAAGTTCCGTAGACTGAAGGAGGAGCAGGTACTGTTAGCCTATGACTTATTCTTGAGTATAGGATGCCTTGAGTTCATTTAGATATTGTACTAGTGCCAAGGCCATAGGATATTGTGGATCCCGAATTGATTATAAGACCCCAAAGTTTTTGTCTGGGATTCTAGAAATCTATTTGGGTTGAAATGGGAGCAGGAAGGAAGAGCTTGTCAGTAGTTTCAGAGAAGGCTAGTGTTAGAGTAAATCTCAGGCTTACTTGGTAGCTCAGAAAGGCTTACTGGTCTTCAGTGTGGGAGAGTATTGTTAACAGTAAAGGGTTATGGTAAATTCTGGGTAACTGGTTTTCTGGGCTTGCCTGAGGGAGAAGGATTTTGTATGGTTAGGGCCAAAGCTGAAAGCTTAATACTGTGTCTTACAATACTGTGTCTTACAGGTCTTATGTAGCTGAGAGGAAGGGTGAATTGATTGGTTTTAGATCTATTAGAAGCTCCTGGTTTCATTTAGAATGAAACCAGCTCTAGCATTAGAATTTGAAACTCCAGGGACAGGACAAATAAATATAGTATTACATGTCTGCAAAGTTCTGCAGATTTGGGTGAGGATCAGTGAGAGGAGGCAGAGATTATGTAACAATGTAGATAGAAAAGGCCATTGCCTTGTCTGATAGTAAAGACACCAACGCTTAGGTTTATATATGTACATAAAGTTAAAGGTGTGAACTGCTGCACCTTTAATCCAGGCTTCCTACTGGGATCTCTAATAGTCATAATTTTTGTCAACCAGAGATAGAAACTAGTGTAGTGGTTCTCTACAAAGGAACGAGACAAAAAACGTGAACACAAATCCCAGTGAGTTATATGCACTGATTCTGCTGTAGTCCTTAAACTTAAATAGAAAACTAGTAACTTCAATATAAATATAGAAGTGAGAATGGAAGATGAGTTCCGCTGATTATTGGGTAAAGTGACAGTGTCCTTAAAGCCTCAAATGGGAAGTCATGATAAACTGAATTTATCTTTAATCTGTTTCATGTTCTCTTTTATCCAGCAGTGTTTTTGATATACCCATTACACATATTTGACACAAACTGAGGTAGGTGCGCTCTTTCACAGAGGAGTACTGCTTGACCAGCTGTAACAGTGTGACTGAAATACTCCTGTCAAAGTGGAAACGAAGCAGGATAATGTTGCAGTGGTTGAATCAAATCTTATTGTGTAATTCCAAACGAGTAAAAAGGTCTTTTTCTTCTGAAAAGATGAGGATTATTCAAAGAAATCCCGTTCAATTGCTCTGTTTCATAAACCAGCCTTCCTTCAATACTGCTTATTAGTCAAACTGGGATGTTTTGAACAATGTGTGCTTTTTTTCTGTGTGGAGAGGGTTAAAGATGAGATCCCAATGTAACTAAACCACAAGATACTTTCACACCCTTCAGCTTTGGAACTTTACAAATCTTCCTATTGTTCATGGGCTGTTTTCAGTGTTCTAAACTTTGCATATTGATGGTGCTCAATTGCACGGATTACTGTCAAATATTGCACCAGGAAACGCTACCCCACAGTCATCATACTAAAGGGAGGTTTTAGAGGTAGCCAACACCTGTACATGAGGAGCCCCTGTGAGAAGTCCTTGTGTTACTACAAAGTAGGGAATTTCAAAATACGTATTGCCAAGATCAATGTTAGTAATTTTAATTAATGCCTAATGCTGTGTGTAAACATGAAGTTTTTTTTCTACATGCCCACAGCTTTTGTATTCCAGTTCAGGCTTATTCATTTTAACTTATCTATTAAGAATATAATTAAATTAAGAATTCAGCTACTACCCAACCAGCATACAGCGATAATACCTGCAATGTATATTTTATAACTTATAGAAATTCTCCCGAACATATGACTACGGCAAAATAAACCATAATGATAATATTTTGTTATCATTTGTACTGGTAAATACTTTGTGATAACTGACGAAATATGTTATAATAAAGAAAATATTGGTGACTCTATCTTAATACAATGTTTTCTAGATTAACTATGTAGTTAGTCTACAATTTCCAGGAATCTTTAATAATAATAATAATGATGATATATGCTGAATATGTTCTTTAGAAAAGCATTTAATCTTAAGCTAGCATCTCTGCTGAAGACTATGAAGAATCCCATACCTGCTTAACAGCACGTATTTATAGCATGTCTTAAATCAGAGCCTTTATGTTGCTCTGTTGAAGGTGCTGGAAGTACATCTGCAGGAAGCACATGGCCATGTAAGAGAAGAGGCTGACGATCTAATATGAGGTAGTGGCAGCTTTTCCCCAGAGTTGTGAAGCTCAGCACTTCTGGAAAAATTATGCTGTGATTTAGGAGCTAAATGTTAGCGTGGTCTGCAGGTCGCGTTATAAATGCAGGAAGAATATTCAAGAAAGCGTGAACTCTGTGTAATTGGCTAATAACTGCTGGCATATTCAGCTGTGAATCATACTCAGCTGAGGGAGACTGACTGTAAAAGATATCAAACAGATGTAAAGTAATTTTTAAAATTCTAGAGAAGTAGCATTAATCCCAAAACGGCGTAGTGAGGATTCCCGTATGACTACTTTGCATATAGCTCATCAAGTGAAAGCTGTAACTTCTTGTAAAATGATAGTTTGTTCAGCCTCATATATGATTTTTCTTTCAGCTGTGTCCAACAAGCTATTACTAAATTCATTTAACTTGCAATGATTTGTGCAAGGGAGTGGGAATGATTTTCCAATCAGTTGGGGAAAAAAAGTTTTTAAAAGCTATAGTGTGTTGAAATGATAAAATATGTTTCGTTCAACCCTTGATATCCATCCTTAGCAGATGCAGCCTTTCTGTGATTGCACTGCCTACGTTCTGCTGCTGGGAGCAACATCCAGAGACTTTTCTGTATAAAACAAAAGCAGTTCTTTTGCAGATTTATGCAAAAGATATCAATAAGATCTAAAACTATATATATATATGTATATATATACTTATTTTCAATAGCTACAAACAGAACCTGGCAGTTTGCTCGCTACAAATACTGAGCGGTGACTTCTCTCATGCAATGCTATGTCCTGCTTTAAAAATAATGATGTTCCTGTTTCCCAGCTCTATATATTGTTTGATCTTGGGCATACACCCTTCACAAGTAGGATTTTAATAAAAGGTAAGATCCCATTCTTTAAAGTCTCACCTTTAGTAGATGAAGGCCTTGAATTATTCATGTTTGTTATAGAGAGACTGAGAGGATGAAGCAGTGAAATGGAGTTCAGGGGGCCGAGTTCCCTTTCTGACTCATCTAAAGCTCTGTGAATTAGCTTTTGGTAAGCTTTTGGACTTTTTTATTGTTAATTTTTCTCTTGCTTGCTCTTGCTCTCTCACTGTCCATTTCAGAGTAGGAAGTTGTAATTGTACAAACAACTATGTATCTTACTAAAAGGGAATGCAGGGTTCTGTACTTCCTTAGGAACCTCAGATAAACAAAACCTCAGAAACTCTCACCATGTTTATGAAATCAGTGGCAGTGGCCCATTTAATAGCTGTTTATTGGCTTGATTTGAGTTTTTGTTGCTTCTTACTTCTTAAACATGCCTAGGTATCTGTACGTGCAGAAACCTTTTTATTACCTTTTACCTGAGGAGACTTATAGAATCAGTATATCTTATTCTGTCAGTTAATGGTGAGGCTATAAGGCTCTCTGCCGTACATCACCCTAGCTTGTTTTTCAGTAGCATTATTCATCTCACCAGCTTTTTTGTTCTTTGTCTGTACATCATACTTAGATGACCTGTAGCTTTAATTACTGCAGTTTACTTTGTTTTGGGATGCAGCAATATTGTTAGAAGAACAGTACACAGATTCAATAGTGGTGGTATCTTCAGAGTAATACTGCTGTTTAAATACCACTCAACAGCTGCGTTCAGTACATTGTTCCATCACTAATAATAATGCACTTACTGTTTCCACCTACTGTTTAAAGTTTTCTCTGGAAAAAGAATAGTGAAAAACAAAAACTCAACAAGCAAACAAAAAAGAGGATAAAAAGAGCAAAACAGTTAACCAGCGGGGAAAATTCTTATCTTAGATCCCGAGAGCAGGACATAGGCTGTAAAAGGCATTCCCACAAGCTAAGAATGATATATTCATAGAATCATAGAATGGCTTGGGTTGGAAGGGACCTCAAGGATCATCAGGTTCCAACCCCCCTGCTCAGGCAGGGTTGCCACCCGCTAGGTCAAGTACTAGATCAGGTTGCCCAGAGGGCACCATCCAACCTGGCCTTGAACATATTCAAGGATGGGGCGTCCATAACCTCTCTGGGCAGCCTGTTCCAGCACCTGGCCACTCACAGTAAAAATTTGCCCAACATCTAATCTAAATCTTCCCTCCTTTTGTTTAAAACTTGTCCTATTGCTTTCTACCTGTGTAAAAAGTTGATTTCTCTCATGTTTGTAAACTCCCTTTAAATATAGGAAGGCCACAAGTCTAACTTCAAATATTGATTTCCTCGCTGTTGTGCTGTCTTATTCTGCTGATTATTGTTAGTCCTCTTCCAGGTATTGTGCAGGAGAAGTCATACGCAAAGCCCACAGCCCACTTCACCCCAAATGATTTCCAATCAGCTGCTCTTTTTATCTCCATGCAAACTCCGTGCACTGGTCTCTTAAGAGAGCTGCGGGGGCAGCAGATCTAAAAAGGGATGAGGAAGTAATAAAACATCTCTTCTTCCTCGTGAAAGTGTAGTTGATAAACAAGCTCATCTTTTCCATAGATCCGTAATGATGATTATTCTACAGCTAGATTTTGGCTTTGTATTTTCTGGGGAAAGAAACAGAAGTCTAGAACTCTGAGAGATAAATTGTTACAAATCAATTAGATCACTTGAGTAAAAAAAGATATAGAGCATGTTGATGGAACACCAGGAGAAAGACCTTCCTAGTTTATTCGTTTGACACCTTAAATATGGATTTGCAGCTGTAGAGAATAAAATAGCATTCCCCCTCCCCATTGCACTAAATGTCTTTCACTTAATAGCCGTTATGGCAGTGAGGGGAAAGAGAACAGAATAAACTAATCTTTAGGAATGTCTTTTGGCAATGTGTGCTGTGAGAGGACTGCTTTATTTTTGTCAAAGTTTCAGAGCATGTATTAATTCTGGGAAACTTGCATTGCAACACAGCTGAAAAATCTGCAAAGCTACTTCTCAGCAGTGCAGACCAACAGTGGGCAGTGATTTGTGCACAGCAGCTTGTGAGTGGTGGTGATCGCCCACCTTCCCCACAACCCTGACATCTCTCAGCTAAATTGATTAGACTGGAAGGACCCAGATGTTGTTTAATCTGCTTAAATGTATAATGGGTTTAAAGCTGCATTTGCCTGCTACAGATTTTTAGGCCTTAGGAGCTTTCTTGGCGGCTGTAGTAATCTGGATAAAATTTAGGAATCCTTAAGAGTCCATCACTCAGAAGTAGACTCTATAGCACTTGTGTTAAAATCTTCAGCATCCATCCATCTGCCTAGAGCCCCATTGTTGGAGGCTCGTAGCAGGCCATCGTGCAGACTCCTCTGTTGCTGCAAGCCAAGTCAGTTTCTCCCACTGCACGTCCTTTCTTTGAGTCACAAATGTTAGCACATCGTAGAAGAACATTTTCAGACTATCAGTGATTTCCCAGGAAAAATTCCTTACAGGGATTATTTTATTTTTTTATTTTTCAGTGAAGATTTAATGTATAGCTTGGAGTTGGACATGTTTTGTATATGAAGCCAGTTACGGATAAAAGTGACAGAACTTAGTGATGCAAACACTTGATGGAATGTTGCAATCAGGTGATTGGGGCCTAAATGAAGTAATTGTGCTTTACTGTTAATTGCCACCTTGACTGATCGCAGTTATCACGGAGAGGAAACTGGTTAGAAAAGTCTTAGTATAGTATCAGCGTAATAACTGAACTTTAGACTTCAGTCAAAGGCAATACTGAGAGTAAATAAGTAGCCTAACAGCTGCAACAGAGAATAAGCAAGAAAACAAGTTTATTTGTATTTTATGCACACTTTTGAGTGGTAATGGATAACATACCCTGTGGTTTTAACAAGAACTAGTGGTATTTGAAAGGAAAACCTTTAATACAAAATGTCAACGTGATCTTTGCATACTTCTGCTGCACAGTTCAGCAGAGTAGGAAAAGACATATTGCAGCCCTCTCTGTTGGAATTTGGTTGGTCTTATGTGGTTTTTATTGATCCTTAGCTGTTGCTGAGTATCTCACAGGAGTATTGGGCTGGGTCAAGGCAGCTGTGCTGTGCATCTCCAGCTAGTTTTCAATTTTCAAACCTTGCTGAATTTGCAGTGATCCCATGTAGCTTATCATGCATTTATCCCTACAATGTGAAAAACTATTTTCTAGCTCTAGCAGACTGGATTTAGTACTGCGCTGGACTCATAAGTTAGGTGTAAAATTCCTATCTATGTTGCTTTTGCCAAAGAATAGGAAAATAAAGTTTCCATGGCTTTTCTGCCTCATCAACTTTCCTAACCATTCCAAGCATTTAGACATAGCAATGTGTTGACTGTGTTTATGTAAAACAATTTTTTTCTCCTATATTCTTTTCTATGTGTTGTAGATTATTTTTTACACCATTTTCTAGGGGCTTCCTGGTAATATTCTGATATCAGAATGCATTCCCAGCTTGAAAAGCGCTTCTGAAACTTACAAAGATAACGGGATTCCATCTTCTCTGTAGATTTATACACCAGTGTAGTACAAACACACACTGAGGTTCTGATCGTTAGGATTCTTCTCTGGCAGGTGGAAAAAAAATCAAGGAGTTGTTGAGTGATGCAGACCTGGTGAGAGGCTGGCAAATAGGAGGTCTCTAAAATCTTGTGGAGCAGAGATTTTGGATCATGAATACCTCAGTGTTGCAGTCATTGGAGAGACAAAGCAGGTGGGAAAGATCATTGAGTTGGTCTGCTCTTAAAGTAGAGTGGATGAAATAATCTGTTTCAATGCTTGTAATGTTGAGATGGCTGAGCACTCAATGTGAGGCTTTGCCCAGGGTTCAAATTTTGGCTTCTTTGCGCATTTGAGTCATCGCTGAGGATGTTAGAGCTTTTATGATTCTCAGCTATTAGTGGTCATGTGTCAGTATCAATTTTTTAAATGAAGCAGTCTTTTACTCCTTGGTTAAAAATCTGTGAAGGATTTTTTTCAAGACAAACAGATGGTTAATCTGTCCACATAGATACAGTCAATATATTTTGCATCTCCTTTGTCAGTTCTGTTTGACTTTTGGTTAGAAACGTGATATTAAATGGTGTATATAAGACAGCAGTTACTTTAGTTCCCATTTTGTTTATTTAGTAGAAATAATTGGTTCTGGTCCACTCAATTAACTATTTCTCTATCTCTGTACAGATACTCAGTAATCTTTTCTCTGGTTTGTGACTCAACATTTTATCCCAATTTTGATCGTGTTAGAATCATTATATTCATCCTATTAGAATCTGCATTACTGAAATAATTTCATTACTACAACCAGGACTTAAAGTTTAGGGAAACAGAGATCACTGAGGTTTCTTTTGACTCTATTTAAAGCCTGGAGTTATTAGGAATGTAAAATACATCAGTAATTTAAGTATAATACATTTACCAATGGTTACAAATTGCTACGGAACTTCATTTGTCAATGTCTGTTGATTCCCTTAGTGGGAATTACAAATGCACACAAATGACAAATAGTAGTTTGAAAAAAGGAAATCCAGAACTTATGGAGTCAGTAGTTACATTTGTCGTATACATTGACATGAGTATCCATTGCACATTCTGTAATCACGAAACGTGAAAACATGACACTCAAATCACTTATTTGACTCCTATATTATATTGCGTCTTGCTTACCAATGGCATTATATAATAAGATACGAATGAATATATTTATCTTCACCTTTTTTCTTCTTACATCAGACTTGTCACTTTATGCACATCTCAAAGCTGTGCTGGTACTCTGAGCGTAGAGCTCATCTGTGCTTAACTTACAATGGATTTTCTGTGTGTTTCATAAAATCAGTGTTAGGACATTTATTTATGAAATGCTGTTGGAGAATCACTTTCTGTGTGTCTGTACAGATCGACATGCAATAATTCTAGCTGCCAAGAATTCATGTTCTTGTAACTTCCATGCCACAAAGAGATGGAGAACTTCATAGATGATGGATAATTGCCCTCATCCCCAATATATGCACAACATGATTAATTAGCATTATTTTGCAAGAGCATTTTTCCAGAAACATTATGTGCTGGAATAATAAATGAATTGTTTCAGGAATGAATGGAATGTGCAATATTTGAAAGCTAAACTGTGATCTAACACCATTTAGGAAATTGGAGAGACTTATCTTTGTTTTATTATAGTTGTGTAAGGAAGAACAATTTTTAATTTCTTTTCCTGGAGAGGCAGAGAGTGCTAGTGGCTAAGTGGGGGAGGTTGTCAGAGCTCGGCAGAAGAGCAGCTGAGCTGGGAGCCCCCGGGAAGGCTGTTGTAGCTGGCTGGACTAACATTGATTATGCACCCATCTGAAGCTGACCTGGAGGTCTCGCTGCCCCATCCTGCAGCCTGTGGAGCAGAATCCTATATATTTGTGTCTCTGTTTTAACACATTTTTCTTAAGGCTTAAAAATTCTCTCTGCTGTTGAGGTTATTTTTGTTTTGTTGGAAGAGCTTCATTTATCTTATTGGACCCACTGTATGCAATCCCTCTGAATCTAATAGATGCTGAATCTTTTAGTTTGGCTGGGAAAAGTGATCTTTGCAGAACAAAAGAGAAAAATCCATTAAAATAAAGTGTTATGGAAATAAATATCAGATGTAATCACTCCAAATAACAGTGTGGAAGGTGCCATTGAATGAGCACATCTTCAGCTGTGAGTAGCCAGCAGCAAACTTAAACTGCTGCTGTGGGAAGTGGCAGCCTAAGTAAAACAGGAGCAGTCAGAAGAGAGGGACCAGGGATATGGCTTGGAAAAAAGCAGTTGAGAAACAGCTGCAATGGAAAGAGGCAGTGGGGAGGAACAATTTCTGTTCTGAAAAGCAGTGATCTTGGAGGAATCATTTAATCTGTGTGGCTAGCAAAGCTGAGTGCTGGAAGATCTCTGAGGCCTGGCGTTGGGATGTAGACTGTTTTTTTCTAAAGAGGAAACCTTTTAGTTGTTTGCATTTGAAGCCGTATGGTAGCAAAATGATACATTGATACCAGATTTCCCCCAATATTTATATTAAATTCAAAAGATGTTTCAACACTCTCTTGAGCCTGTGTTCTTCTCTTTAATTCAGTGTAGTGTGCTTTGGTACAGAACAAAAGGAAAGAGATCTCCAGTGGAAAGACAGAGGGTTCGTTGCTTAAGGAAGAGAATTCAGATATTGTCAGAAACCACATCCTTATACATGCTAATACAAGATGAGATTTTTTTTGATTAATTTCCTGGCAAGTGTATTTTGCTTTAATATGGCTATTAAACTCTAAGTGCTTTCTGCAACCAACTGATAGTTGAATATTCAGAAAACATCACGCTAAGCCCAACTCGGAGTTGGCAGGACTTGGTTCATCAGTGTTTCACAGATACATACACATTTTTGTTGCTTTAAAAGAGCTCTGGAAGTTCCTACAAGTCTCTTTTTTTGCCAGCAACAAAGTATGTGATGATGGCATTGGAGGGATCCTTTTGTATAGATTTGATTGGAAAAAGTTATATCTGAAAGCAGGATGTCTCACTGATTTGCCTTGGTCTAGAAAGTCAATGTGTAACAGTTGGAGCATCCAAGCACAGCTGAGGAGAGAAGCCCTCCTGCAGTAGGCTGTTGCATTTACCCAGTGTTGCAGTAGCTGCCACAAGGGGTAGCTGCCAGCCCGCCTTGTTTGCAGTGCAGCATCTCTTTCTGAGCACATCAGCTGCTTGGCCAAAGATGGGGCAGTTGGATGCTCTTTTCTGTGGTCTTTGTGAGTCATTTTGCTGCATGGTATGTGACCCTACTGCCTATACTGCCATTCATCCCGTGTTTCACTCAGCTGTGAGTCGGATTTATCATTGCTTACAAGGCTCTAAGTACAGAGAATAGCAAATTCCAACACAAGACCAAAGCATTTACTAAGACTTGAATATGTCAACTTGCATACCCGCTACACAGACTGCTTACAAAATGTTTTCTGTACTGCATGGAAGAGATGAAGGAAATACCTTGTTCAGCCACAGTCTAGTCACTTGTTAAAAAAAATAAAAGAAAATAGCAAGTGCTTACAGGCTTAAACTCTACACTTGAGATATCTGATCATTAGCAGCTTTTTAATGGAATAGAAACTTCCTATAGACTTGCTTTGTTTTCTTGCCTTTTTCTTAATGTGCCTAGCTATTCGATGGATGTGTTATGAGCAATTCTGCAGAGGAACGTGATAAAACGCACTGCTCCTTATATCAAAATATATGTTGCTTTAATATTTTGGAGCCGGTCTTCCTCCAGATTCCTAAATTGTAATTTCTCTGGGTTATCGGAGTCTTCAAATAACTGCAGTGAAAGCCATCAGCAGTGACAAACAGAACAGTGTTGTTTAATCCTTTTACTCAACATTTTCTTTTGATTTTTCTATCTTCTGCAATAGCAAACCCATTGGCTGCTGACAAGCACTCCTGACTTTTATTGAAAAAGATGTACATCCCAGTGCTTTGTTAATGCAAACTGCATTCACGTTTCACTTTTACTTTGCAAAAACATGGCACTTCTCTTGACATTTCCTCGCTGATACATAGATATTTATCCATACAGAAAAGATGCTAGGTGCAGCACACCTTTTGCTAAGACAAGAAACAGTAAATACTTGGCTTTTGTGGCCGTATGCAGACACTGATGGTGCTTTATGCAATATCAGAATGTAGGGAATGTTTCTTATTATGGAAAAGCTAAGACTAACTGCAGAAATACTTGTGTGCATGTCAGTGGGAACTTCTACTAGAGAAGCTGTATACTGTTTGAATTTATTGATGTTTGTGCCAAGTTGGATCTTCAACATTATTTATCTATGTATATATTGTTAATTGAGTTTCCATATAGGCTTACATTTGTTCGGCACTTTTCTGCTGTGCTTGTGCGTAGCAGGTCAGTGTGTCGGTGTGACATGAATGCCTTCCAGCTGGGCACAGTCATACCACAGATGTAGCTCCAATGTCTGTACGGAGCACACAGAGCTCTCCCAAGGGTGAGCACCCTGCGGTGCCTGACCCTGCTCACTTCCATTGGAAGGCCTAGGGGTTTCTCATGTCCCTATTTCAGGGTAAGAATAGAACCTGTTTTGCTTTTGTGAAGAGAGAACTTCCAAGAGGAATTTATAGACTTGCTACACTTTGTCCCTTCTCTGCTGACTCTTTTGTGGTGGAAGCTGATAAAAAAAACCAGTAGTGTCATCTCTCTTCTACTGCTGTGCTTAATGTTGAATTATCTTTCATTGTAGCCAGGGCTGGACAGTGACTGTATGTCATCTACAGCTTATTAATATGAATATTGTCATTTCTCATTTCAGTCACTGCTGTCACTGTCATTCCAGTTTATGTTATACTGGACGTGGTACTGCTAGCTTTCTGTCCTCCATCTCATGTGCAGATTCATCAGTTATATAAGTTAACATACCTGAGGACTAGTTGCTAGGAAAAAAAGATATGTGTCTAAAAACCACATTTGCTGCATATATACCTTACTGCTGGTAGTCCGTGCTTTTTAAGGGAGAGCATCAAGTTTGTTTTGGTCTGTGGAGTGTGTTGTATTTCTATTTCCATTTATGTTCCATAAGAGAATTAAAGCTCCACAATGTCATTGCATGAGCAACAAAAAACCTTTGGTCTTCCTAATTAATTGGGTTATTTTGGTGTAGTCAGGAGAATACCGTCTTATGAAACATCATATTTAAATTTTTTACTCCTATCTTCAGAAAGCTAAAGGGAAATAGTAATAACAAAAATAATCCACGCTTCTCTTATCTAGAGTGAAGGTAAATTAGGTTCACAGAACCCGGGGATTTTATTCCATGAGTGAAGTAAAGTGGAATGCCTTTTTGAATAATAGAGGGCTGGAGAGAGGAAAGAAATTGCTGAGAAAATAAATAAAAATAAAATAAATTTTAAAGAGAACTCTCTAACATGGTTGGATTTGCATGAAATTTGCCATATCATAAGACATTATTTTTAGAATGGAGGTACCCTGACTTAGCTTTAAATAGTTGATTATTTTTTTTAATCAGAACTTCATTTCTGTGTTAACTTCAATTGTTCAAGTATATGCCAGTTGAATGCTAGGTGCATATTTAGTAAGGAATAACAGCAGTGCATTATAGAAACTGTTATGCTGCTTGTGCAGAGATAGAGTATGCACATGCCTTATACTGTCATGGGCTACTCTTCTGGGATTTGCATTGAGAGTGAAGGAGCTGAATCTGTCTGCTTGCTCTGCTCTCCAGCTTGCTCAGTTGCTCCAAAGACAAGCTAACTCATCAACATACATTGAAGGGAAATCTAGCCGATGAGGTCTTAATTAAAGAGAAGAAATTAGCTTACTAATTGGGTAGAATACAGAAGGAGCTTTCCTGTGGTTCAGAGAACACTTACAGACCTCGTTTGGAACGTCAGGAAGCAAATTTGTGTCCGGAGAAAATGACCCCATTCTCTGGGTAGAGGGATTAGGTTGTAATGCAAACGGGAGAGTGCACTGTGTCCAGTGGGGAGCCAACTGGCCACCAGAACTGCGCTAGAGCCAGCGTGGAGTGCACGAGCTAAAAGGAAAAGAGCACTACACAAGCAATACGGTAACGTAGCTTTCCCAAGTAATGAGAAATACAGGAAAACAGTCTTTAAAATGTATAAGTATTACAGGTTTCAAGCTAATACATAAATGGAAAGTTATATAAATGTTATGCGTATATTAATGTTTTCTGACCATTTGGGGTTATATATTTTGGGTTTTAGTTGTTTTTTTCTTTTCCATCCATCGTCATCACTTGTAAGCTTTGTGAACGTCTCTCTTGGGGAATAAAGGCTTGAAGAAACACTGATAGCAAAGGAATCTGCTGGAATGTTCATTTTCTTTTTCTTTACAGAACTACCATACAATACCTATATTCATTCTTCTGGGGAAAGTTGCTATCTGCTTTTTCTTTTTCTTCTTCTCTCTTCTGTTTAATTCAGATGAAGAAACACTTTCCTCACTTCTGCCAGGCAAGAATGCACTGCATTTTCTGCCTTTATTGAGCAAACCATCCTGCTTTAGTGTCTTCAAAACCATCTTCCCATAACTTAATTAAAATTCAGCCTTATTGTTAAATCATAGGAACTTTATTGCTCCGCTTTCGCAGTTTGCTACTTTGTTTACTAAATAATGCAATAAAGCAGTAGAAGTTCATTACAGTAGCTGATAAATAATCAGGTGAAGTGCAAAATGCTATAATAAAAATGATCAATAGAAAAATAATTAAATTATCATGACTAACATATAGTTTTAACTACCTAAGCTATCTTTCCATTGAAAATAAGTATCTGAATAGCTTGAGAAAATTTGAGGGAAGCAAAACTACACAGCTTTATTTGCCTGTACCGTGTGAATTCCAAAGACAAAGGAGAATTTTCAAAAAATAAAGGCATCTGATTTAGTGAGTGGTGCTGAGGAGAGGTCTGTTTTATTCACTGTTGGCATTGATTTCATTGGCATATCAGGATTTTTCTATTTATTTTTTTCTTTAAATCTAATTCTGGGCGTGGAAATAGGCAGTGTGAAATTTCTCTTCTTAAGAATGTATTTTAAAAAATTATATAGCATTAAAAAAAGTCACATCTATCATTGCTAGTGTCCGTGCTATGTCAGGTCTTTGATCAGAGTAAGTAACCTAACAGACAACAGCTAAGCCATGAAACCCAAACTGGGGGGTGAATGCTGCGGTGTCCATCCAGGCATGTACTTTGAAGCACTTTCTTTTTTAGGTGATATTTCTATGACTTCTGGTGAAAGAAGTACTCATGGTGCAGCCCTATTGCAATTCATTATTATAGTCAGTTCACAATTAGAGGGAAATCTGCAAAAAAGTAATGGCATTTTATTTTTGGTATTCATGCAAGTATTTGTAGAATTAGATGTCATTTCTGATCCTCTTTTGTTTTAATCTGTCTGGAATAGGATTTTACTGTGGGCCAAGATGCACATGCACTTGCTTAGCTATAGCAGTAGATAGCCGTGATAACTGTAAGAAAGCTATCAGTGCGGCAGTACAGGTTTGGCAATCAGACTTAATTTTGACACGTATGGCAATGTTTTCTTTATGTGAATATGACTCATAAGGAGGAATAAGACCATCATAGATTATGTGCAAGACAGAACTAGAACCAAAACCAAAAATACTCTTGCAGATCTGTTGGATGTATGCAGGGCCAGTCTGGGACTTTGCACCTTGTTTCCATAATTGGGGTTACTGAGAAGCAAAGTTTAGGCATGTTGTACTAGTTCTGAATGGGCTCAGTGAGAACTAGCTAGGTTTTTAGCTCTCTGGTCCAAGTTTAACTAGAGAAACAGTGAGGAAGTGGCAGCAGCTGAGCTGTTGCATCAGGAAAAACAACATAGAGGGCAAAGAGCTAAACCCAAAGTGTGAAGGATTTTTCCAATTATCTTAAGTAAGGTTTCACTAGGAAAGAGTGCAGAAAAATAATCCAAAATAAGTGATTTGAGATGCACTTATTGACTATAATACTATATGAGCCTTTCTACAAATCCCTAAAATTGAAGTGTTGAAGCATTCTCTTCCTTTGACAAAACAAAATAAAACAAAAAAGAAATTACACCATTTGGAGAAATTGGCAGTTGAAAGGTAAAGCTGCATTACGCACGCTGAATTACATGTAATTCACTGTTTTGCCTCTGTTTGTTTTGAGGTTCAACACGGCTCAGTTGCACAAAATCATGCTTAATTTGCTTCATGATGGTATTTTTTGCCTTAGTTCTGCAGTCAATGTCTTCACAGCTGGGTTTATATATTTATTAAAAGAGTTCTGGGATGTTTTATTCTGTGTTCGTGTAATTGGTAGACCTAGTTGAAGTCTTCCTCTAACTTTTAGGGTTTTTTTTTGTTTTGTTGTGGTTTTCTCTTTTTTGGTTTGAACTGGTCCACACAAGTAATAAATATGTGGAGATAACTCTATAGTACTCTTATTGTGAAAGGTAAAATGTAGTAAGTTGGCAGGGTTGTGCTTATTATGTGCGTAGATCAAACTGAAAGTAATGTCTCCTATTCATTTTTATGGGAACTTCAACAAATACAAAAAGCACAATGACGCTGTTTGATAGAGCTACAAAACACTATTTTTCAACGTAGTCACCACCACTAGCTCTGCCAGTGATGAACAAGAGCCTGCGTGTCATGCTCATAGAAATCTGCACCAGCGGAGGTGACTCATTGTCACTGCTGCTGAAACACACCCACCTACTTACTGTGCTCACATCCACTGTTTGGTCTCAATAACCATTCAGCAAGCATCAGCAAGTGTCAATGGGTGTCATTTCATTTGCAGGGAGGAATTCAGTTCCACACCTTCGCTCCATTCATGCTTCCGTGTCAGACAACATTGTGTCAGACTGTCCATCTGCTGCCATCTGTCACACGGTGACAAAATGTAATGGTATGTTGGTGGGAAGGTTCAGTCTTTTCCGCCATGCCACCAACATCAGCCTCTGATACAGTGGGCCAGCAGAATAAAATAGGAGGCATTACTTTTGGAGAAGCTCTCTTATGTGTAAGTTGGTAGACCAAGCTCTATCTTGCTTCTGTCAGCTCAAGAGGAGCTATGTGTCCTCATTAGGCCGTAACAAGCTATTAAAAGTTGGCAAATGCTAAATTACTTTTGTGGAACAGGATGATTATATGATATTTTAATCAGTACATTTTGAAAGCAAAATGTGTGACTCTGTGCATTACAGTTGCTTAGCAGCAGAGACCTAAGACAGAGTAAAGAAGCATAAACTTGAATTCGAGTAAACCTGATGTTTTGGAAGGGTCTGGAGTCATAGTTGCCAAGGATGACCTTACAGTGATGACATTGTTATCGAATTTTCTAGGATCCTTTTTAAGAGGAAAATATATTTTCTGACAGAGCTGTCCAGGTTAACTGTACCTTCAAGGTGAAAGATATTATGAGTGTCTCTTTTCTTTTAATCCTGATATTCATTGTTATAGTTTGAAGCATTCAGAGCTGCTAACAGGGCTGGGAAATCACCATACTGGGACATAGTGCCCCAATAACTTAGCAGTTTTATTACACAATGCCTACAGTAACCTTTAAGTACATGAGAAAAGACTGATGTACACTGCACCGCATGTCTCAATCATGCAGCTGGAAAATGTGGGCCCCTTTCCTTGTATCCAGATCCCCTTCTCATTTAATTGAGCTATTAACATTTCAGAAACAATTATTGCAGAACATGTCCTGTGATTTCAGGCTGAAGATAGAGTTGTGTGTATCTGAGTGAAAAGCATGTTACTTTCATGAAAACTTCCTTAAAATATGCCCCTCCTGGATTTGCAGTTGTGGATCTGTGCGCTAGTTTCTCATGCAAAGGGGATACAAATCTCTGCAGAGGAGTGCTGTCTTATGATGGCTCTGAGGAACTCATCCATCCCACTGCAGAGAGACATTCCTAGTTCTGTATAGTAGGGTTTGCTCGTGTTCATAGCACCTAGTTTGTTATTCAATAACCTGTGGAATGTTTATCTCTAAATGGAAATATTATTGCTTGAACTTCCTGAGGCAAGAATTTTCTGATTTAACTTCTTTTGAGGCTAAGAAGAGCTTCGCTGGGGTTTGCTGAGCTTAATGCCACAGCCTCTTCACCCCTAGAACCCTATCCTAAAATATATCATTGTTTTTTTTTTTGTTTTAAAGGTAGATATACTACAATTCGTGGCTTATGTATCCACGATTTTCAATTCCAGCCCTTGTACAATGGGTCAAATGCCAAGGTACTCTGCTGTGATTTTTGCATTATCTGGAAGACAGTTCAAACGGAGTCTCTCCGTTTCAGTAGTCAGGGTCTTAACTGATGAAGATAAACCAGTTTAAATGGAACAGGATGTCTTAAAAGAAACGAGCTGTTCCATTTGGCTGTGTATCTTTCAGGTCACCCAGGCCTCGCTCAGGTGTTAGTAACACTCCAATCCTGGCGTTAGGGGTCAGGTGGGTGTAGAATATGGGTGGGACAGCCACCAGGCATGCTCAGCCTGTCTTCCCTTGTCTCTTCTAAATCATTTCCTAGGTAGTATTGTGAGTAATTTGTTGTTCTTAGTGTGAGCGCTTTATTTTTCTTGCAATTCCTAAAAATAAAAGCTACTTAATGGAGCCTTTCTATTTCTATTATTCTGGTGGAATATTTTTGCTATACATGATTAATATTGCAGAAACAAGAATGAAGTGTTGGATGTGCATAAACATGTTCCTATCCCGAGTGAAACAGTAGCTGCAAAATCACAGACTTCTTATATGATAACAACTGTAGCCTCAGAAGCACAAACAAAGGTGAAGTATTCTCTATGGGATTTTGTCTCACAACATTGAATACCTGTTGTGATTTCCTGAAAAACGAAATTGAAATTCCTTGGAGGAGATGTTAGAGCTCTTATGTATGAATGCATTAGCAACTGCAATTTTATGCGTAATTTTACTTTCTCTGAGATAGAATTTGCTTGAACTATAAAAAACTATTAAAAAAATCCTTTCCATTAAGTGAATAAAATTACAAAAAAAAGGATCTTCAACATAAAGGAACTTACTATTGAAAATTGACAGAAACCTGACGGTAAAGATCTTATTTTATACAACTGCAATCCGTCTGTGATCTGCGAACATTTTCTCTCCTAATGCGAGTTGATTGAATCAACCAGGAGTTGTGGGCTGCAGGTATGGAGGGGGTGCAAGTGTGAGGATAAAAAAGCATTGGAGAAAATGTAGGAGAACTTGATTTCCCATCTGTCTTCTATTTCATGATTCTTTTGAGTGCACTTAGGAAAAAAAAAACCAGATTTGCACTGAGGAGCAAGGAGGTAAATGTTTTCTGCTTTGTCACTGCTCACCTTAAAGCATCAGTGTGTTCCCAGTCCTTATCTGATGAGGCCTTTTCCTCATTAGTTATTTTTACTTTCAAAAATCTAAATTTTGTATGGTCACTCCTCTTTTCTACTTCCTTCATATTTCCTTTACAGTGCATTTAAATCAAAGTAAGACTCTTCTTTTTGTTGAAGTGCTATGTTACTCTATTAGATCATTGGGCACTTGCGAGTAATGCAGGTAGACAGGCCAAAAGGGTGAAATGATGTCATAACATATAAAGGGGCAGGGGTCAGGAAATCAGAGCAGTACTGCATAAAGTGTACCTGCTTAAGAACTCCCTTTACTTCCAGCAAGAATTTGGAGGAAATTCATGAATATCGGAACAGAAATGTATTGCTGGCCAAAAAGCGTAGTGCAAAATGATTAATTTTACATGTCCACAAAAGAAAAGCCCTCCGAGTACAAAAATATGAGCAGGATTATTCCTTATCTTCAGAGTCTGGGGACCTGCACTAGTTCAAGATGATAAATCTCAGGAGGGGAAGAAAGAGCGTAACGCTTTCATTTTGAAGGTTTAGCCTTCTTGATGACCTTTCACTGTATTCAAAATTTGTTCTGTGGAATGATTTTTTAGGTTTATCGCTGATCAAACAAACTAAACTCTCTTAACCTACAAGTGAACATTAGAAACATATATCTAGATGCTCAGAAAATGAATAAGAATCCTGTAACCTTTCTGTATCTTTATCAGAAAACTTAGCCCTGTCATAGTATTTAAGCATGAGTTTCAGTTTATTTTTCAGCAGTATTGTTGGAAACAGTAATACCTTGCGTGTACTCGATTGGTTGCCTGCTTCTCTGAAGACTCAGAATAGATCTTCCAGTGAAAAGGTGCAGCAGTAAGATGTGATGGAACCTCACAGAGAACCTAAATAAAATGTTACAGCAAACTATTTTTTGCTCTTTTTCATATTGAACAGTTTCTCATAGGAAAAGTAATCTTGTTGAGTATAGATTGGAAGGACCAAATTTTTTCTAAATAATGGGCCCGTCCACCTAGTACAGAATACACCCAAGTTAGTCACGCCATTCTCTAAAGTGAAACAAGTGGAGGGCATAAGGGATGTATTACAGCCAGAATATCAGAGGACTGTGCAATCATAATGTACAAAGGTTTACTTGATAGCTAATTAACAAAAAATTGAAGTAAGAAGGGGGATTAAAGCCAGGAACTTTTGGATATTTTTCCACTTCCTGAGGATTGAAGCAATTAGTAAATACATTACTATCAGCAAATGGTTTCTATCGTTATTTCCCACGTGTATCTCTTGCAATCATAAAAGTTCGTCAATGATAAATCAAAATAAATCTCTTATCTCATTTGGAATAAAACACAAGTGTCCTACTGGTATTAGTGTGAACAATATCATTTTTCATAAAAGTTGTTTATATCATAATGTCTTGATAGACTATTCAGGTTTATTTTGAGTCCTGTGAGATAACACCAAAGCTTCTACTTTGCCAGCGGAGGAGAATTCCTTTATAGAAATCTTTGAGTTTCCATTTGGAGGAGTGGTGTGTTCAATCCAATAAGTTGTCTCTGATATGGGTCACTGTAAAACAATCTATCTCTATGAAGACAATATAAATATATGAGAAGGTGTTCTGAAGGATGTGAATTTATGCTTACTTGCACTTTAATTATTTATTTTTTATTACTAGGATCTTCTCATGATGAAATGGCTGCTGCGTTTTAAATCAAGCACTTTATTAATTAATATGCACTTCTAGTGTCCAGAAATTTGGCTCAGCTGCAAATGTCCTATGTTGCTCTACAAACTGTACACACAATGAAATGCAATCCCTGCAATTTAAGGCAGCAACAACAAACACCACAATTTTCCCCATGGTGCAGTTTCCTCAAATCAGCAGTATTATGGTCGTGTTTTGCCTGAAATCGTGCAAACAGTACACAGCTCTGTACTTCCTTGCTTTATCACTTAATGGTTTGAACCGATTCTCTTTTCTTTTGGGTAAAGAATAAGAATTTTTGCAGACTTAAGGAAAAAGTCAGTTTTATTTCAGAGAACCAATGTTAGTTTTTCTCAAGTGTTTAAGCAATGTATGCTAAAAGATGTCAGTGTGTGTTTTGGGATGTTGTTTGCGTGTCCATTTGGATAATGTCTTAAGTAGGATGAGAAGGTAGTGCGAAGGATTCCTCAGAGCCTGGCCCACTGAAACTTGTATCATGCAGTTTAACCTCCCTTGTTCTTTGCATTCTTTTGTCTAAAAGTAGAAAATGAAGAAGCAGTCCTATCAAAAAAGTTTGCTGTGCTTTCATTCATATACAGATACTGAGCATAGTTGTTTTGTATGCAGAAAATAGGAATTCCAGCCTGTTAAGTAATGTATAAAGCTGAACAGAGCATAGATTAGTTTTTGTAGATAGCTGTTCAGTTTAATGACTGCTCTTCCTAGTTGGCAAGGTTTCTGTAAAACTAACTTTTTTTGCAATCTAGAAAAATACTTTGAAAGCATTTTCTGCCTTTTGATTTAATTCATTGTAATATGTGTATTTTATTAATACACATATACTTTTGAATGGAAATGTTATTTCTATTGAAATGGAAAGAGGAAGAGTGCTCTATTATAGGTTACTTGAGTAGTCAACTGATTATTGGGAACGTGTGGTTTAAAATATAATAAGCATGTATACGTGGACTCTTATTGGTACTTTTATCTTAAAAATTAGTGACAGTAGTAACTTGTTATTCAAACGGTTATCCATTGAACTCAGTAATGTTGTAGACAGTCCAGTTTTTACTCTTTTTTTCACTGATACAGAAATACTCTGTAATATTTTGCCATTACACAAAGCAAATAATACTGGATTACAGAATCTACTTTCTCTCTTTACTTTCTGTCATTTCCATCCAATTTAATGACCCATTATGTGAGGTGCTTATGTATGATGCATCTGTGTGTGTGTATATGTACATAAAGACTGCTTTGTGATATTTCTGAAAATATATTCTGGAGCCTGGGGACTGTTGTTTTGTACTAGCTGTATAGGAAGGGCAAGCCAATGTGTGTGCCCTTCAGGAGAGAAATAACTGACACAACGACTCTGAAATAAAAGGTGACAGAAGCCAGAGAGTTGTAAATATAAAATACATGTGGTGCATAAACTTTATAGTACACAATTTGCTCTCAATTTCCTTACTTCCATATACTTTCAGGAAAAAAAAAGGAATAAAAATTCCTCTATTCTCATAGAAGTAGTTTCTCTACATTATTTGCTATTTTCTGTGTTAAGTAGGTATATGGATTGTATTAAATACTTCCCTCTTCTGTCTATTCCCAAACCATTTATAAATCAAAGATTTTATGTTCTTTCATGCTAATAATATGGATTTTCCAACTTATCAGTGATCTCTCAGGCAATCAGTCACAGTCAAACTTCGGTTTAAAAAGACTCAGTTAAGCTTTGAATAAATAATGTAGATGTTGATACGTGCCTATAGCTCTTTTCTGAAGAATTGAAATGTGAGGTTTTTGTTAACACCTGATTTTTCTCTCCTTGGAACTTCAAAATTTACAGCAAAAGTTTCTTTTGTTATTTTGGATGTCTGCCTTGGCACAGTCTATTAACATGGAATGAGTATTGATATTTCTAAAGTATAAGACAGAGTGAAATGAAAAGTGTCTTCTCTTAAAGCCTAGTCCAACTTCTGGCTGCCTTATTCATCAGGGGCAACAATCTTTGCTCAAAGAGAATGCTTTTGGAAAGTAAATGTAGTGGAAATATTTTAATTTACACTGCTGAGGGTCTGACAACACTTCTCTCTGATGGGAATAGTATGAACATAAAATAAGCAGGTATCTTGTAGAGAAGACTGTGGTGGTTGTTAATTTTACTGAGAAATTTAGCACAGAAAGGAAAAAAGAAAAGGCAACCTAGAATATTCTGTGTGTCTGGAAAGTGTCTAAACAACCCTAGCACTTTACCTAAATGCACATAGTTTCTCAGAAACAACACAGGATATCACTGGATGATTGCATGTGTATTAGGACCGTAAGAAATGCTGGATCATTGTTGCGTGCTTGGCTTCCACTGTAATCAAAATCTGTAAGCACTTCATTGATTGATTCTTGAAATGGAGTGCGTGGTTCTATTACATACCATTAGCAATCAGATTTGGGATTTTTGATACACCTTTTGTGGTTTATCACCTTGGAGTTATGATGATGTGAAGATAAATGCGTCTTTAAGTGTAATACTTGGATGCCATCTTTCATTTTGAGTGTGCATGATGTAAATCTCTGCATCTGCGCTGGAATGTTCTGTGAAACACTGCAGAAACCTCTCTTGTTGGTTTGGTGTTACATTCTGATGCATATGAGAGATCTTCTCCATGACAGTCAAGTCTGTGCAAGCTACATTTCAAGTGCATAAGATGGGATTTCAGTTGTATTTTTGTTGATACCCCTCAGTGGTTTTCTAGCATGGCTAATTCATTAAAAACTGTTAAAAAATTCGAACTAGATATGTACCCACCAGTGCAAGAGAAGAATAATGTATTCACAATACAAAGGATTTGTCTGAACGCGTTAATCAGCTCGATATACCTTCCAATTATACTTATCGTATCTGTTAAAGAATTTTGCCATATTTATATATTTTTAATTTCGAAGTTGATGCAATATTTAAAATACAATTATGTTTTGGTTTGCTGCGCTCTTCTTGCCAATTTCTTGTGTTTTGAAGTCTCTCACTGATTGAGTCTCATTTTTCATTACTGATGGCCCCTTCAGACAGGCAGGCTCCAAGCTAATTAGCAAAGCTTTGTTCTTGAATGCTTGTTTCCTCCAAAAACTCTGCAGGAAGGAAACTCGTGAACGGTAGTACACAATCTGCAGTTTCAGAGGCTATAATGTTAACAGTAATGTGCTGCAACATTTAAACTAAAATCCGCCACTTTAGAAATTATTCATGCTCAGTGATGGGAAGGTTTATAGTCCAAAGGATATCTCAGTAGGATTGTACATTGCTATGGCTTTGTAATAATCAAAATCTGGCATGAAAAAAATGGTATAAGTATCTAAAACTGCCTTTTGAAATCCCTATGAAATGTTGTGGTTAGGCCTTCAAACCGGGCTATTTTTTAGTCAGCATTTGGCAAGCACCAAGCTGGTTTGTTTTTGTCTTGTGTTGTTCATTTTTTGATTTGTGCGCTTACTGCTTAAACAAATTGTGTCTCAAAGTGGCAAAGCCTGCACTCTGGTTCTGTCAAGGTTAAGATGAATGAATGAGGCAATGCACGATGGGTGAGATGCAGGACAGATGTGAGTACGGCAAGAGGAGGAGCTGGGCTTTGTGGGCATGGGAGAGGAGGGACAAAATCTAGTGTCTCTGGGATGAAAGTGGCTCCATGACATGATGGGCTTCTGGTCATCGTTGGGTGCTTCTGGCTAAGGACACAAATTCGGCAGCTGGGGTGGGTGTTTTTCTCTGTTTACTTGTCATTACATTTGTGGCATTCTCATTCTCCTGTTTGAGCCTTGGTAGTCCTTGTTCAGCAACCACCTTATCTTAGGAAGATGTTACTTCTTGAGGGATAGTTTTCAGTGTTGTGATCAAGGTTATTGCACATATCTCACAGTCTGTACAGCTGCATTAGGGTAGATTTTTTTCGTTTTTCTATTTTTTCTCTATGACTTTTAATTTATTCATATTAAATGACCAATAATCATTTAATTAGTTTGCCCATCTGCAAAGGTAAGTGGTTGACAGCAGCACTGAAGGTGTGCAGTGTCCTTCTGGCAGATATTTCTTAGTGGATCTTCTTCTGAGCCAGGGCATGTCCCTTGGGCCTGCTCATGCTATTACCATGTAAAGAATCCACCAGCTAGAACATGAATCCCATCAAAGTCATTTCCAGAATGACAAAGACTATACAAACCTGTAAGGCATGGAGGGATTAGTTATCTCCCAGAGTTACTCAGGTGAGTGTTTTGGAAGAGGGTGTAGCATTTTACCTGCTATACTGTACATTCTAGAGTAAATGTTCCTGCTGTTTCAAAGTAAGAAAACCTGGAATATTGATTAAGAGCTGGCTTCTGAAAAGACGTATGTTAATCCTTTTGAAGTCAATGTTTATTGAAGGAGGTTTCAACAGAGATTGCTTGTAAATTTGATATTGCTTTAAGCGATGGGTAGAATACATATTTCCTTGACAGGAAGTATAACATATTTGTTCCATTAAAATATGAGTGTGTATTCTGTTAGCTTGTCATTTTATAGCTCAAACTTCTTGAGACCAGCCAATACAATGTGCTTTACACTTGTAAACACTTCCTAACATGGATTAAGATTTGAGGGGCGATGATTTTGATTAAAATCAACATGTGGAATGGCGGTTACTAAAATGCAGGTAAAAAGTAGTACAAAGAATTAATAACAGTGTCTGATAACAGAATGGCCATCACTTAATGTTTTATGTGGTTTCAAGAAACATCTTTCAAATTTTGAATCAACAGCTGGTTAAAAAAAAAAATAAATCAGTAGTAATGAGCTCATTTGTATGTAAATGAATGTCATTGTATTCTAGGCTGCCCGTGCTTTATGGTGTCTTGCTAGGTAGGTATCACTAAGTGTGGTCATGAAAACAGGGCTGTTCAGGAAACTCTTTTTAAAAAATCAATTTAAATGCAAAGTCTTTGCCTGGCTTTTAAGTTTTAAAAAGTCATTCATAAGATTCTGTCAGCCTGAAAGTTCTGTGTATTTGTATTTAAAATAATTTAAATACATAAATAAATATAGTAATGATAATTTATATATACTATAAAATACAATAAATAATTTAAAATAATAATTCAGTAATAATCAGGAGCAGACTATCATACAAACGAGGAGCTCTAGGGCAATCAGACAATTTCGGAAACTCACTGCAAATTTCTCTGCATGGTCCAACTCATCTGGAAAAATTGATCAAACTCAGAGGCTGTGTGCCTGTATGGTCACAGGTGCAAAGTAAATGCACATAAGAAAGTTTCAGCTCTCCAGAGAAGTGAAATGTCTTATAGCTATTGCACATGGGAAACACTCTAGGAGTGCTTGCAGTCTTTGGGAATGGCAGGGTCTGCTAAGCTCATGTTTGGACAGCAGTGCTGAGTAGTTACTGAAATAGCTTAGTGGACTTTAAACAAAATAAAGACAAAAAAAAGAATCCATGATGTGAATCAAGCATGAATATGTATTTTAAGTCTCTCTATATAAACTAAGAATACTTAACTTTTTTCACATATAAAGGATTCTTGTAAAGATGGAACGCGTATAAGTTGGTAGGAAGAGCTGATGGATTTGCAGCTTAAGTTTCATTAAGTGTATTTCCAGTTAAAGTATTGTTTCCAGGAAACAAAAGAAACTGTGGTTTGGAAATTTATTGCCATTTACAGAGTAGTAGTCTTTCAGTGTTTTCTTATTAGAAAAGTAATTTTTCAACTATTTGGAGCAAATTTGACCTCAGTAAGGCTTCAGTCCACCTAAACTCTAAGGGAACGGATCAGCTTTTATCAGAAGTAAAAAATCACCCATATCCACTCAATTACTCAGTATTTCTTACTTTTAATACCGTGTTGTTGAATTAGGGTCTAAGTGCACATATTTCGGAGATTAGAAGAGGGCATTAACATGAAATCCAGAAAGAAATGTTTTGATTGATAGCTCAGAAGGAAATGCCAAGGATAAATATAAATAGTGTTGATTGCAGCTGATGTGGGCAAGTGGTAATCAGTTGCTAATTTAAACAAACAAGACTCCAGCAGATATTTCAACTTTTCACCTTTCCACTTGTCTTTCAGTTGTCTTTCCCAATCCTATTTTACAAGTAAATACTTCTGGTGTTTCTCATACATTATTTACCCTATGGGATAGTTAAGTAACCTTTTTTTTTGGAAATAACCAATCTCTTCATTCATATATGTATATATATTTATGATTGGAATGGAAAATATCATTTTGGTCAACTTTAGAGAAAACTATTGTGTGATTTATTTATTTATTTTTCTGAAAGCTTATTTTTCATTCTGCTCAAACTTGGGGCCTATCTACATGGTGAAATTGCGTGATTTGCAGTTGTAACACAGTAGCAGGCACAAGGAAGGTTCTCTCAAGCACTTGAAGGTACACAGTAATTGAGAAGGGTGAATGGAGCATTTTGTGTTCTAGCTTATTTTTTCAAATCGTAGGAATTCAGGAAATTCAACTGTAACTGAGGTGGTAGGATCTAAAGCAACTATGAGAAGTCTGTAAGCTGACCCCAGAAAGCCTCACCTTACCCCGTTCACACAGATTTTTAGTGACTTTGAAATTTAATAGAAAGAAAAACCGAATTTTTGGACTGTCATGAAGAACAACAAATCCTAATAAAGCATACATTGCTACATTTGGAAGTCTCCTAAGGCTCCTTTGTCAAGGCTAGTTTATCGTCCATGCAGTTTGTTTAAAAGCTTTTAGAGTCATTGTGGTCGATTGTATCAGTGCAGCTATTGTAAATGAGCAGTAAGTCAACATTAAAGTTCTTATGAAATTTTAATGCCAAAAAATTAAAAGCACGAGTGTTGTAATCAGTTCATAAAACAAAATATTTGAGTCTCTGCCCCTGCCCTGCCAAGTGAAGATCAATGACTGCAGTGCTGTTCTCTCTTCTTCCCCTCCAGTAAATCTGTGTATTCCTAAGTATTCCTCTTTGTCTGCTTCTTATTGACTTGACCTCTGGCACATCAAGTTCTGTGATTTTCTGTTAGTTTTTTTTCCAAGCTTCTTTACTTTTTTTCCTGTTGAGTTGTAATTTCTTTTTTGAAGCCCAATACAAAATACTTATTTTCTCCCAATTTACCTTAGTTTATGTCAATTCTGCATCAAATCAGAGTGTTTTAAACTTGATTCTTTCAGTTGATTGTCTGTTTGTAATGGCATAATACCCCAGAGTTTGTCACCATGCTAACAAGCTCAATTTCTCTTAAAGCACTGAATAACAGTGTGAAGAAAAACTGAAAGTAGTGGAATATGTGGCTGCTACTTAAAATACCCCAACGTTATTCAATGCTGAAGTGATGTAAGAGGCTTAGAGAAGATACATGGTTTTAATTAGCATGCAGATAGATTAGAAAGCAAAATGTCAAGACCCCCACAGCAGTATAACAGTAAGCAAATGTTATGGCTTCTTTAAAAACACAGAGGCGCAGAAGATTCAAAGTGTAAACGGGTCTTAAACTGCACGGTTTGCATGCAGAACACGATCAATTAGCTAAAATGCAAAGTTAATTTAGAAAAGTAATTAGGTATCTTCAAATTCAAATCAGACATATGGACATAGGTGGAAAAAACTGGCTTAGAAATCATGCATCCTAGCAGTAATTTTTCAATGGTTGAGAAAACTATTAGGAAACTTTTAAACACTAAATAATTTGGAAAAAAAAAAAGTGGACTATTATGATATATATCATCTTGAAGTAACAGTGGCATGTAACCTTGTTAGCTTCAGAGAAGTAAATTACTGCATTCCTGAAACAGTCATCTGCGAAGGTGTTACTAAAAAATAATGGCTAGATCAATTTCAGTAGAAATGGAGATTATAGATTATAAGTAATTACAGTTCACTTCAGGGAATTGTTTGTTTGTTTAGTGGCAACGA
Organism: Aquila spilogaster; assembly: GCA_024606505.1. Taxonomy (NCBI): domain Eukaryota; kingdom Metazoa; phylum Chordata; class Aves; order Accipitriformes; family Accipitridae; genus Aquila; species Aquila spilogaster. The sequence continues at coordinate 23,162,226 of JANHGO010000044.1, read as the reverse complement.
CAGCACGGTCTTTATAGGTGCAATGCAAAGCAAATCTTGCCATTTAAAATACAAAAGAAATAATACCAAGCAAACATCTATGCAGACCATTCTGATGTGGTGTTGTTTTCTCTCTAAGTCTTTGCTGTGTCCCTCTGCTCACTTTAGCTGCTTAAAGCAGTATTCTGAAGGACCAATGCCAGTGTGGATGTGCGCTCTGTAAGTTACCAGTAGGGAGGCCAGCCAGGTGGTGGTGATGTATTTTGTGCTGTGATCTGTTTTAGAGCATTTTCTTCTGCTTGGGCTGTGAAGTCTGCAGGTGCAGCTCTACAGACTTGTGACTAAGTAGCAAATGAATTTGTAGAAGATCTGAAAGTCTTGTAATGTGCCCTTGCAGCAGGGAATGCCAGCCATTGCCATGGCTGCATTAGTCCAGGCTGGATTGCAGCAGTGCTGTGAGCAGTTTGAGAGCAGTGATTCTTTCCATCTGGTTGGTACTTGGAGAATAACGTTCACAGAACATCCCGAGTTGGAAGGGATCCACAAGGATCACTGAATCTGACTCCTGGCTCCGCACAGGATCACTCAAAGTCCAAACCCTATGTGTGGGGGTGGTGTTCAAGTGCTCCTTGAACTTCAGCAGCTCAGAGCCATGGATTTATTTGTGCTGCAGCTCGATTCAAGCTGGGTATTAGTCACTCGAGCCCTCAGATTTTGAAGGATCCAGCAGATGGAATGATCTGACTTTTACAAAGCATTATTTTCCATTAATCTTTTAGACAGCATTTACTTTGGGGTGCAGAAATGCTGTCAGCAGTTAAAACAGAAAGAAAACTCCCCTGATGGATGAAGATCTATTTCCAAATTGAGATAGTTTTAGTTGTTTTTATGTTATATCCTTTTATTTTTCTTTTTTATTGTGTGCATCTTTTCAAAATGGCGCATTTTCTGGTGCAGAGGAGTAATGAATTATTAAAGTGACCAGTGGCACTTGCTATAAGAGGACATCTGCTACAGATAGAAATCCTCATTGCATTCACTTCCTATGACACAACACAGATACAGAAAAACTTTCAATCTCATTCTAAATAGAAACCAATTAATCATCCCTGTGCCTTCATAAACTTTAATCTTAACAATAATGTGGATGGTAATGCTTCATTTTTAGTTATCTGTTTTGAAAATAACTCTATGGAGATGTGAAATAACTGTGCAGTAATATGGCAGCCGTAGATATTTTGGGAGGTGAATGTATTTTCCAGAAATATTAATCTGTGATTCTCACCAGGATGTCGTCTTAAAGTTTTTATCCAGAACATTGTTTCAGGCCACTCATTCAAGAAGTGAGAATAGATGAAACTCTCCAGTGGGACTGAAAAAGTTGCATAATGTTACCATAAAACATTAACTTAACAGTTGGAAGTGATGCTTTTGAACCTCTGTAAGTTGAGTTCTCATGGGTTTAATATTTTTATAGCCTCATAAATCCAATAGATACTCAATCTCTTTATTAAGTCAGAAATTGTATTTGTTTTTGGAAACTGTTAAAAATTCCGCCCTAAACTGAATACGTTCTTTATCATAAAGAATTTTGCACATAGGAGATACCATATATAGGGAATCCTCTATGGGTATATAATCAACTACTAAGTATCTCCTTCAAAATTCAGTATAGAAAGAAAGAGATACTACTTCAGAATATGTACAAATGCCTATGTTAATTGTATGTATTAATTCTCTATGTTCTGGGGATTTCAGATTTTCATATCGGTGTTTTCTGTGTTGCAAATCTGTGTAGCCATTTATACTGGAGTTTGGCTCTGGTCCTGCACAGAGCCCAGCGCACTGCATCCTTTGTGCCTGTAGTGAATGCTTGTGGGAATGCCTGCAAGAGGCAAGAGAATTTGAGCCAAGCAAAACCACCATCCTGGATGATTTGGACAACTATATCTCTTGTGTTTTCAAGCTCTAGCTTATACTTAGTTTCACCAAAACAAACCCAGAGAAAATAAATTAAGTTACAAGAAGTAAAAGGTAGGGGTAGTGTTAAGATAATCCCCATTGTACATAACATGAAATTTCAGTTTCCCTGCGTTTAGAATAAGATGGAGGCAGGTTTTCCCCAAGAGATACTGGAGAAGCAGAGCTTATAGAACTACATATTGGAAAGTGCATCTGGTGATGGAAAGAGATGAAAGCTGGTAAGAAACTGAGTAAGGATCAAGAAGTAATAATGGAGAGGCACTCGGGAGCAAAGACAGTGGGAGAGTAAAGGAAGCAGAGCAATTGGATGAGATCATAAGAATTTATTTGAAGAAGTAAAAGAAAGGCAAAGGAGAAGGCTGTGAAGGGAAGAAATGTGAGATTTGGGAGAGGTCATAAGGGAAAGATGCAGGTGTACTGCATCAGGATTTGGCTTAAAAAAATTATCAGAACTTTTCCTTGAGTGGAAGGCATTATTTTATGTTATATTTCACTGTTTTTTCTATGCAGCTCTGCTACTGAGTCTCACCTCAGGTGGAGCTGCCTTCACACTGTCCTTCCCATCACGTCTGGAGTGACTTTTTAACATGTGCAAAGTCAGTAATTCTTTTAAAGATCTTGGCGTTTGTGCATCTGTACACTCACAGTGCCTTATGGGTTCATTAAAACATGGTGAGTTTGAGATATTGATTAACATGGAGGAACTGCAATCATCTGAGGAAAAAGAGAGACAAAAGTGGAGCAAGATGGATTCTTTATTTATTTATTTATTTATTAACAGTAACTTCAAAATCTTTCTGTAACTCAAGTCCTGACTGTGATACTCACAGCTTCTGTGGGGTCATGAGCAGCTGCGTTTCCTGCTGATTTCCCAAGGCAAAGGTAGATGTAGGCAGACCAGGGTTTAGGTGACATCTCAAGGCTTCTCTTCAGAGAAGCCAAAAGACTACTTGGAAAACATTTTCTTTATATGTATTCTTTCTACATGCTATGCTTCATGTAGTGAATAATGCTATATAAAGCATAGCAAGATGCTCATCACCTTGTTAAATCGTTAGTGGGCATTTAGAGAGATTATCAGAAATTGCAGACTTGTGTATTGTTATCTATGATGTTTTCCTTTATCTACATGGCTGTGTTCAATGTTGTCTTTATTTTACATTTGATCAAATGAATGATTTCATGTCAAATATGTTTTTCGTTTTCTGTGAAGAAAATGGGAATGTCATAAATGTGGTTTGTTCCAAACTAAATATATTCATATACATTAAAAAAAAAAAAGTTAATTGCAAGTCTTGTAATAAAGCTGTGGGGCAGCAATACTTTAGCAAATTAGACCGACCTACGTGCAATTGGATTTCACCTACTGAAATACTCTTGATTTGCAAGCTGGAATCTGATGGTTAATCCAAGCTAGCAAGCCTTATGGCATTCTTTGATCTTCGTTTTGAGAACTTCAGTGGTCTTAATTTCTGAGAGTAGGATGCAATAGCTTTTGCAGTCTGACCATACTGTGTCATGGTGAAGTTTTGCCTACAACCCAGTAGGTGCTTGAACATAGAGAAGCACTGGAATGCTCCCCCAGACGCTGAACAGGAGCTAACGTTCTTTTGCCTGCGCTTCATCTTTCTTCCCATGCCATGTGCCTCATCGCCTGATCTTGCTATGTTTACAGGCCTTTTAGCTGATGAATTTCACCCATACCGGAACACAAATGTAAATGCTAACAAGGAGAAATCTAATTTGAAGAAAATGCATTTTTAGGGCCTTCATCTGGTAAATTGAAACTGAGCGTAGCGTTTAGTCATGGTTCATAAAAACAAAGTCTGACTGGAGAGCTGTTTATCTTCAGCAAATACAGCAGGCGTACACAAAATCTAAAGCAGTTGTCTGACTGAAAAGTGGCTCCTGGGCAGCTTCACATCACTGCGCATGTTTTCAGATTCCTGAAAATCTTGATCAAAACAGTAAATGACATTTTAAATAAATTTGATCTTTGAGATCCAAATAGCACGCAGGGTGTTGTCTTGGTCTTCTGAATCCAAGTAATAAAACTCCTATCCAATTCTAGGGAATTCAATATCTGACCATAAAGGGTATTTAATCAAACTCCACGATATGGAAAAACCACGCAGTTGCTGTTAATTTCATTGTGGAGTGGCTTAATAACATTTTTTAAATCATTATCATATCAAAACAGCCACCCTACCTAGTAATATAGATCTTAATAAGTGTGGATCATTAAGCAAATTATACTTCGTTACTGTGCTTTTCTGCTTGGAAATAACAACTGAGAGGTTTTGGGGAGATCCCTTCTCACAGGGAAAGCGTAAAACTAAACAGCTGCATAAATATCAGCTGTGAACTTCACCTCATATTTTATTTTGTGAATGATACCAATGTCCCATCATGAAAACAAATGGAGGGAGAAAAAAAAGGTGATGTTGTGTAGACTGATTGCAAAATACTTTTTAACAAAGTTTTTGAAATATGCAGCATCACATGTTGCCAGTAAAGGCAGTTGGGTATCCTGTCATCAGTGCTGTGCCATTAAGGTCTTCTGGTTAGGGAAATGGTTGGCAACTTGAAGTACCCATTCCTTAATTAACATTGTAATATATTGTTATACATTAAGTGTTAATGAAATTAATAAAGCTATATCCAGAGTAGTTAGCTTTACGAAACAGAAGGTACATTTCCTAGGAGTTCACCACGTTTTAAAACACTTATTGCAGTAAATCTACATTAGGTTAGTTGTTATTCATGAGCATAACAATCTCAGATTTACAATTAAATTGAGTTACAGAAATTATGATTTTTTTCTGAAAAAAAAATAAACCAAACAACCAAACCATACTTTATTGGGAAGATTATGTAGATAACAGTGGTTTGTATTTTGTTTTCCTAACCATGGGTTCTTATGTGTGATTACTATCTCCTGTGATAACAGTTATATGTGATCTTATGCAGACACCCCAGGGCATCTCCAGTTGTGATAGGTAACAGAGTCCTTCCCATCATGATGAAAACAAGGTACAGATGGGTGTACGGAACATAAATACCGTATTTCCTTCAGAGTCTTTTGCTCTGTGCACTCTCAGGAAGGACTAGGGCAGCCTTTTTTGAAGATAACTGCCAGCTTGAGGTCCTCTATGTTGAGACTGAGAAGTTCATTCATTTTAATGCAATGATGTGCGTTGGAACAGGAAGAAAAACACTTGACATTACTTTCAAACACATACTGTTTGTTCCAGAGAAAATATTCATTATGCTAAGTTGGAGCTTAGTATGTCATAAAGAGACCTCTGTTTTACTATTTATGTTTTCAAATAGTTATGCATAGCAGTAGCAAATGTTTGGAAATCCTTAGTTTTATGAGTCGTGTCCTTCCTCAAACAGCCCTACCTTAAATTTTCCCTGTATTTTCCATTTTTATAAATTGCCCATCTGGCTTTTGCAGAGCCCGATGCCTACCTTGTTCAGTTCTCTCTATTTATCACACTGAAAAGACATTGGAGAGGGCAGAATATATTATAGTTTCAAAAAAGGCTGGTAATATAAGTTCATATAATGTACCTCCATTTAGTCCATTGTTCATAGTCATTGGAAATAGGATGCTTTGCAAGTTACAGGTTGTATCTAACTTATAATGAGAGTTGGGATGATGACTGGATACAATTCTTTAATAGTCTCTCTATTTCACTGTCTGGCATCAGATCTGAAAAACTTGTGCTGTAGTCTGTAATGGGAACTTGGGATAGAGGAGCAGGAGAGAATGAAGACAGGAAGGCAGTAATAGACTTTTTTGTGTCTTTAATGAAAGTCGGTCTCTTATCCCAAGATGGGCAGTAATGGAGCCAACAATAATACCTGTGGGTTTTTTTTTTGCCTTCTGTTTTGAAAGCTGTAAATGGTTTTCAATGTTGCAAGTCTCTCACATCGTACTTTTAGGTGCCCATGTAAAATAAATCTTGTAATAAATAGCAATTCCATAAGAGCAGTGTTTTTCCTAAGTGAAGTTGGGCTGTGTGATGCACACGGATAAAATCTGTTTACAATTAATGTGTTTTAGGCACTGTTAGCCGCAAATTGGTGACACTGGATAACAAAGCACCTAAATGAGTTGAATGCTAAAACTCCATCTGAATTGAAACTTGTTGTTTGTAAAAGTTGTATATGCTACAGATATCTTTATCTTCTGAAGTGCTATTACTAGCTCTGCAACAGCTATAGAACTGCTAGCTTTTTAATGCCTAGAGGAGTGTAAACACAGTAGGGGCTGCCAAAACCCAAAAGGAGGCATGGGTTCTTGAGCTGATATTTGTTGCTCTGAACTTCTGCGTTATTGATAGTTGCTACCCTGTGGACATGGTGTATACTGCCATCCCATCGCCCTGTAAGTCATCTAGCTACATAATAACTGAGTGCTAAATATCAGCATCAAATCTGTGGTTTCAGTTGCTCAGCTCATGCTCTTGGTCTTTGAGTTGCAAAGTGTGGGTACTAAATGGAAAAGGTTTGGGATAAATGGACACGGAGACCAATTGTGATGGAAAGGCTACAAAGGGAATTAGCCTCCTTTATGTGGCTGTAGAAAGTTCTGCATGAGATAAATCCGTATATGACTTCTACGCTTTGGAGGGTTCAATCATCTGACTTAATAATTCAAACATGTCACAGTTACAATGTAGGGAACTTAAGCCATGTCCCGCTTCACATGTTTAAATCTAGCTATTGTGGTGATTCAGTGACTGATCTCTTCCATTTTGGAAAGGTTACATGGAAGAAGAATTTAGGCCCAGATGTTTTGACGGGGACAAATGTGTCTTTTTAAAGCTGAATAGGAAAGCATTTAGCTAATTTTTCATAATTTATTTGGATTAAGAGATCAATTCTGTTAGTATTGTCATATATTGAATTATCACAAATTAACTTATAAATAAATGAAACCAAGGAAAAGGGAAATCTAAATGTCAAAACATTTGGATTTGATAATTAAAAAAAAATCTTTTTTTACCATGTTGTTGGAAAAGCAAAGGATATTTTCCACTGAAACTCCACATGATTTAAGCTTTACACTGCTATTAAGGTATTCTAGTGAGGTGAATTCCCTTAGTGCTTGCAATTTCTCTGTTTAAAAAGGGGAGGAGAGGTGGGGAAGGGTGCTATAATCTGCAGAGAGATGAGGTAAAGTGGAATCTATTCCTGGAGTAACTAAGCAGCTTATAGGAAGGTGGCTGAGCCCTGCATCTGCCTTTGGTTGCCACAGTAAAGTCATCCTATTTATTTCTGCATGTAGCAGAACTCCAGTTGTAACAATTTCCGCAGCATTCTGCTGCTATAACTTCCCTCCTTTTGCCCAGGAGTGCTCTGGAGGGGTACGGAGAGAGAAGGGAATGACATTACTAGAATTCAGTGGGAGGGACCGTTCTGCTTCTGTCAGTGCAGATGCTGATCCATTACCCTACTTCTGTAACCTCAGAAAGTTGACGTGAGTTCCTTCTCCTTTGTAGGTAACAGATTGTTCTGTTTTCACAAATCTTTGCACTCTGTGCCCTCCTATCCTACTGCAATTGTTTTCTGTGCCTAAGCAAGTTAACCGTGGAAAGATAACTGGGAATCTTCACTTGTGCATGTGTAGAACAACAGTGTCAGCGCCAGCCAACCAGCAGCTGGTAATAGATGATGAACTTAGCGAGTCTGAGAGCTGGCATTCTGAACAGCTTTGTTGTGTCCTACTCGCTTAAATTGTTTAATCTGCTTATTAAGAGACAAGCCAAAGCAAAATGTGTTACGAGGACTTCCACAGCTTTCCTTCTTCATAGTCTCACGTTATTTTTTTAAAGAGAATTGGAAACCTCTACTATTGCCAGTTTTCATGTAGCTCTTTACATAGTACCATGGAGGACATGAGTACAGTTGTAAGGATGACACTTGCAGAAGTAGCATCCTGCATGGATGGCACTTGTAATGAGAAATGACAGCTGACCATAAGGATGAAAGGAGAAAACCTAAACAGAACAGGAAGAAAAATGAATAGAAAAGGGGTACATCTCCAGATCACTGAGCAATTACTGATGGGTAAAAAGAAAACCTCTGTATGTTTTACTCACAGTCATTCAGTGTTCTTAAAATATGCATATATATATATATAACATATGTTAAAATGTTATAGCATATGTTATAACATGTATTTTAACATATAATGCCTATTTAGTTTATGAAAATATGGCATTTTCAGTTGTAAGGATTTTTTGTGTCTTTTGGTTTCATCTTTTGTGGGTTTTTTTTGGGGGGGGTTGGAGGAATTACAGACATTTTGCTCTTTATTCAGTAGTGCAAGGAATGGTCACTGACACAAGA
>JANHGO010000044.1:23138746-23153801 GCA_024606505.1 Aquila spilogaster | reverse complement strand
TCAGAAGTGAATGAATTAAATTTAGGGTGACATGTTTATTCTAAACAAAGTTGATTTCTGAGTTTTCTGTAAAAGTTACATATTAAGTATGGGCCTGGAGGCAGACTGTTTCTCATTGACTTGACCTTTAGCAGACCAAGTTCTGTGAATTTGTGTTTTGTTTTGGTTTCTCTTAAGCTTCTCACATTCACGTGTCCTGTTCCACCCTCCCCCCTGCCCCCGGTGGAGTTATAATCTCTTTTTTGCAGCCTAGTGCAAACTCCTTTTTTTCCTGATTTATCTCGATGTCTGTCAATTCTCCATCAAATCAGAGAACATTTTAAACTTGATTCTTTCAGTTGATCATTTGTTCACACCAGCATAATATCTCAGCTTTTGGCACCGTGTTTACAAGCTCAAAATCTTTTAAAGTAGAAAATAACAGTATAAATCAAAACTGAAGGTGGTGCAATGTGTGGCTACTACTTAAAGTACACCACCTTTGCACAAAAGATGATGCATATGTTTACTTAGTGTACAGACAGATTACAAAGTCAATGTCAGGACCCCCTCAGGACTATAACAGAAATTTTGTATCTTCTTTTAAAACATAGAGGGGCAACAGTTTTAAAATGTAAACAGTTCATAAACTGCATTGCTTGTATGCAGAATACAATCAATTAGCTAAAATGCAAAGTTAATTTAGAAATATAATTAGGTGTCTTCAAAATGGAATCAGGCATATGGACATAGGTGAAAAAAACCTGGCATAGAAAATCTGCTTCCTAGTAGTAATTTTTCCGTGGCTGGGAGGAATTATTATGAAACTTTTAAATATGAAGTAATTTGAAAAAAATGAGGACTATTATGATTTATATCATCTTGAAGTAACAGTGGCATGTAACCTTGTTAGCTTCAGAGAAGGAAATTACTGTATTCCTGAAAGTCATCTGCAATGGAGGCTTTTCATGGTGTAACTGAAAAATAATGACTAGATCAATTTTAGCAGGAATGAAGTTTGCAGATTATAAGTAATGACACATTGTTCCAGGGAATGTAAAAACCAAACCAAAACCAACCCACCTCTTGAATAATATTTTTGGGAAAAAAAAAAAGACCAAACACAAAGGCAGAATGTATCTGATTTTGTATGTTTTCTTACTAGTTGCTGTAAGAAGAATCTAACGCTTGTTGTTAATATTACTCAGATTGACTGTATAAGCGAACAAAAGTTGTTTTCATTGAAAAAAAAATGACCTAAATCCCCTTTTACTTCAGTTGTAGCAGGACTGGGCATTGTACTTAAGGGAAACGTTGTGGTTTCTGTTTCACAATAAACTGTTGCAACAGTTACCATCTCTGGGATGGATCTCATTAGGGTTTGCCCATATTTGTTGACTGATTTTTTAAAAGATATTTTTTTTTTAATAAACATAGAGATTGCTAAAGTCCTCTAGAGTGATTCTTTGCAAACTACAGGTATTTTGTCTCCATCTTAAAGTATCTTTCTTAGTTATCTTTAATGAGGAATTTCTGGATCTCTTTTTAAGCTTTTCTGTATTAGCTCACATAAAAATGATTCTTTTCTAATGTTCATCTAACTTTCACTTCCAAACATGAAATCTCATTTGGACTGAATGAGATAATGCCTTTCTCACTCCATCCTGAATTAAGTGCATCTCTTAATTTAAGAAAGGTTCCTCAGTTCTGTCCAAAGGCCTGAACAGCCCAGGAAAATGTTACTTGTAGCAGAGCATTATCACAAAAATAAACAAATAAATAAGATCTAAACCCAGAAAAGCAAGTTAAAAAAACTTAAAACATTGCAGACCAATGTGGAACCATTTACTTTGCTGCGTTTTCCAAGAGTCTGCATGGAGTAGAGGACTTTCTGAATTGCTGCATCACCACATGGAAACTCGCCTGAGCTGTTAGAAGTCACATGCACGTCTCAAAGTCTCACACTGGTTTTCATAGTCAGTGATATCTGAACTGCAAAATAACAGAAGGATTCAGATAAAAGCTTGGGAGTATGCACCTGAGAGCCCATGATAATAACTAGGAAGATGACTAACCTCTGCCTGGATCCTCTCGGCTTCAGAAGACTTGGAGCTGAGCTGCTGAGTCTTCTGTATCAGTCTGACTTCTCTACAGTATTGTACTGGCCCAGATTGTCATAGTCATTTTTTATTTCTATGCTAGGCTAAATAGGTGTATGTTTTTAGAACTCTCTTCCCTGTATAGATGCTTAAAATTAATTTTGCATTGCTCCTGTATATTCAGACTCTTGTTGCTGGTTTACAAATATAAAGAAATATATGACACCCAAAACCAACTTCCCAACGTATGCCTCGTATTCTGCCTTCCTCTTTCGCAAAGCAATAAACTATAGATATAGCAGGTGACTTAAATAGCAAAAGTTGAAAGAAAATACTCAAAATTGAAAATTGAAACTTTACATAAGATGTCACTTTAAAACAGTGAAGTATTTTGAGGATATTAATACATATAATATTCAGCATTTTCCAGACATAGAAAACTTTTTAGGCAAAGATGTTCTATAACGAAAATTACTTCGCGCTCTAATATTAGTAGTATACAGCTGTTGCGGTTTTACAAGCTGTAGTGTTTGATTGTTTGCCATTTATACCGATAGGAATTGCATGATAATTCCAATGTCAGTGATGTTTTAAACTAAGTCTTTTATCCAAACAGCAGTCTTAAAAGTTTGCAGTTGTTGAATTTAAGAACAATGTTAAAGATCTATTTGGATTAAACATCATACAGTAGAAAACAAGTGCTTCTGAAGTATTTTCTGCCCAGCAGTTTGTGTGTGTATGGGGTGGAAGGGACCAGGAGAAGCAGAAATCTTCTACATCTTCGTTTCAAAACTCTTCAGTGCTTATTGTGCCTGTTTCAAGTAATCATTGTTCAGGCCTCTCATTCTCTCAAGCAATTGCTATACTTCACAGATAATGAGGTTGTAGGAAATCTGTATCACCATGTTTTAGATCCATCAAGGCTTAGATATTTTGCTTATATTTATTTAATTAGTTTAACTAAGATTTATTACTCAGGTGAAAAATGATTTTATGGAAAAACTTCTATACTTTTCCTTCCCAGCTGTGGTTGTTCAATGATAAAATTTTCAAAATCTAGTTTAAAAGAGTTTGCAGGATTTTTTATTTTTTTTTTTTAACAGTAGAAATGAGTTAAACCCCCAAATTCTCCTAAGTTTCTGCCCTCAACATTAAGTGTGATGAAAACTGAATTTGATCCATGAGATTTGAGTTTGATTTTACAGTGTGAAGTGAAATGTACGATTTCTTGCACTTCTTCTGGAATTATATATATTCCTTGATTTAATTATTCTCTAAGTTATTATTTTGGGAACCAGGAACCTGCAAGTACTGACTGATTTAGTATGATTGATTTAGTATGAAGGATTTTAATGTGTCCAGCTGAGAAGCTTTACTTAGCACAATTGTTTTTTCAAAACCACAATTTTTCAGGGGAAAAAAAACCAAACCCATGTCACATCTGCAAGAATTTAAAAGTCTTTTAGATTCTGTTTTACCATAGTGAATGTGTTCCTACACCTTTACACTATTATTTGTTGTCCTTTCTCACTGAAACGCTTGTAAGGGTTTTCCTTTACAAGCTATTTGAAGCTTATAAGAAAAGAATGTGCCTGCGGGTGAGTGAACGGATGCAACTTTCTAAGCCAAACTTTTAACCCAAATTAAGCATAAGTTCTCTAGGTGAAATCTGGTTTTGACTTTGATTTTTTTATTTCTGTCTTAAAAATGTAACTTCTTTCAGAACTGCATTTTTCACCAGAAATTTAGGATGATTGTTTTTATTGCTAAGCTTTGCATCCTATGTTGGATTAGGTTGCTACTGTGTGTTTGCATCTATGTGTGCTTGCGTGCTGATGTGCCAGAGTGCTCTTGTGTTCATTAGTTATGTGGTCAAAATTCCTCTTCCTTTTCCTGGGTGGATAAAGGAAAATGGGATTGTAGAGGGGAAGAGAAGTGCTTAACAAAAATAAGGAACTTCAGTTAATGCTTATTATGTAACAAGAGCTTTAAAAAATTGTCAGTACCACTTTTGAAAATATTATACTAAATGTTACAAGGTGGTCCAAATTAAGCAGGCATGGTTTTTGTATTTTAGGATTTGCTTCCTGCTATGAAAAAAGAAATGAAGCCTACTGTCAGTGGCAGATGGACCAATGATGTAATTCTGTTAACATTTACATGAACACTGTTGTGTCATATTTTTTGAACTTATTGATGGATATTGCTGGCTTTCACTTGTACATAAGAGAGAACAAATGTTTTTCACTGGCAGTTTACTTTTGTGTGCTTCATAGTATCTTGTGCTAAACATTGATTCAGATAACGATAAAGTAGTTAGAACCCGATTTTCTACTATCATATGTTTTATTTACCCATTACCTGTCTAATCTATGTCTGCATCTTTATCTAAATAAACTGTCATTTGGAAACACTTTTTTTCCTCAACATTATAGAACCCAATTCAAGTTCTAATATAGTGCAATTTAAAAAAGAAAGCTAAAGGAAGGATCCACTGTACTTGTTTTCTGTCTTATTTGAACAGAAGTGGTGCCCTGCCCGTCTTTTGTAAGATGCTGCACAGTATGGGAAGTTTACCAGAAGAAAGTAGAAGTATTTGCCTTTTGATGAACACGTAGAAAGATGAAATAGTAGGAAAGTTTTCCTAGTGAGAAGCCAATGCATTCTGTTTTCTCCATGAAAGTTTTTCTTGGATAAGATGCACAGAACTCTTCAAGGACAACAGATTGACAAGGGCATATTTTTACAGAGATTAAACTGCTCTTGCATTATAACATGAATATTCTAGATATAAACATGATGCTTTTATCAGGAAGACTATTCTTTCAATGCATTTGATCTTCAACAGACATTTACAAGAAAAAAAGTTAGTTTCAATTAAAACTTTCTTGGTAGTTTGTAATCTTTGTCCTAACCAGACCTGAGCATACAGTTTTTTAGCAGGGAGATGATATGAAACTGCAGACAGCTTTCTCAATGAGTGGTGATGGTTAAAGGTGCTGGATGAAAATTTTACTTCATCAGAAGTGAGCTTCAAAATCCCATTGACTTAATAGTGCTAAAAATTCATTTGCCACATATACAATAGACATTTTGTTACTCCACAGGTTAATGTACTAAATTAGCTTTTTGTTAGATTTGGACTAACAAGTGGTGCTCTGTGCATGTCTTTGTGTTACCCTATGTGGGAAGCTTGCTAGGGGAGGAAACACAGTATGTGCCTTTAACAGGAGGGACTGAATGCCAAAACAGCAGAAAACTTTCTCAAACAAGGACCTATTACATTCAGTATTTATCTTCAAATTATTTATACCATAAAAATAGCCAAAGGCTATAGGGGCAACGACAGCATGGTCTTGATGGATGCAAGACGAAGCTATAAAGAAACCATGTCTAAGTTAAAAGTCTTACAATTTGAAATACAAGAGAGTTAAATAATGCCCCACTAATGCCTGTGCAAATTATTCTGATTTGTTATTTATCTCTTGCTAAGTCTTTTCTCTGTGTCCTTTTGTTCACTCTAGTTGTTTCAGCGTTCTCTGTGACTGAAGCCAGTGTCAATGTATGCTTGGTAGGAGGAAAAGTAAGGAGGCCAGTCAGGTGGTGATGATGATTTTGGTGCTGTGATCTGTTTTAGAGCACTTGCTTCAGAACCTCTGTCTAAAATGAGAAAACCTCATGCAGCAACACAGACTTGTGACTGAGTAGAGAATACATTTGCAGAAGACCTGAGAGCCCTGATGAACAGGGAATCACACATATGTATTTGCTGCAATGTGACCTTGCAAACAAAGAATGCCAGCCATATCCATGGCTGCGTTAGTCCGGACTGTATAGCAAGACTGTAGCCAGCAGACTGGGAATAGTGATTCTTCCCCTCTCTCTGGCACTTCAAGATGACGTGTTGAGTGATCTCAGACCAGATGGGAGTGTCTAGTTTGGGGCCCCTGAGTACAAGAGAGATGTTGGCGTACTGGAGTAAGCCCGGTGGCGGACCACCCAGACTGTGGGAGCCTGGAGCACATGGTATATGAGTGTCTGAGGGAACTGGATCTGTTCAGCCTGGAAGAGAGAAGGTGAAGGGGAGATCTTACTGGCATAGACAGCAACCTAATAAGAAGATGTGGAGAAGACAGCCGTACTTTACTCAGAGGTGCATAGTGAAAGGATGAGAGAGAGCACGAGATAGAACATGGGAAATTCCAGTTAGATAGGAAAACCATGAGGGCGGTCAAACAGAGCAGACTACCTTGAGCTTTTTGTAGCATCTCCATCCTTGGAGATACTCATAATTTGGCTGGACAAGGCCCTGAGCAATGATCTCACTGAGGCTGCTCAGAGCAGGGAGTTTAACTAGAGGTCTTCCTGAAGTCATCTCCGACCAAGAGTATTCTGTGATCCAGTAATATTGATACTCTGTTCTGATTAAGAACTTGACTCTTCCCTCAAAAAATACCTCAGTGCGTAAGCTTGGGTAGCAAAATTACTTTGCATTGCTGGACATTCAGGCTAAGATTTTTGCACCAAAACTTTCAGCCATTCAGTGCTGTTGGTATGCTGTGACAACAGATCCTGAGTTTTGGTTCCCTTGCAATAGTAGTTTCTCAGTCTGTGGCACTTGGGTTCGGTACTTGAGATACCAAGATTCCGAGGCGTGGATTCACTGGTGTTAAGGCTAGATTCAAGCTGGGTGTTATAGTCACACAGGCCTCCAAATTTTGAAGGGTCCAGCAGAAAGAATGATCCATTTTTAAGGAGGTGGAACTTTCCACTAATCTGTTAGCATGTATTCTGGGGGGCAGAAATGCTATCAGCAGTTAAGAAAGAAAACTCTCCTCCTGACTGAAGGTCTCTCTCCAAACAGAGTCAGAGTTTTAGTTGGTTTTAATGAGTTTATTTATTTTTTCTTTCTAATTGAGTGTATCTTTTCAAAATGCAGCATCTCCTGGTGCAGTAAGTTAAAGAGTTAGTAACACGACCAGTGGGACTGCCATAAGAGGTCACCTCCCGTATGTGGAAATGCTCATTGCATTTGCTCACCATGACATGACACAAATACTGAAAAACTGTCTGTCAGTCACATTCTAAGTAAAGACCAACTAATCATCCCTGTACTCTTCATAAAGTTTAAGCTTAACAATAAGATGGCTGGTAATACTTCATTTTCAGTTCTCTATCTTTTGAAAATAACTTCTTACAGGTTTAATAAGATAGCTGAAATATGAATAAGAAATAACTGTTCAGTAATGTAGCATCCTTGGATGTTTTGAGAAGCAAATATTTGTATTTGCAAGAAATAATAATCTAACTATGATTCTCAACAGGGTGTCATAAGACTTTCAGCCAGAACAGTTTGGGAGTACATCGTTTCAGGCTATTTATTCAAGAAGTGAGAATAGATGAAATTCTCCAATGGGATTGAAAAAGTTGCATAATGATACCATAAGACATTAACTTAGCAGTTGGAAGCAACACTTATGAACCACTGGAAGTTATGTTCTCATGGGTTTAATATTTCCTATAGCCTCATAAATCCAATAGATACATAATCTCTTTATTAAGTCAGAAATTCTATTTGTTTTTGGAAGCATTCAACAATTCTGCCCTGAAATAAATGAGTTCCTCATGGTAAACAAATTTGCACATAAGAGGTACTATACTTAGAGAATCCTCTATGGGTAAATGATCAAATATTAAGTGTCTCCTTGAAATTTGGTACAAAAAGAAACAAATACTACTTCAGAAGATGTACAAATGCCTATGTTAATATTAATCGTATATGTTAAATCTCTCTAGGCTCTGGGGATTTCAGATCTTCCTACAGGTGTTTTCTGTGTTGCAAAACTCTAGTCACTTAAAATAGAGTTTGGCTGTGGTCCTGCAAAGAGTCCAGCACACACTGTCCTTTGTGCCTGCGGTGAATGCTAAATGGAAACCTGTGGGAATCTATGTGGAGACATGGGAATCTGTAAGCTGAGCAAAACTGCTGTTCTTTTTGATTTGGACAAGGATATTTCTTGCATTTTCAAGCTCTAGTTTACAGAAAAATCTAACTTAATTTCTCTTCTCTGGGTTTGCTTTGGTGGAACTAAGTTATAAGAAGTGAAAAGCGGGCATAGTATTATAATAGTCCCCATTGCAGGTTACAGAAAATTTTCTCTTTCTCTGTGTTTAGTTTAAGATGTAGGCAGGTTTCCCCAAGGAGGTGCTGGAGAAACACGGCTTACAGAACTACATATTGGAAAGCTCATCTGATGAAGGAAGGGCTTCTGTAGACATGATAGCTGGTGAGAAATAAGAAACTGAGTAAGGATCGAGAGGTAATAAAGGACAGACACTTGGGAGCAAAGACACAGAATGGGAGAGAAAAGGCAGCAGAGTACTTGAGAGGGGAAGAAGTGTGGGGTTCAGGAGAGATCATAAGGGAAAGGTACAGGTGTAATGCTTTTGGATTTGGCCAAAAAACACTTATAAGAACTTTCCCATGACTGCAAAGATTTTTATTTTTACTAGTGTTCCTATGCAGCTTTGTTAGTGAGTCTCACCTCAAAATTAACTGCTTTTCTTCTGCCTTTTGCATTGCATTTGAAGTGATTTTGACATGCATGAAGTTAGTAATTATTTAAAAGACCTTGGACTTTGTGTGTCAGTATGCTCACAGTGTATTATGGGTTCATTAAAATGTGGTGCATTTGAGTTATTGATTAACATTTGGAAAGTTTGGAAAAAGCAGATAGGAAATAGAACCTTTTTTTGCCTTCAGTAACTTCAAAATCATTCTGTAGCCCAGGTCATGACCATGATGCCTGCAGTGTCTGGGGGGTAGTGAATAGCTATGGGTTTCCTGATAATCTCCTGCACCTGAGGTGAATGCAGGTAGTCTGGGGCTTATGAGCTCTTCCAAGGCTTCTCTTCAGAGAAGCCAAGAGGTTGCTTGGAAACGTTTTCAGTATATAGCAAATAAGATGCTTGTCACGTTGTTAAATGTTTAGCAGACGTTTAGAGAGGAGAAATGATCAGAAATAATATATTTCTATGATATTGTGTATGAGTTTCCTTCATCCAGGTGATTACATTCAAAGCTGTCCTTATATTTTACATTTGATCAAGTGGAACATTTCATATCAAATGTAAATAATTTTTCCCCTGTCTTGTGTGAGGAAAAACTGAAACATCACAGATTTGGGTTGTTCCAAACTAAATATTGTATCATTTATAGTGGATGCCAAACAAACAGGCAAACAAACAAACAAAAAAAGAGCAATTGTGGACGCAGCTTTACTTAATTGCAAGTTTTGTAATGAAATCTACAGGCATTGAGAGTTAGCAAATTAGACCAGCCCAGATACAATTGGATTTCACCTAGTGAAATGTTCTTGATTTGCAGGCTGGGAACTGGTGGTTAATCTGTAGTCTGGCAAACTTTATGGGAGCCTTTGGTCTTCATTTTAAAAATTTCAGCGGTCTCAGTTTCTGACAATAGAATGGAATAGCTTTTGCAATCTGACCGTACTGTGTCATGCCATAGTCTCGCTACATCCCAGTATGTCCCTGAACACAGAGATCACCTGAATGCTCTCCCAGATGCTATATGGTAGCTAATATGTGCTTTTGCCTACAGTTCATCTTTCCCCCCCCCCATACTATGTGCCTCATTACCTGGGCTTACATAGTTTAGAAGTCTTTTAGTTGATGAATTTCACTCACACCAGAATACAAATGGAAATGCTAACAAGGAAAAAACTAATTTGAAAAATGCATTTTTAGGGCCTTCATCTGGTAAATTGAAACTGAGCATAGCGTTTAGTCATGGTTCATAAAGACAAAGTCTGACTAGAGAGCTGTTTATCTTCAGCAAATACAGCAGGCATACACAAAATCTAAAACAGCTACCCAAGCTTGAAGTGAGAAGAGGCTCCTCTACAGCTTCAAAACACTGGGCACATTTTCAGATTCCTAAAAATCTTGAGCACAGCAGTAAACAGCCTTTTAAATGAACACAGAATTTTATCTTTAAGATTCAAATAGCATTCAAGGTGTTGTCCTGGTCTTCTGAATTCAAGTAACAAAGCTCCCATGCAACTTGAGTAAATTCAGTATCTGACCATAATTGATATTTAATCAAATTCCGTGATATGGAAAAATTATGCAGTTGCTGT
This sequence comes from Aquila spilogaster, assembly GCA_024606505.1. Taxonomy (NCBI): domain Eukaryota; kingdom Metazoa; phylum Chordata; class Aves; order Accipitriformes; family Accipitridae; genus Aquila; species Aquila spilogaster. The sequence goes on along the minus strand of JANHGO010000044.1, from coordinate 23,143,564 downwards.
TAGCTTCGCTGTAAAGTGGCTTAATAACTTTTTTTGGTATTATAATAAGATACTTATCCTATCTAATAACATAGATCTTAATTGAGTGCAGGTCATCAAGGAAATTAAACTCTGTTACTTAAGGTTATTTTCTGTCAGGAAATACAATGGAAAGTTTTTAGGGAGGGATAAACTTCAGGGTGGCTGGCTTGTGCAGCATCCATTAAAATAAATGGCTACATGGAAGACTAATTACCTACGCATGAGTGAACAAAAAACCCATCTGTGTCACTTAGATTAGATCTTACCAAAGGTTACCCAAATGAAAACAATTATCTCTATTGTACATTTATAATCTTTTCAAGTGTAGTGTTTTTATTACTTCTGTTTCAAAACAAAAAAAGCATGTTTTATAAAAGCTAATAGTTCAGCATTCCACTTTTCTTTAAAGGGTGAGACTGTTTCTCAGATATTGTAATGTTTAAGTTGCATGAACTACTCACCTGTAGAACTTACAGCAATGCTCCTACTTTTTAAAATAATACAGCATTTAAAGTATGGTATCTAAGGGTTTTTACAATTCAATTCAATTTACACCTTTCATAATTCTTTATCTGAAATGTGTTCCTTTCTGTCAGGCAAATGTAAAACTAAACAGCTGCAGTAAGCTCAGTTGTGAATTTCACCCCATATTTTAAGACCTATATGTCCCAACATGAAAACAAATCGAGGGAAAAGAATTAAACATTGGTGTCTAGACTGATTGCATATTTTTAACAGTGTTTTTGAAATGTGCAGCATCACATGTTGCCATATAGCAGCAGTCAGGTATCCTATAAATCACAACATTAATGTTGTACTATTTTTTCTTGTTAGAGTAGACAATTTTGCTTACCTGAAGCCCTTCAATATGTTTCAGGTAGGACAGGTGGCTACTTAAGTGCTATTTTAGTGGCATGTCAACTCTTAGCTTGAGTGAAATCTGTTTGAGTTTTGTGTTTGTTTAATCCAGACACTGAAGAGGAAAAGCATTAATCCTACCTGATCACGAATATAAGGTTTCCAAACAAGCTTTATTTTAATTCCTACTTTTATTATTGGGTTCAAATTTTATTACTTTTGGTTCTTATCCTTATAAACTAGTGTGTTTTGTCTTCTTGCTGGCAGCATCCCTTCTTTCCTGAGACATAATTTGTGGTGACTTTGTGAACGGCTTCGTGTATGAATGTTACAGTGATACAACAAAGCTATTTTGCTCATTTGGAATTTGAGGAACACTGTTCCATCGAAGGGACTTAGAACCTTGAAGTACCTGATACTCAATTAACATGGAAATGTTTCACTGAAGCCTTAGTTATGTATTAATGAATTAATAGAGCTGTATCTGAGCTACTTAGCTTTATGAAACAGAAGGTACATTTCCTAGAAAATCACCACATTTAAAAACATTTATTATAAGAAATCCACAGTAGGTTAGTTATTAGTCATTAACATAACAATCTCTAAAATACAATTAAAAGCCAGTCACTTTTATTATGAATTTTCTGTAAGAAACCCTACTTTACCAGGGTGTTTATTTAGATAATGGTGATTTGATATTTGTTTTCCTAACCCTGCATTCCTGGGTATAGCTACTAACTCCTAGGATAGCATTTATATCTGATACCATGCAGATGTCTCAGATGCCCTAGGGCATCTCTGACAGTGCTAGGCAACACAGTCCTCCTCATTGTGATAAAAGCAAGGCAGAGATGAGGGTAACAGAATATAAACACCGTATTTCCTTTGGAGTGTTTTGGTAGATGCACTCTCAAGAAAGACTGGGGCAGCCTTTATTTCAAGATAATTGCTGGCTTGAGGTCCCATCACAGTGACACTGAGAAGCTTGTTCATTTCAGTGCAACTATGTGGCATTGAGATGGGAAGAAAACCACCTGACATTACTTTCAAATATATGTGGTTTGTTCTGGAAAAAGTATTAATCGCACTAAGAGGGAACTTACTAGGTTGTAAAGGGACCTTCGTATTTTACCATTTACATTTTTAGATGGTCATGAGTAATGGTAGCAAATGTTTGGAAATCCTTAGAGTTATGAGTCATGTCCTCCCTAGAACAGCCCTACCTTGACATTTTCCAGCATTCCCCATTGTTCTAAATTGCCCATCTGACTTTTGCAGAGCCTGATGCCTGTGTAGTTCAGATCTCTCTGTTTATGTCACTGAAAAGATGTTGGACAAGGCAGAATATATTATAGCTTTGGAAAAGGGTGGTAATATAACTTGATAATGTACCCAGTTTAGTCCATTGTTCATAGTCATTGAAAATAGGAGGCTTTGCAAGTTGTAGGTTATATCTGACTTCTAATGAGAGTTGGAATGATGACTGGATACAATTCTTTAATAGTCTCTCCATTTCATTGTCAGGCATCAGATCTGGAAAAACTTGTGCTGTAGTCTGTAATGGGAACGTGGGCAGGGGGGGCACAGAGAATGAAGACAGGAAAGCAGTAATAGACTTTTTTGTGGCTTTAATGGAAACCAGTTTGTTATCCCAAGATGGGCATTAATGAAGCCAACAACAATAGCTGGGTTTTGTTGGGGTTTTTTTTCCTTCTGTTTTGAAAACTGTAAATGGTTTTCTTTAATGTTGCAAGTCTCTTCTCAGTTCATCATACTTTCAGAAGCCCATGTAATAATAAATGTAACATAGAACCATGAAAATAGTTTGTCCTTAAAGTGAAACTGGGCTATGTGATGCAAATTGATAAAGTCGATTTATTATTAAGATATTTAGGCACTGTAAGCAGCAAATTGGTGACAGGTTAGATAACAAAACACCTAAATGAGTTGAATGTGTAAATTCCTTTGGTATTTAAACTTAGCGCTTGTAAACCTCTTACATGCTACAGACATCTGTATCTTCTGAAGTATTAGTACTTGCTCTGCTAGAGGTATAGAATCATATGTACTAGTAGTGCCATGAAAATATTTTTAATCATTAGTTGCTACAAATCTTTTCAATGCCTAGTGAAATTCAGAGCAATAGGTTCTTGGGCTGGTATTTGAACTTCAGTGTTATTGGCAGCTATGGCAGTGTGTACCCTGTGCATAGCATCACATTAAGTAGGCATCACCTTGGTACATCATCTAACTAGTAGTTAGATAATAACTGCGTGCTAAGCATCAGCATCAGATTTTCAGTTTGAGTAAATAATCTTGGTACTCATGTTCCCAGACTTTAAGTTGCAAAGTGCGATTACTAAATGGAAAACTTTGGAATAAAGGGACATTGAGACCAATTGTAATGTAAAGGCAGTTAAGGGAATTAGTCTCTTTTATGTAGCTGTAGAAAATTCTGCATGAGATTAATCTATATTTTACTTTTACATTTGTAAGGGCTGACACAGATCTATGGTCCACCTTAATAGTTTGAACATGCCATAGTTAAAAACAAAGGCACTTAGACCATGTCCTGTTTCATATATCTAAAGGACAATCTATGATCTAACCATTGTGGCTACACAGCAACTGATTTCTTGCATTTTCAAAATACTACATGGAAGAATTTAGGTCCAACTGTTTTGTTTGGGGCAAATGTGTCTTTTTTTTTTTTTTAAGCTGGATGGGAAATAATAGGAAGGAATTTAGCTAATTTTTCAGAATTTGTGTAGATTAAGGAATCAAGTCTGTTACTATTCTGTATATACTTGATCATTACAGATGTATTTATAAATAAAGGGAACAAAAGGAAAGGGGAAAGAGCTGGCTATCAAAATATTTGGATTTGATATTTTTTTTTTTTTTAAAAACTCTGTATTTAGCATATTGTAGGAAAAGCAAGGAATTTTTTTTAATTAAAATTCCATGAGATGGAATTAATGCTTTCTATAGCGATTAAGGTATTTTTCATGAGGAATATTGTCTTTCACTGCTCTCTTATGTTAATTTCTGTTTTTAAAAAGGGGAAATTGAAATATACATAGAGATGAGATAATGGTGGATTCCATGCCTGGATTAAGCAGTTTGTAGGAGGGTAGCTGGGACCTCCATCTTCCTTTGGCTGCAATAGCAAGTCTGTCTGATTTATTTCCGTGTGTTGCAGAACTGCACCATTGTAACGACTTTCTCAGTATTCTGTTGCTGAAACTTTCCACCTTATGCATAGGTGTATTTTGGAGGGAGGAAAGGAAAAGGGAGGGAATGACTTTACTTGGGTTCACTGGGAGTGACCTTTCTTCTGTTACGAATGCTGCAAATGATCCATTACCCTAATTCTGTAACTACAGAAAGCTGACATGAGTTCCTTGGCCATTTCACAGAGTCACCTCTAATATCACTAGTTTTCATGTAGCTATTTACATAGTACTATAGAGGACATGAGTACAGTTGTAAGGGTGACATTCGGAGAAGTAGCATCTTCCATGGATGGCTCATATAATGAGAAATGACAGCTGACCACAGGGATGAAAGGAGAAGGCCTGAACAGAGCAAGAGCAAAAATGGATAGAAATGTGTACATCTCCACATCACTGAGCAATCACTGAGGAAAGAAGCAAACTGCTGTGTGTTCTCCCCTCAGTCATTTAATGCTCTGACTGTATACATTTACACCCCCGCTGCAGCCCCCGCTCTTATTTTTAAGACTCTTTGGCAGGTGCTGACTTGCCTGCATTAAAGGCACATGCTCAACAGGTTAAGATTACCAGTTTGATTGCCATTTCTATGTCACAGTGCAAACACAGTCAGAAGACTTCTATGCTGCTATGTTGGCAGTTGAAGGCTTTTTATATCTGCCCTGAAATCCCTGTTTTGCTGGTAGCATTTGTACTCGCATTTGCC
>JANHGO010000044.1:23091551-23138646 GCA_024606505.1 Aquila spilogaster | reverse complement strand
AACAAACTATTCTCCTCTCGGGCCTCTCTGCACTAGTTATCCTCTTGAACTCCATAAAGCAGCAAAGGAGAAATATCTTGTACTCCAATTTGCCTTTTCCCTCCCAAGTGCATTTCATGGTTGGAAGTAACACCTGTGGCCACTCTGTTCTGACAGCTGCAAGACTCAGATGCCAAGCTCTTGAATGTATTTTTTTCTGTTGCTGTCATCTGGGTTAGAGGATAGCTTCCAGGCAGACATCTCAGTCATGTCTGTGTTCATTGCTCGACATTGGGCAGGGCTGGGATCAAGGTGTTGTTGGACTGGTTAACTTTCCACAATTTCATTCATAGTATATGTAGTGGTGGCAAAGAATTTGCTTTCTGGTGTGAACCTTTGTAGGGAATTAATTCTTGTCCACTGTTTAATGTGTTTAAAGCTCTCTTTAGATCATCATGTGCTCCAGACAAAGTTAATATCTTCTTTAAGTTCTGGACTAGGAAACTCCCTGATGAATCTCCGCTCTTAAATTGAGGAAGATGAAGGCAGCTGTGACAGGTTTAAGCCTGTACCTTTTCTGCATGTTTTTGCAGAAGGATCTGAATGAAGAACTATGAAATGATGGTGTCTGCAAATTCCTAATCTCAGATGATCTTGCTTGCAAGGGATGATGTTCTGTGTTTCAGAAGAGCCGTTTTCAAAGAATGTAGTAAATCAGACACTGGTATCCTAGTGTAAAAACCCTTCACCTGGATTCACAGTGAGGTATTTCAAAAGCATGGCTAACACAGACAGATTTCTCAATGGCACTTGCTAAGATGTAGCTAGTGAAACTAGGTAGTCATGACTTCATGACCTTATTACTATTGAATGTGATGGTACATGACACTATTTTGTATAACCTTGTAACTGTTCTGGACAGGAAAAAGCTCTCGAAAGCAGCATGGATTGCTGCATCATAGAAAAGGTATTGGATGAAAGTTGCTGGAATGGGATATTCAAAAAGACTTTGTTGAAAACTCCATTTCTCTGAGGTTGGTTATAAAATTGAAAAGCAGATTCTGAAACAGAAATTAGAATTAAGGTTTGATCAGTTCAAGTTAGAAATATCAATAACTTCTTTCCTACTGGAAAGTTCAGCAAAAAGTATCTTCTATTTCTATTAGGGAGCGTAAGTTGGAGAAGTGGCAAATGCAACTTTTCTGCATGAGATACAAAACCATTTGCAGTAAATTATATTTCCATGCGGGCTTATGCTCTGCATTCTGCTCAGCTCTTTAATGCTGAAGTTTACATACCGAGCTCCCAGTTTCAATATTCACATAATATCCTTCTGAAGACAATTAATTTATACATGCTCTCTTGTACAGAGCTCGAGGCTTCAGAAAACTTTTTGTGGAAAATGGACACGCAAATTAATTTGACTCATGCAATTTACTGAGGCAACATCACGGAAAATATTGTCTCTTTTCTGTTGTAAGCAAAATGTGTTGGGGGGAAAGATGACCTTCGGAGATAAGGCTGAAATGAAGCAAAAATGCATTCACTTCTTATTTCACATTGAGGGCTGATTTTGATCAGAACACTTGGATACATTTGGAAGTGGAGTTTAAGGATGGGGATGGACCTTCAGATGTACCTGTGTGGCTCAGCGTTGGCCTGTTATTTTTCTTCTGCTTGTTATATAGGAGTTTTTGAGGTGAAAGCTCTGCACCGTCAGTTTATTTAAACTCCTTTGTGTTTGTAGTGTGCAGAGGGTGTTGCTGTGTGTGTAAATGTGGAATTTTTTTCTTTAAAAAAAGCACACAAAAAATCCCAAAGTGAAGTTTTTTAATGTACATGAATATGTTTTTAAAGAATTCTTGTGCATACATACAAAAACATATTTCTGTCTACTTTACTTCCACAGTAAGCAGTCTTTAGAGCTTTTATCTGTTGCTTCATGTATGGTCGAGTTGCTACTGACGCACAAGACTGGTACGAAGACCTGCACACGGTCACTTGCCAACAGGGCAAAAACACTGTCATCCTTTGTATCGCTGTACCTAGAACAAAGATCTCTGTAATGCCAGCAATCCTCTCCTCCCCCTGTAAATCGCAGTGCTGCTGGAGCTGATGCTCTTGCTGGCAGGCATGTCTACCCCTGCAGCTGGGCTATTAGCTAGAACTAATATGGGCTTGAGCACTTGGCAGAGAGTATGTGGCAGGATTGGGTACCCGGGATCAATATGTTGGCTTTGAGCATGTCATGCTTTTCTCTGTGTGCGCAACTGTGTTTTCCCCCAGCCACTGCAAGGCATAGCACCTCTAGTCCCTGTGTGGCCATGAAGTTGTTTCGTAGGGCACAGTATTCTCAACTACTGAGACAGCTGACAAAACAAATCAGACTGGTTTCCCCCAGAATTACATGGGCTATAATTCCTGCTCTTTCTGGTAGTGCTGCGCTCTTTGCCATGCAATGGATGATATCAAACGCAGAGGTCCTTTGCTGGGGCTTTGCTTCAAAAGGGGGAAAAGAGAGTCTACTCTCCTCTTCTTATCCTTCACTAGGGTACACTCGCAGTTAGTCTGATGTGCGTGAATTGGTCACGTGCCATTTCCTTTCCTACAGAAGCTGATGCTGGTTAACTCCTATCTTCAGGTGAGCATCAGTCCATGAGAAGTGTGTGGTAACTCTGGTTCCTACCACCTGTGGTACACGGGACGCAAACATACCTCATGATTTCAGCAGAGAGCCAAAGCTGGAAGGTGAAGAGCTGCAGCTCAAGGTGTGGCTCTGCCAGTCTGAGCTAAGTGCTTTATATTGCAAACAGCAGTGTGACAGCTCCCATGCAGCTTGCTCCTCTGAGTATTTGGCCATGAAAAAGGAAAAAATATTTAGTAGGAATTTAAAAGGATGAATGGCCCTTATGTGCTTTTTACTTGTCAGAATTTTTGCCTCAGTTTTGAGTGGGATTTTAGAAGGGGATCTGCTTTGAAAGAGGCTGTTTTTTTCTGTTGCTTGCCATTTGAAAATCTACGTGTTTTAGATGCTTTCCAGGCTTTGATTAGTTTTGGATTCCCACGACTGCCTAGTCTGTTGAGGGTTAGGGAGGATGCATCCACGGCAAGTAACGTGCTGACTTCTGTAATGCTGGCATTGATGAGGATAGCTTAAATCTCATCTGTGAACATACATTAGTACTGCAGAAGAGAGGCTTTCAAAGGTCCCACTGCAAGCGTTCCTGGCCGCTGCTCTGCAGCCCAGGCACTCAGACCGCAGTCCCCTGTCACTCACCGAGGGATGCAGATGCCTTCGCCAGCTTGGAGCCAATGCCAAAAGGATCAGATGGGCACCAGAAGAGTTCTTAGAAATTAGTTAGTGACTGGCATGTTAATAACACTGAAATACTTCATCATGCAACAGTAACCAGATGCCCTTAGGGTCCACCTAAACTTGTGATTTTTCAAAGTGTCCAAGGGTTAGAATGCTTTTACCTTCTGTGCTTACGCATACACAGAGTTATTAGAGAGGGAGCGTTCTTGTTGAAGCGTCAGAGGGATGGTGGTGCAGGTTTTTCTGTAAGTAATACTTCCTTACGTGCAAAACAGCTCTGTCCTGCCACGATCATACCTATTTTCAAAAAGGTATGCTCAGTACAACACAGACGTCTGCTCAGCTGACTGCACAGACATCTTATACCTGGCTCCTCAGTCCCTAATGTAATGGTTTTTCTATCAGTTTTGGTTTTGAAAGGTTTCTTAAGAAAGATTCCTTTGAATTCATTGTCAGTTTGTATGAGATCTTTGAGCTTTTTCTTTCTCCTGCTCTCCTTTCCCCAGAAATCTATCTGATACTGCACAGATGAGGAGCCAGCATGATGGTGTCACACCCAGTCACATCAGTCACACTGGCAGTCATTACTGACACAGCCTAATGCAGTCTGACTGATGTAATCAGACATGATGTCTCTCACAGTACTGTGTCACCCTGAAAGATCTGGAGAGACACAGGTTTCACAAAAACACTGTTAAGAAAACAAATAACCCAGGGCGTCATTTCTAGCGATGGGCACCCAAAAGAAGCAGGTTCTGGTCAGAACAGCACCAGCATGCTGCCTTCATTTCCTGAGGGGAGCTGATGTTTTCTTCAGACTACTTCAATGAACCTCATTTATAAAAGAATTAAAATAACTTTTTTCGGTATTAATTTCTCCTCCTATTTCTCATCTAAAGCACAGTGACCTACACTTCCAAAACTGATTTTCAGTGCCTCCCACTTTGGGGTATGCAGCTTTTGATCTCTTGAATGCATTGGGTTTCAAGGAGCTGATGTGACATGTCCCATGTTTGGTGTTCAAAAGGGCAGATAGCCACATGGGCAATATTTTAAATACACAGAAATCTGGAAGAGATTGTGTAGCATCAGCATCATGGTTTCTCTGCACCTTAGGTGCGGTGCTTGATAGCATTTTTACTGTTATTACTAATAGTAATTACTAATACAAATAGTATTTTTACTATTACAGCTCAGCTGCTATAATTGAAATGTCTCAGTTGCAAACAAAGCTTGGATTCATACTCTTGGTGCATAATCAGAACAGGAATAATTTTTCTCCCACTATTAGCAGAAGAGTCCAGATTTGAAATGCTTTGAAATGACCATTTTCTGACTTGATCTGGATCACTAAATTCAAGGCTCAGCTGTAGCCTTCCTGACCTGTGGAGCAGAACATGAAGATGGAGGTTCACTGAGGTCATTGATGAGCTTCCCAGTTACTTTAGCAGGGCAAGGTCAAGCATGGCGAGTGCACTTTAGAAACTGACTGAACTTGAAGTTGTACAAAGAAAATTGTCCAGCTTGTTAAAGTAAGGATTAGCTTAGGAATGCTGAATGAAATGCCTTTGTAGCGTGTGTTAAACAGCCTCATTTTTGTCCCCTAAACAAGTGAGAATGGAAAATTCCACTGAAAGAGGGGGGGAAAAAAAGGCAGACCAAGAGCAGCGAGAGAAACAGTTGGCTGTCCTGAAAAAAAGAAAATGCTTGCAGTCTGCTTTTGTTTTATGTTTGACTTTCCTACTGATTTTACATTTCAGGCTTGTTTAAGCATAATAAGATATGTATTGGAGGTTTGGGGTCAGGTTAGTGTGTACAGTGCCAAACACAGTGAGGCCCAAAGTCCTCATTTGGGATTCATTCATGTGACTAAAATTAAAATAATGAATATTAATTTCATTCTGGATTCATAAATTAGTTCTATCAGAGATATCATCAAGCTTACAGGGAAAGCTGTAATTATAACAGATCTTTAAATTAATGGGTTGGACATAACGGTGACTATCAGAATTGTTTTTAAAAATATAGCACTTCATCTGCGCTTCACTCTTCATCTCCAGAAATATCTTTTCATTTATGTTCTTCAACCTGTTTTTTTCTAACATGATTCTTTTTTTTTTCTGAGAAGTGAAAATCAATGCAAGTAATTTGTGCTTAAAATAAAATATGGGAAAACAAATGTATCTCTATTTGCATGTCTGTCACCAGCGTTTTAATGATCTCTTTACAACCGCGCTGTCTCTGAAGTTAGACCCACTTCAGGATCCTCAGCTTAATTTGCATTCAGCATTATTGTGCTATTTTGGGAAAGATTGGTTTAGGAAGCAGTTTTTGTACAATGTCTGTGTAAAATACTGGAACGTGACCGCAGATTTGCTCAGCACAGGGACCCACTGATACCTCAGCAAAAAGAAATGAAGTTGTTATGGCAATGTCCTGACCTTGCTTATGGTTGGAATAGTTCAGGTGGAAGAGACCTATAAAGAATATAATATATGGCAAAGTATGCTTCTGTCCCTCCCTTTTGGAGGGGGCTATCTGAACGTGCTGTGGCACCAGTTCCGTGCACCTTGGGAGAGCAGGTGGATTGTGTTCGGCGGGCATCACAATTATACTCTAATTATTAAGTAATCTTTAGTGTTCAATGATGTGGTGGGTGAAAAAGGCCCTTTATTTTCCTCATTAATTACACAGGGGCAGCAGCTGGAATGCTAAGTATGCTGTGTCATTCTAGGTGCAAATTAATTAACAGGAGCAGGCAAGGCACCCCATGGTGTCACTGTTTAGTCAGTTTTCTGTGAAGATTCACACTTTAATTGGAAAAACAGTCTTGTTTTGGTGTTCTCAAGACACAATAAAAACAAATGAAATAAAATTAGTAACTGATATGTCACCTTATCACAAGTTTTCTTTTAGTGAAGAGGCGATTCTTCTGTGCTGAATGTTCTCCTATCATTACTGAAGGAAAATGAGGAGAAAAAAAAGACTAGCACAATCTAAACAAGGGAAATAAAAATCAAACAAATGCTATCACTTTCCATTGCAGACACTGCCAACTCCTGCTTGGAAAACCAGCATCTGAACCAGTTCATCCATGCTTTTTGATGATAGTTTATAGTAATTTGCAATTATTGAGGAAATCTGGCTCTGCAACATAATTAGAATCACCTGGATGGAAACAAGGGCTGTCAAGAGCATTTTAAATGCTCACACTGGTGCTGTGTGACAATATGTTGGTCAGACTCAACATTGTAAGTCTCTAAATTACTGTACTAAGTGTCCTAGAGGAAAGAGAATCTGCTCTAAAAAAAAAGTAATAAGAGCAATTCTGTGATAAATACAGTGACTGGAACAGATAGAGCAATGAAGCTCGTTCATATGTTAAATGTATTCAGTTACGGTTGATCAGAAAGTACAAAAGAATGATCTCAGTGTGGCTAATACGTGTGGTCAGAGTTAAAAAGTCTTTGTGGCTTCATGTAGGTAAGCGTTTGATAGGAGTGTTGGAAGGAAGCTTATTTAAAGACAGAATGCAGAGGTGTGGTTCTAAAATATTAGGAGATTTTCCTCTCTGGTTTACTGATAAAGGTATGTGTGAGAACTCATGTTCAAGAAGGCAGGCCCACGGAAATCCATGCCATGGAAGTAGTTGGCTGTTGTCTTTACCAGTGTGGATAAACACCATGTGGCAGCACACGTGCCGTCATCCTGTGCCTTGGGTTATTTGACATGTGCTGTCAACGAGCGTTTGGAACAGAGAGGATTTGTGATGTGGGGAAGGACTGAGAGAAGGAATATCAGTGATTTTATCCATTATTGCTTCAGCTAAATTCCTTCCTCCCTTTACTTCCTGTGAATTGGTTCCCAGAAGCAAACCTCCACCCACACATTTGGCCAAATCTTTAACATTATCGGCAACTTCTCTTTTCTACAGAAAGTGCCAGCGTGCTTATGTTTATACATAGAAAGATCAGAGTTGTGGGGAGCTTTATCTTAAACTGCGTGTCTGAGGGGTTGCTGAGTTTTTCTTGTTAATCTACAAAGTTCCAAAAATCAGAAACAAATCTCTCTGTAAACAGTTATTTTAATTTTAATAGAGAAACGTCAGTTGACAATCAGCATGGATTTCTATGAGGAGTTAACCAGTGTTGTATGTGTAGCATTAGCCCCCTCTCTCCAGCCAGTTCTGATCCCTTTGTCTTTTTGGAGGTTTTACGAAATGTGCTGGAGAAGAGCTGAAGCGTCCACTGTTGTATCTGGTAAGGGTCAGAAGCAAATAAAACTGATGTAGAGGAGCATGCTGCTAAAGGGAAGGTGGCGTTACTGTTAGAGAAAGACTTAGCTTCTCTACTCTTGGATAAATCCACATCTATTATATCTGCTAATATTGCAGTAATAGATTCTAGGGTCTTTCTTACACCTTATCAGCTGTAGCACTATGATCATAGACTGTTACATTTGCAAGGGTATATTCAGGTATATTTAGTGCATAGGTTGCTCCAAAAGTAATGTTTCCTATTTATTTCCATGGAAACTACAACAGATACAAAGATCACAATAACTGTCTGGTAGAGCAAATTCTCAGCTACAAAACACTGTTTTTCAATGTAGTCATTACCATTAGCTGTGCATTTTCACCAGTGATGAACAAGAACCTGCATGCCGCATTTGTACAAATCTGGACCAGTAAAGGTGAGCCACTGTTTCACAGCTGTTATGATGATGTCATTGCTAGGAAAATGTTGCCCAGGCAGTCCATCTTTCATTGGCCTGAACATATGGAAGCCAGAAGGTGCCAAATATGGTGGGTGTGGTAGGGCAGTCCAGCCAAGACTGGCAATGTGTTCCACGGTGTTCAAACTGGAATGGGATCTAGCAATTACCTTGTTGCAAAAGAAAGACTGTCTTTTTCTCTGGTCTGCCTCTGGAAGTTCGAGCCTTCAACTTAGTCAGCATTGGCACGCAGTGCCCAGAGTTGGTGATTTGTCTGAGTTTCAGGAAATCCAGAAGAATCACCCCTTTCTTATCCTCAAAACCAGCACATGTCAATTTACCCACTGAGGGGCTGCATCCTGCAGTTTTTCTTTGATGAAGTCACATGTCACCACTCCATGGACTGCTGTTTTGAGTGTGGCTTGTAGTGGTGATACCACATCTCGTCACCAGTAATGATGTGACCCAGGCAACTGTCACCTTTACTTCATATTGGTTCAATAGGTCCTGACAAACTTGCATAGTGTTCTTTCTGTTCCTCTGTGAGCATTTAAGGGACCCACCTGGTTTAGACTTTACAATATTCCAATGTTTCCACCATAGTTTCCAGTGTATTGGTGCTGATATTCAGCTCCGTACCCATTTCCCTCACATAGTCCATCAGTTCATGTGGATGAGCTGACTGAAACGCTCTTCATTTCATGGTGTGACAGCTGTGCATGGATCGTAGCTTGTCTTCCACATTGCTGTTGTCACTGCAGAAAGACACCACCCACCGCCTCACTGTGCTCACATTCACTATGTGGTCTCAATAACCATTCAGCAAGCATCAATGAATGTCAGTGGATGTCATTTTATCCACAGGGAGGAATTCAGTTCCGCTCCTTTGATCCATACACACTTCCATATTGGACACCATTGTGTCAGACTGCCTCTCTGCTGCCATCTGTGACACGGCAACACATTGTAACGGAATACTGGTGGAAAGGTTCAGCCTCTACTGCCGTACCAACGACATCCACCTCTGATGTTGTGGGCCAACATCATAAAACAGGAGGCATTACTTTTGGAGCAGCCCTCATGTATTTACTTGACCATAAAGATAAATGAACACATATGGAGACTATTTTCTACAATGCCACAACGAGTGACATTTCAGACTTGCTATGCCATAATATAAAGTTTGAGATAGTGTACAAATACTCGGTGATTTTCCTAATTCATGAATAATTCCCTAGATTATGCAGAAGAGGATGTGAGAGGGGAGAGAAATCACTTTAGGAAACGGAAAATGCCGTGATTGTGACTCCCTAAATGGTTGGGGGAGATTCCCAGAAGTTTGCTGTGTCTGAGGTAGCTTTAGTTCTTCTTTTCTGGAGCTGCTGCTGTCCCTTTACATCAGCTGTCACTGTGCTTCCTCAGAGCAGACATATGCTTGTCCTCAAATCGCGGGCTTGCCCAGCTGTTGATGAGGATGAGGAGGATAGGCAGGCAAGAAGAACTGATTTGTAATCCTTCCCATTTTCCTTCCGGGTGGAGGAGGGACGATTTCAAATTAAAGCAACTTTTTTTTTTTCTGCAGAAAGCAGATACATGCTTGTATCACTTCAAATTTGTATTAGACAATATTTTATCATTGAGAAGTGTCATGCTGCTACACTGAATAATGCAACGTGGGCTGACCTACTTTAATGTTGAAGCACTGATTCACCTGTCAACATTGGAGAGAAAATGGAAATATTTGTTCTTGTCTTCAGATGGAAGTACAAAACAAAAGCAGATGTTTGCAGGCGTGCGTAAGCCTCAGCGGGCCAGGGCGTGTATTTACTGGTTATTGCAACCTGCTAATTTCATTGGGACTACTCTACACCTAGCAATGGGAGAGCAGAAATCCAGGATCTTCAGCATAAAAATTCATTGCTGTAGTTGAGTATGGCAGTTGTTAATACCTGCTGCACGTATTGCTTGGGTGGGCTTGTTATATTATATCATAAAGGTTAAATATTGGCTGTACATCTGTTTTGAAACTTCTGCATAGAGTGAACAGTTGAGCTGCTGAGCTAGAGGGGAAATGGTTGTGTTCTATAAAAGGAGACAGCGCATCCAAGCATTTGTTATGTAGGTGTCTTTTTAAACTACTCAATTGCTGTATTGAAAGAGCTCCCCAAATTTTTATTAGCCATCTGTCTATAGTAGATGTATACTTGTTTGGTTTTTATTCCATTTCACTGCAATTGCTACTCTGGCATCAAGAGCAAGTTAAAACTGTGGCTTGTTTCCTGAAAGATCTGCTTTCCTTGCATACAGTTCTGTCTGTTAAATAGAGGCGACTTGCTCAAGCCACCTTAAGGGGAGAGCACTCAGCATGCATCTCCAGAAATGAGGCATGCAGGCATATTAACAGTAGCACTAATTGCCTGCGTTATCTGCTGGCTGGAGCACATATATAAACTTTCAGATTACTGTCCTGGCTGCTCATTGCTGGCGAGCTTCCACGGCCACCTCCTTGCACAGAAAATGAAATATTCTTTGTAGGTAATGATTTATCTTTACCTTTTTGCTGGGGGGTTACAATAATTGTGGGGTTACAGTAATTAATGGCAAATGCTTTCATGTTTACTGTACCGAATTGCATGCTGTATGTGTTCGCTTGGCCTTTCAACAAACAATGTAAATGATTCTGCTTGAGAAGTATGGGAAAGAGTGGATTATGCACAGCTTTTATATAGCAAAGGGACTGCAGAGGAGGGGAATCTACTTGATTCCTGAGAAGCAGGTTCAGCTCATGGCACAAAGCTGTTGTAGGAAATGCTTTGATTCTGTCAGATCACAGCACCTGGAGCAATCACAGCTGGTTTCTGACATGCAAGTTAAAACTCATCTCCTTGATGTTGTGTAGTGCTGACATCTCTTCTGGGCCCTGCATCCTCACGCTTGGCAGGACTGGGGCTGCTGCTTCCCCCTTTCAGCCTCTGACTTGGGCATCCTTAGCTCCGAGTAAGGAATGGAGAGGCAGCGCTGCCGAGGCTGCTCCTGCTGCTGGTTGGTGTTCCAAGGGCAGCAGCCCTGCTGGGAAGCTGGGCCGTGCCGTGCCTTGCACATGGGACCACAGCTCCAAGTGGGGAGGAACTCCCACCTGTGCTGCTCGGAGGCACTGAGGCCGGCCGGCCCTCAGCTACAGGCACACAGTTCTGGGGTTTGTTGGGCCTTTTTAGGACAAAACTCTCCGGAGATCCTCTTTTCCTTTTCCTCCCATCTCAATGAACACCAATCTCCATAAGGCTGACTGAGCACAGGCTAGTCCTCAGTCCTTACATGGTTGTGTCCAGAGTTTCTTTTGCTTTTTAGACAATGAAGTACATGGGAGAAGCTGTGTGGAAGAGGGAAACTCGGGGGTGATTGTTGCAAAACACTCTTCTGTTTCAGATCCAGATATTTTTAGACGCTACTCAGAAAAAGCTTGTGAGATTTTTCTCTTATCTGAGCCTCTCACCACTCAGTTAATTATTACCCATCTAAAATTCTGCTCAGCTCAAATAATTATGTTGTCATCTCTGTTCCTCTACCTCTTTCTCCTTCTTTTCCACTAACATTTAGAACACCTCTATTTCTACATCTTTCAGATACTTAAGTTGAGGTTTCAACCGTGTATTCTGAATTATCTGTCAGAATTAATGAGCAAGTTTACCCACAAGTGTGTCATTTTTCACTGTGTACAAAATAAGCAGGAAGGGCATATTTTAGTACCTATAGGCTGCTGTAGGTATAACATTATTTTGATGTATGGCACAGCCTCCTTAATAAGATCATAGTGGGAGTATTTTGCATGTGGTAGGTGCGTAATATGCAGATGATATTTGTAGCTGACAGCAGCTATCGCACTGATTCATACAACATTTGTGCTGTAAATTTTTCTGGGCAGCAGACACATAAGCAGTATCTCTTACATGTCCGAAGCTTATATTGCATGTGTTCTTTCCTATAATGAAGCAGCCCTGTGGCCTAGTCTGCTTTGCCCTTTGGAACACCGTTGTAATGCTAGAGTTTTCCTTGATTCTATATAGCAACAATGAGGAAAAGGTATTGCTTCCTAGAAAAGAAAAGATTTGGTTGAGGATTCTTTTGCCAAAGATGAAACATCATCAGTCTTATTGATGTGAACTTGCAGATTTATTCCTATTAAATAGTTTAGGTTGGGCTTGGGCTGGGCAGATATCCAGAGCCACTGTCAGCGTGCCCACACACACTGACACTGTATGAGCAGTGAATGCAGCCTGAGCTTAAGTAGGGGAATCAGAGAGAGGGTTTTGGAGCCCCATACCCTGACACACTGGTAATTTGCTTCCTGATTTTCTTTTTCTTGGGTTTATGCTTTGAAGACTACCTGAGAGTAGCCTTGGGCACTTTCCTGAACTCATGGCCTTTGGTCACTACCTTCAGCCATGACACAGGGACTGTTTGGGATGCTTTTAGTCTCTTTTAAAGGAAAATCAGACAAGTTGACATAAACCAGTACTCAGTGACCTTTTTAAACTATCAGGTGGACTCCACGCTGAAACAACTGAAGATGCGCATCATTTCAATCTTTGCTTAGGACAAGCTCCAAGCAGAGAATTAGTCTATAGCTTCTGCTGCACAAGCACTGAGGAGCTTTGGGAAATGGTCAGAGACCCAGCAGGATGTAGGGAGCTGCAATTTGGATGTATGGTGCATTAAGGCACAGTCTTGATATAGCTTAGATTTATTTGTGTGCAGTTTCCCCTTAAACGTGTTAGAAGGCAGGAACAGAGTTCTGATATGTTGTTTAAATGCAGTATTCTTAACGCTGTGACTGCCAGTGTAGCTTATTAGGTAAATTGGTTAAGCTGGATGCTTAACCAAGGGTTTAAGGAAGAGAGCTTATACAGAGTGCTGCCATCTGTGGGTGATGAACTGGAAGTGGCGTGGAGAACCCTGCTTTTCCATCTTACTTCTTGTGCATTTGGAAATTCAGCCTTTTTAGGGAGTTGCAAGTAAAGCATTTGGTATCTCTATTTATTATGAAATACCTTGGCCTCAGGCTTGATGCTGCTTGTTCTACTGATCTGGTACCGGTCTTAGTTCTGACCAATTTGAGTTGGGATGTCTACAGTACCAACGTGAGGTTTCAAGTTTTGTATTGATCACCTGCATGGTTTTCTTTCCTTTTTCTTATGCAAGACGAATTGGACAGAACCATGACCTGAACGTGAACAAAAGCTAAGTACGTTCTTCTTGCTGTGAAACAAAAATATTTTGGTCAGCTTTTGGTATGTATCGTGAAAGCAGCAGAACACCGAAATGCAGTAATAGAGATTTGCTTCATAATGCAGTTGTGTTTGTCTCCTTAAAGCCGCATGAATTTTGTTTCTTTGGATTGTGGAGGTAATTCCAAGCTCTGTAACTTCATAGCCTTCAAACAGAGAGGAGAGCTGTGGGATTTTGCTCGCTGCCATCTGTTGTGGCTGTCACCTCCAAAAATATCTTTAAAGTTTGTTTTGGTTGCATGCTTGTGGTGGTATTCCTTTTAGTGAGGTTGACAAGTGATCAGCTTTAGGTATGACTGTGGACCTGAGATTTGAATGCTACTCCTGTTGATTTAGTGGGAATACAAGCAGGAAAAATAAGTGTGACTGTAATTACACACTGGCAATAATTCCACTTAATTGAAATTGAGTTCTTTTAAACAGAGTGCATCTTATGCCTAAGAATATAGTGCAAGGTACAGTTCCTAAATTTGTTAGGACAGAGTTAGTTTTGTCCCGTCGCTTCTGTTAGGTGTCCCGTAGAGCACTTTGTTTCTCCAAAACCAAGCTCAAGGTTCAATGGCTTTTTTAATAGACTACACCGCTCTTGCAGTTTTCTTGAGTCTAATGAAATATAACTAAGTAGTAAAACTGATTAAGTTGAAAATAGCAGTTTTTGTAATGAGGAAGGAGCATAAAAGTGATTTGGGACCAAGATACTGATTAGATTTTAAAGGCAAAATCTAACTAATGAGACCTGCCAATTTGATAAGTGATATTTAGATGTAATTTTAATGAAGACAAGCCCTTTTTTGAGCTAAAGGAATGCTAGGTTAATAGTGTTAATACCAAGTTATTTTCATGATTTTGTTTACCTTGGAGAGTATATTAGTTACAGTGATGACACCTGCAAATTCGTGAGACTTGTCATATCTCTTCCAGCAATTAAATTATGGCCTCAGGAAGCTGAGTGATAGAGCACTTATTAACTTCAGAGAAGTTAGGATTTTGCCCTGAAGCTTAATATTAATATGTGATATGTTATCAGGCAGTATATATAAAATGAAGGTAATATGATGAAGGAAGGACTTTGAAGGATGTTAGAGAGGAATCTGGGAGTGGAATGAAAAGTGAACTTCCTTTCCTGACACAGCAAAAGAAAGAGAAACAACCACCCTATGCTGGAGGGTATTTTCCATCTTTCTTCTTAGCTTTGTATTTTTGTGTGCCTTATCAAGCATGTATGTGATTGAACAGTCAGATTAGCCTGAAACTTGCTCTGTTTGAGGAATTCACTGGTGGAAGGCAATTACTAGACTGCCTGGGAACCAAGTGACTAACTTGCAGCTCCTGAATGTATATTTCACAAGGAGGTGCAGGCCATCAATGCTGTGTAAAGCCATGTTTTCTTCAAAAACTTAGGTGACTCTCTTTATATTTATCTCCTTCATGCACTTGAAGTGAAAACTGCCGGTGTAACAGGGTGCCAAATATCTACCACACCTCCTTGATCAGTGTCTGAAGGTGAGGATGGTCCAGCCTGGGTCATGCCTGGACACAGCTCAGTAGCTCTTCCATCTGAGATAAGTGATGCAAGTTTTATGGTCCATGGGCTGTGAATGGAAATTCTGAGAAAAACTGACACTCATCTATATATCATTTTGACTTCCTTACTCTGTTTTGTCTGCAGAATTTTTTTTTATTCCTAGACCTTCCTAAAGGATGAAGTAGAAATATCCTTGGGTAATCTTAAATGGCACTTCTGTGTGTGTACCTCTGTTATTTTTCAGTTTATCAGATCCTCCACCAGCTGTAAGGCTGCTGAAATTTCTTTGTGAGCCCCTGGATGCCATAGAACCTGGTCTATGGCCACGCTTCATCCTTGAAAGTAAAAAAAAATTAAGTAAATAAAAGCATGAAGCTGATTATATTAGATCTGTGCTATGGGGAATGACTGCCTCCTAGAGTAGGACCTCATTTAACTGAATTTTACTTCCCATTTCCTGAATCAGAAGACCTCTTTTGGGTTACTTATGGGAACAGACATCATTTCTTCTCTCACTGATGTAAAGCTACAGCTACACCTACAAAAAAAAAAAACCAAACATTCAAAATAGTGGTGGCCAAATATCCTTCTGCTGTGTTTTGAAATATTTGAGCTGTGAATAATAAATGTTCAATGTAAAATGATCCATTTACTGGAGAAAATAGCTTTTTTCCATCATTTGCAAGTTGTAATCCTTGAGACTTCAAATAGGTGGCTTTGCTGCTTAGTTTCAATGGAAACATGATTTTCTGGAAAGAGAACGGTACCGAACAGAACAGTTTTCTGACTATTTGTAGATTATTTTTTCTAATAGAAGATATTACTCAGCTTCAAATCAATCTTGTGACTGCTCTTTTAATACGCAAATTAATTTTGAATGACTTTTTAAGAAACATTTTTATAACAACTACAATTCCTTTTCGTATTTATGAGAAATAACGGCCAACTCAGCCATGATCATTTTAATTTCTTACATTTCTGTGTTGCTTGTCAAATTATAACTAGTCCCATTATAAGAATAAGTGCAGAATAGCAAATGATATTCTACCTCCAAACATGGCGGGATCTTGTTATTTTTAAATCTGATGAAAATTCAAGGTAATTTTTTATGGAATTGAACTTTGCCAAGATTGATTTGAAAAGAACTGCGGTAAAAAACTGATAAAAATTGTAAAATACCCATAGAGTAGCTGAGTAAGGATAATCCTAGCTATATGATTAAACAGAAATATGGAATAGAAGGAGGACTGAAAGGTCAATTGTAGAGAGAAATTACTAGCTCCGCTAGCTGTTTCATGTCCTACAGTTTGTTGCTTAGATTAAAATGATATATATTCAATACATGTCTCACCTGACCTCTAGGAAATTGCTTTGGAAATAGAGCTGAGTGGAAGAATTGATTAGCAGGTGGTATGGGTGTTTAAATGGAAGTGTGTGGAGGTTTGGAACAGAAAAGTTTAGCAAATAATCTATGATGTATCACTTCGTTTTTATGGAATTTGACCTAAAAATGAACATGAAAGCAAAAAATGCATTATAGATTTTTAAAATTTATTTGACCATTCAGATATTCCTGACATGAAATTCCATTTTAAGCTAAAATTCAAAAACGTTTTTTGGAAGAAGATTAAGCAAAAATTACGATAGTTTTAAAGAGAAGCCTTTCATTTATAAAATATCAACTTGTGTTGTTTGTTTTTTGTCACCTCTGCTCCAGATTTTTCCCCAATAAAATGTTAGTAGATTTCCTTGGCAAAAGCAATGTCAGTTCTCTCTCTCTTCTGTATCTCTTAACATCTTCAGAAGAAACAAGACCTTCTCAAACAAGAGTAATGTTAAAGTTTGTTTAAGGAACTTGTGCTACAAGTGTCTTTCAGTCTTTGTTTTCTTAAGACTTTCAGTAGGGAACTGTTTTGATATACAGATTTTTTTTTTTGTATGGTTTTGTGAAATTGTATCCAGGAAGGAGCAATCCATTTTGGGCAGCCATCCAAGTGCTATTCCTGTGAATTAAATTTAGTTATTGTTCAATGGAAAGATGACAAGTATCTTTTGGCCAAACAGGCAATGTTTTTGTCTTTGTGGGACTAACTGAAATCAAGAAGAGCCAGTCCAAACATCTGATGTATGGACCATTCCAGTGGTTGCCAGTGAAGAACATGCTGCATATTGACATTTTAGTGAAAGCTGCATTCTTTTTTCACAAGCCAAATATGCTCATCTAAATTAAGATTAAAAAAGAAGCAGTTTGCATGTTGTTTATGGAATTAACTTTCCATATATATTGTCCGTAGGTATTTTTGATGTAGGTGAACCAATGTTATTTTCCCACTGAAGTGTGATGCTGAAATGAAGTAATGCATTTGGAATGTTTATCAGGTCAGTTTATCCCTGGTCCTTAGCGATGTTGGTTGTTAGATGAGGTAGTGAGTGTTCTGTCTGCTTGAAATCAGTGCCAACTTTAAGACAATAATTCGTTGTGGTGTTTTGCAGCCTTCCTGAGTATATTTATATTCATAGCATGAATATACAGTATTTTAATGCATATCAGAAAAAAACTAGAACAATAAAAAAATCGTACAACGGTGCAAATGTAAACAAAGTCCAATTTTCTAGGTAGAAGAGAATTGCAATGTAGCCAGATCCTAGACAAGCAGTATGTGTGAATAAAAGAGGCTTCTTTGAGTTTCCAGAAAGGAAAGACATCTGGAACTAATAATTAGGTGAGTTTAAAAGAAGCAGCTGCAGCAACATTTTGCTGTGAATCCCTTTGTCAGAGATATGGTATCAGATTCAAGTCTGGGAAAAATGCACATAATGACTAAAAAAAATAATCCAGTGAATTATTAGAGACAAATGTATTATAAGTATTTTATTCCTTGTAGGCTGATGTGTATAAAACTTGCAATTTCCTTGCATTTATTTAACATTCTATTCTAAATAATATTTAACGTGCAGATTGTGTGTGCGCAGATTTTGTTATGAGCAAAGGCTTTCAGCTCAAAATGTGTCGTCCGCAAACTGGATTGGTCTTGTAGTCAACAAGTTTCTTTACCTCAAAGGAATGGCCATTGCTTTCAGGTCAAGTTTAAAATTCAATCAAAATTATTAGCTGAGGATTTGCTTTCCAAGTATATGTATCCATAGATTTTATTTTTTTTTAAATCAACATTGCATCCTTCCTAAGTGCCACCACAAGTTGGTGTGGCAAGAAAAAAGAAAGAGATTAGCAGTGTAATGCAGACAATACAACCAAAAAAATCAGGAATTTAACTGAAGATTCACACTGTGGAAAAATCTGCTCAAGGTTAATTGCTGGCGAAACGCACATTTTCATTTTATTCTGAAGTCCCACACTCTTTTTTGAAACAGTGACGGTACCAGAAAAGAATTATTTTCCAACCTGAAGTTGATCAGTTCTACATTTGATGTTCCAGCGGTTTTAATAATCATATATTCACATCCAGCAATGCCCTGTGCTGCTAGGGAGAGATTTTTTCACGTATTGATGTTCTTCTGTCCTCTGCGACTATCCTCCCCTGCCATCAGTTTTGGACTGGCAATAGCCACGTGTCATGAGAATTTGTAGCTCAATGAAAGGACTGCTGTTTCCATTGTCAAAGAAAAGCTGAAAACATACACACTGCCTTCCCTGAAAAGTTCATCAGTGCCACAGAGTACTGAAGGAGTTGTTACTATAGTTGAATTTCTCTGCCAACAGACCTAATGCTGCAGACCGAGTCTCGGACTGTTTTCCAATTCCGAAAGTTTATGCTTGGTTAACAGGAAGACTTGGGATCCTCATCGTATCTAGTTTGTGAAAAACAGATTGGGACAGTGCTCCAATTTTATTTAAAATCCATAGGGTTTAGGCCAAATATGGTTTTACTAAAAATATACATGAAGTGTTGAAACAAATGAGTAAGAAGTGGAACTGGTGTTGGAGAGCTGTTTATTTTTCTCACCTCCGCATTTAACTAACAGTGAAGATGTTTGTTTCATGGCAGAATTGAGTATGACCATAATTTCCATTGTTTCTGTAGTTTCTTCAAGAGTCGGTATATGGCAGGAAAAACAGACTTCAAATTACAGGCAGTGTTTTGTTGAGACTTATGGTAAAATTGCTGGCAATTCCACTCCCATTCTTTTTCTCTTCACAATTCCTTTCTTTATTTTCATTTCTGCTGTCTCATTGCTCCACATATAATTACAGGGGTGGCTTTCTGATGGATAGAGTGAAAGAAATTAAAAGCCCTCTCTTTCACTGGCTAATCGGAAGATCCTGAAGCCATATATCATTTCACAGAAGTAATGTGAAGTTATGGCTGTCTTGCACCTTTCCATTCAAATCAAGGTTGTGCTGTATGTACCATTTGCATTAGGTACTGCTTTTTTTATGTCTTAAGGATGCATTAATGCACGTAGGCACACGAGTACCTGTTGGATTTTATCTGGTTTTCCTTCCATTTTCTGTATTCCTTCCTTTTACTTAACAACAACAAAAAAATAAATTAGCTTTTCGATCTGAACTTTATTTTCTCAGCCTTGTTGCCTAAGCATCACAGAGCGTGGAGATCTTAAGAGATTAGCCTTCTACTGCTGATGGAGGTGGTTTGTCTTTCCTTCCAGCAACATTTCATGTTGCACACCTAAAAAGCATGGTATGACTGTCCCTGTCTAATGGTTTCTGGCAGCAGAAGGGCAGGGAAGTCCATGTGTACATCAGGTTCCGAGAACTAAGCACATATTTCATGAAGGTACAAGAATAAAGCAGTTACTTTAGTGCTAACTATGTAGTGTGCAATTTTTTTCTGTGCTTGTTTTGTTTTTCTCCTTTTTCCTCTTGAATTTCCATTTCTGGTTGAGTTTAATGCTAATGGGGTAAGTTCTATCAAGCAAAGACTGGTCTTATTTAGAGAAAAGGTTGCATGTTTAAGTATGGCATGTCTCAATGGGAGAGCTAAACTCTTAAGAGGTGTAAAGGCCTCTCAGTTATTGCAGTGAAGCTCAAGGAGAAGCATAAATACATGACCTGGAGCGTAGCCTGATAGGAAAGGAGTCAAGGTTTGAAATAACGGAGGATGGCATTGAACACAGAGGTGATAAATATGATAGCCACTCTTCTCCTAGGGCCAGGAGGGGAAAACTCACATGATCAGTATGATTCAGTGGAGATGTGAATACATTGTGAAAGGTTTATCTAAGCAGCATTATGAAGCAGTATTTTTATGTGCAAAGCTATTTAAGTTATCTGTTCCATTGCAGCAAAACCAGTCAACATAAAGAGGTTGGACTCTGTTCTATTAAACTGTACATAGACTGAGTAACCTAGACTCAAGCATACCATCCCATTAACTTCAACATAAATGGCACCTGGACTTTTAGTTTATGAGCGTATTGGAAATACTACAGGCAAGAAGGATCAATCACAGTGTTGTTTTTGTTGTGATCAATAGAAGACCTGTGTGACAATAAGCCAGGAAATGGTTTTCCAGAACAGCTTATATGTCTAAAGAGTAAAATATGTTCCTTCATGTGGCGCTGCTACCAAATACAGGATTTAATTCAGCCATTATTTTCTCTGTAGAGAGCAGCATGTTGCAGCCTACTGATGTGACCCTCAGCATTGTTTACTTCCTCATTAGAGTCCTATAAGTACACTGCCCTTTGATACAGTGCACACAGTGTGCAGTTAAAAATTTCTTTGACAAACGTTGTATCTGGTTTATCAAGTGAACGCTGTTATCAAGATCCCAATTGTGACTAAACCCTTTGGCTGTAACTCTTGTGTTTGTTACTTTAGAATGTATTGTTCATAAAGTTACAAAATAGTCAGGAGCCTCCACCAATAGGGCAGACAGATAATTCATATTTTGGTATTTTTAAATCTCTTAAGAGAAAGCAAATCGAGTATTTGATTGTTTCATCACTCTGGAGTCAATGTTAAACCTTATGTGTTACATTTCAAGGTGGACATAGAGAGCCTGTATATGTGTACGCAGATACACAAACACATACACTTATGTATCTGGAAAAACTGTGACATGCAAAACATGCAGTTCCAATTCAGGCCAGTCTGTGGAACACTTAATTTGTCAATAGATGTGATTTTTACAGAAGGATTAAACTGTAGTATTCAAGAGGCTAAAAAACTGAGAAACTGCAGGATAATAACTACTTCTGTAATTATAACGGCAGAGATACTTTAAAATTATCCGATCATCTAAGAAATAGATGCATCTGGGGCTTTAATTACTGAATACAATTTTGTCTCTTTATTCTCAAAGAGTTTTCAATATTTTTTTTTTCTGCAGCATTGTGTATTTTTAATTAACTCTGTGAATTGTGATTATTTTCCCTGGAATTGAAGCAACAAAGGTCAAATGTAATTGTAGTAATGACTGCTCTCTCAAGAGGAGTTTATAACGTAAACTTCCTTGCTTTTAAAGAAGTGAGACTGTTTACCTAGTAAAGCAAAACTGATTGACTAGCAGATGCCTTAAGCTAAAAAGTCCTTCATGTTCTGCCACATTTTGAGTGAGTTTATTAGATATAAAAAAAAAAGTAAAATTAGGATCATTTTAAATTGTTACAACGGAGACTGGAAAACAGGCCTTTAAAACTACATTTTATACTGTACATTTTGAAAATCCAATGCATTTTTACTCCTTTTTTTTCCAGGAAAGAAATGCCACTAACCAGACACCCAGGAAAAGGTCTCACATCATCCTTAGCACTTTGTGAGCTTTGCTTTTCAGTGGGTTCCTTTCTTTAGCAAAATGTATACTTAGGAAAAGGTTACATTATAGATGCAATTCATGACGAGTCAGTAAAGGGAAGTTCAATAATTTCAGCTACAGAGACAAGATTTTTATATTTAGATACAGACTTGTAGCAGTCAGAACCTGACGCTATTTTCCCTGGCAGTTTGTAAATATTGGAGATTATCTTTTAAATCAATTACAAGTTAATTGGAGCTGTGTTTGTGTCTTCCTGAGGTTGAGCAGAAAATGTTCTGATGTTGTTCATGCTTTCTCTCCTCTGTAAAGAAAAACAGTAAATTGTTTGTACAGATGGAAGTTCTGATAATTGTGGGGACAGGTCAGTTGTTTTGGCCAATTGATTGTTCCTAAGTTAACATCATTGAATATCTCAGTATCAAAGTGCTGGTGAAAAGCTTTGGGGTGTTTTTGTATTCGTGGAAGAGGAGAAGTGTTATCTGTACGTTAGCAGACAAAATAAGTTATTCATCAGGTACAGTAATCATAACTAGAAGGTATATTTATCAACCATTTTTATTCCACAAGTGTTCGAAATATCTCCATATTTCTAACAACCAGAGAGTACTTGTGATGATGAATTACATTTGGTAAATGATTATCTGCAACTCTTATATGTATCTGCTGTGGTTCACTTCTTTGATGGTAATGCACCATGCCATTGTAAGAGGCAGCCAAGTCACTGCAGGTAGATCCAATAGCTTGTTTGATAGAACTGGACTGGAATCCAAACCTTTTATGGTATTTAATCTGTCAAATCGGACAAAGAGGGAAAGCACCTACAACTGAAAGTGAAGGATTTATATTTGTTGGCCATTTCCTGTTATGTCAAGGTGTAACTATGTAACTAATCATAAATTTGATCTTCTGGACAAGCATATAATTTTATATAATATATTAAGCCATAAAATGGAAAACTTATGCTTAGTTTACTTAGTAGTAAATCTTATGCTATACAATCACTTCAATCTTAAATGAATCAATCTATACATTTGTAAAACTGAATATAGAATTATTGGGTAAGACGAGTTACATCAAATGTGTTCTGTAATTGCAATGACCCTGGCCAGCTGCTCCAGCACTCCTTCACTTCAGAGTACTCTGTTTGGTGGGGGTAGTACCTACATAGCATTAACAAAGGCTGTAACTGTTCTACTAAATGATCAACATGACTTTATCCCACGGATAGAGAAGAATTCATCGCACTATGAAACACTGTGAAAAATTACTATTCTGATTTCATAAGACATATGTAGGTGTAGATAAGAGATACTGTTTCTTTAACATTTTATCATATTATGACAATTTAATTTCCTACTGAGCATGAATAATTTTACTGTGAAATAATTTATCACCAGCATGAATTCATTTGTTGGATGGTCTCTCAAATCAGCTAGCTGTATGACTGAAACCCCACAGATATTCCTCTAGTTTGACAAGTTAAAGTAATCTCATTAATATCATATTCTTTTTCAATGGGAACTATGTCTCTTACCTTAAAATGCAAAATAGTTCGCAGTCAAAATGAGAGAGTATTGATTACAAATTTGACTGAGAAAGTTTGGAAAGGCAATTCATCTGTCAGTCAACTCCATGTAATCAAATGGCAAATGATCATGAAATGAATATAAACTTTGTTGTCTTGAAAAATACACACACACACTAGAATCTAAGCATCAAAAACCTTGTATTTATCAAATCATTATGGCCTCAGCATCTAGCCCTCAGAAACAAGGAAATTATTGGATTAGGGCTGTCTCCTAATATAATACTCACTGCTTTCAACATTTTGGCCCTACTCGTCCCTAAGGAGCATGGTGAAAATTAATTTGTTTGTGAATAAATTAGATACCAAGTGATGAGTGCTCTAGAATAACGTAGACAAAACTAATTATTACATTTCTTCTCACAGTTTGCATTTTGTACAGTAAGCATCAGACAGTGCATGAAAACACTGAGTATCTGCTCATTAACCTGCTAATGCCCGTGCTGTTTGTTGAGCAACACTGCCTTATCCAGAAATGATCAAGGGCCGGATTCATGCTTGTAAAAGAACTCTTAATTCTTTCCCTTCTAATCTTTTACCTTTTGTTTTAATTATTCTTTTATTTTTTTTATTCTAAGGTATCAGGGAAAAACACAAATTAATGCCAATGAGAGCAACACAACAACAGAGCAGTGAAACATACTTATGAATCAATTGTCATGAGGATTTGCATGTAAAATTTAAACTTCTCTTGGCAATGCAATGAATTTTTTCTTTCTCTGCAAAAATTTTGGCCTGTCTGTTTTTAAGCTGCTTGGAATCCTTCTGTAATGTGAAATGTTCTAATATGAGAGCAGTATATGTTTCCTTACTTTCCTAGCTCTTGTCATTCCCAGACATTTACCTCAGTGCCGTATGTAGTGCTAATTCATTGATCAATTGAATACATGATGATTTTGGCTGGATTTTGAGCTTTGTACTAAAAGAGATTCCCAGGAAAAGGAACGTTAATGGACTTAGTTGGAGCTCCTTCAAGCAGCTGTTCACTTTGATCTTTAAAATGAATAATCTTCACAACTCAGTGATGTTCACTGGCCAAGGCTTAGTGAGGTTTGACTGAGCTGTGCACAGTCTGCAAGATAATGAGCCTACATGTTAGGATTACCTGACAATTTCCTTTTAGGCTGTTTAGTTAAGGCTGTGTTTGTAGGCTGTTAGTTAAGGAAATCTGTGCCATCTTAGTTTATCGTTGTTTGTGCTTCCTTCCCAGAGTTAGCTTTTTGCATTGGAGATACACCAGTCCTACAACAACAGAATTTGGTTCCTATTGTCCTACTTATCCTACTAGCTTGTTGTATTGGTGTGTGTGTTGGCTAGCTAAAGCCATTTGGGTACTAGGATTTTAAATTCAGCTCATTTCATTATATATTCCATTGCTTTTCTGTTGTCCCTAGCATAACACTGATGCAAAATGCGTAATGTTTTTGTTCAGCACTTTCAGAATGCTATCTGTTGGGTTTGGATGATGTAAAATCAGTGAAACTGCAGTTAGAAATGTTATTATGAAAATAGAATAGCTATTGCCTGGAGTCTAAAATCAGGAATCGGAATGTTTGATGATATGCTGAACAAAGTAAGTTATTATTCATAGACTGATGGAGAGATTTCACCGATTCTCAACCATACTGGATGTTTTCTGGCCCCCTTAAAACAAACAAGCAAACAATAACAAAAACATTAAGTTAAAGAGAAAGAACATTATCAACATTTTGCCTTTTTTCAAGGCAAAAGATAACATTTAAATGCCACCTCAGAACTTTAAAGTATACATAATTTTTTATTTCATTTTTAATCTTCCCATGGGAGATGAGGAGAAAGAATTCTGTATATTTACTGAGCTAGAATCACCCCTTGTTCCAAATGTTCAACTTGAGATGTTATTTTCAGCTTCTCACAACCAAAAATTGCTTATGCTGTGAAGCTGTCTTTTAGATGAACTGCGTACAGATGAGTGAACAAATTTTTACCGCATTCTGTTTATCATATGCAGTAAATTTTTTCAGTGAAGAGAACAGACTGAATGAGATTTAGCTTGAGATATCACCACATTCCCAAAAGGGGGATAAAAAACTCTGAAATCATTAAGTGCAGCTTTGTCATTTTGTCTTGCATAGAAATATAAATAAAACCTGTATATTTTTTAAACAGAATTGAGCTATGTATTATGTATAAATGTTCAAAGCAGGATTCCTAAAAACAAAACATATCTGTGGAGGTTTCAAAAACGGTATAGAAAATGTGAAGCTCACACAACCATCAAGTGTTATTTTATAAGACCGTAGCCTTTATTTTCTGTTCCTGGAGCTGGAAGACAGATGAATGGTGTTTTAAGAACAATTCATGAGGAATAAGAAACTCACATCTTTGTAAACAGGAGCTGTGAATTTTCCCGAAATGATTATTAAGAACTCTTGAATTCATTCTCATTACTATTACAGGTGAACTGAGATGTAGCTTTATTTTCTTTCTTCCTCTATTCTTTTTCCCTACACATTTCAGAGTTTTAGAACACATTTGTTGCAGTTAGGGTGAGGTGTAAGACTGAAGTGTAAACCATTTTGAATATAGGAAAAGAAATTCCTTTTATTACAATGTGCAGAATAAAATCCCTATTTTAACTCTCATTGAAGTTTAACTGCATGTCCTAGGAGACTGAAGTGCTCTATGCACTAAGCACTGAAACAGCAAATAAGATTGATTTTGTGCACAGCTTTACCATTTATTCCTCTCATCTGTAGAACAGGATTATTAATCTTCCTTTCCCTTGTAAAGGACTTTTGAATCCACTGATGA
Organism: Aquila spilogaster; assembly: GCA_024606505.1. Taxonomy (NCBI): domain Eukaryota; kingdom Metazoa; phylum Chordata; class Aves; order Accipitriformes; family Accipitridae; genus Aquila; species Aquila spilogaster. The sequence continues at coordinate 23,112,710 of JANHGO010000044.1, read as the reverse complement.
CTGTGAAATTATTAGTAGCCAAATTATTATTTGCTTCTCATTTTTAAATGCTTCATGCCACCAGAATGGAGATCTGTCCTCCCAAAAGGATGTTTGCTTCTAGAATTCTATTTCTTAAGTAAAAGCTTAGAAGAATAGCTGAAGATAGACTGCATGATCTGCACACTTGGAATTAGTCCTACTATGACAGGAGTGCTAAATTGGTACCTTTGGGACTCTGATACTGCTACGCTTTTGAACTTGATGACTCTTCTGGCTACTGGCAATCCTTCTGTAGAGCTCAGGAAAATATTTGTAATGGATTACACTAATGCCCTATCTTGCCCAGTATTCCAGGTCACGCTTGGGTAATAATGAACACATGGTTGGAGACATTTGCTGATAAGTCTGTTGAGCACTTTCCTGGCTTCTGAGAAAGAGGGGCTACTTGAATCTCTTTCTTATTTATGGTAGCCTGTCAGACATTTCCCTCACGAGTATTTCCCAAAATTTGTGAATCCATATATGTTTGTAGCATTGGCAGCATCTCGTGTCAGGGGATGCCACAGCTCACTTTTGCATTATGTGAACTACCCGCCTGGTTTTTGATGTTGAATTTCTACCTGCTCATTTTCAGTGAGGCTTTCTTGTTGCAATGGAAGAGGCAGCTCAGTTATCCCTTCTTCTCCTCCTTGTGTGCTGTGATTTTTACCTGTCTTGGTGTTGACTCTTTTCTAGATTGAGAGCCCTAGCTCTTACAGATCGTCCTTCTGTGCGAGTTATTTGATTACCTTTGATCATCTTTGTCCACCTTTTTTCAAATTCTACAGAGTGCTTTTTTAGATGAAAAGACCCAAATTATACATAACAATCAAGATACAATCATAGCATTGACTTTGCCCCAAAACATGAGGATTTCTGAGATTTTCTTCCGATAATGATTCCTGAGCTACTGAACTGATATTTTCATAAGGCTGTTATTTTGTCTCATGTAGCAGTGAATTCAGAATCAATCGCTGGGCACAGTGTGAGCTGTTTTTTGCCGAGTTCATTACTTTACATTTGTGTAGTCTGAATGTCGTCTGCCATTTTATCCCCAATCACTCAGTGTCACAGAGTCTTTCTGCAACTCTTTTTTGCAGTCAAATTCTGTTTTTCTTACCACGAAAACTTAGCAACAGCAAACTTAATCTCCTCTCCATTCTCTTCTCCTGATCAGCCCTGAGCATGTTGAGCAGCTTTGGCCCCAGTGAAGATCCCTGTGGGATACCACTGGTGCCTTCCATTCACTGAGAAAATTGACCATTTATTGCAGCTCTTTGTTTCCAATCTTTAGTTAGTTATCCCTGTGAGGATCTTCCCTCTTATCTCATGTCAGCTTAATTTAAGACCTTTTGGTGCCTGGAACTAGCAGAATACTGAATGGAAATCAGAGTTGGTTGTGTCAGCTAGCTTGGCCTGCCTTAACTCAGAGCCCTTGTGGTGATTTTTGTCAGAAAATTCTAGTGGATGGTGAGCGAAGGCTGTTACAATAAGAAGTCAGGGTGATTTTCTTTTGAAGTACGTGATAAAGAGATCAGATTAATGGCCTACTTAACTGCAAGTTTGCTTATTTTTGTCTTGAAAATATTTATTTATGATGTCTTGATTCAAGAGATATACAATGTGTACTTGATATTTTGCTTCAGTAAATAGTTTCTAATGATATATTGTACACAGGACTTCCTGGAGATAATGGAAAGTGGCACATCCGTTCTTTATTTAACCCTCTCTGAGTCTCGTAATACATACTAATGGTACCACCTCTGTATCCAATAGAATTATGTCATTTTAGACAGTCTGGAATCATAGCAAAATGTGCGTTGTGGGGCTTGGCACAAAACCTCTAACTGCTCCGGCCATATTATGAAGAAAAAGATTGATCTCTACTATTTGCAGTACAGATCAAACCCAAATAGTCTGAAGACAGGAGGATTAAGGATGGTGCGACACTTCTCTAACTTAACACCATAAATGCACCATTTCTCAGTATAAAGGGAAAACTAGGGTCAAAATCATTTAAACATGGTTTTTAAGATGAGACTGTTTTCAGAGCAACACAATTTCTCATTAGCTTTTACTGATGACTTGTCCAATTGCTCAAGTTGCTGCACTTTGACTTCCAGTTTTGTAAATATCTGGGTCACAAGAAAGTCCTGTCTTTTGAGACTTTGTATGGGTAGCTATGCCTTGCTATAAGACACCTAATAAACATATATATACTTCTTATCATGTTTGTATTAAGGATGAAGGACTAAAAGAGTGATATTTAAAAAAATATATGTAGCTTGCTGCTGCATACTTACAGAGAATAATCTGTGGTTGTAATTTGGTGGTAATGAGAAGAAAATACTGCAGTGCCTAACAGTGCTATCAGCTCTTAGAAGCTAGCACAAGTGAGTACTATTGTAAAATGAGGTGAGAACAGATTGAGACTACATGGAATTTACAGCATTGCTCAGGGTTCTTTCTACCTACTTGTAATGGTGGTTTATTTAATCAAATCTAATGCCACTTTTCAGCTTCCAACGTAACTTTTATCTTACACTTCTTCAAACTTCCAAATGTACTATGTGTTCTGAGGGAGAACTGGAATAGAATAGAGAATAGAGACTGGAAAAGTAATTAAACTCTGTACTACTTTCTAACTGAAATATCTGTCATATCCAATAGGAATTTTAGAAAAGTAAGCTCTAAAATAAATCTGATTTTTGTTTTGTGAAGGACAAAAAAAGTGTTTTTAAGAGGAATGTAGGAAATTTATTACATACAAGACATAAAAATTTTGTTGTCTGGAGACAGTTATAATCGTAGTAAACAATAAAGTATAACAGACTCTGAAGAGATTTCTACTCGGTTTATATTTGTTGTTATATAGTCCATAATGGATTGTTAAAAGGAGACACAGTCTCAAACTCAAGAGAGAACTAAATATTTTATATACAAATATATGTGCCAAGTTTTCATGAAGTTTCAATTAACAATTTTTATCTATTTCAAATCAGCTTTGTACCATGACCATATTCAGGACTGAATATTTATCTAGTTAATTCAGCTTTACATAGAATTGTAAAGCATTTTGTAATCAGTTAAGTGTCTGTCACATAGGAGCTGCTCTTCAGACATGGCTGCAGAGGTCAGATCTCCATTGCATAGACATAAATCTCTGGAAAGTATTTAACCGACAATAAGAAGAGAGAAATAGCTCACCAGGCATAAAAGACCTGACAACAACAGAATGAGCTACAGCTCGTGATCTTCTTTGTTAAAAGCACCTTCAGAAGGAGCATTTTCTAAAATACAAATAACTTATTTCCCAGTGTGGAATGCAGTCATTAGTAATAAATTAATTATTAACAAATCCTTCCAAGTTATTACTCACAGCAATATATATTGTGAATTTGGGTTCTGTTGATGGTGCAGTGAGTACCCATCGAGTGCAGAATCATCTCTGTTACAAAGCTGCGAGATCAGATCTTGTTATGAATGCAAATGATTTCGCGTAAGCAATTATAAGAGTAGACACAGGCAAATATTATCTGAAAACGGTTTAGTAAATAAAGTTTAAATTGCGAGAATGTTAATAAAAGAAAACAAAAGCAGCTCATGAATTATTCTCATGAAACTCTGGTTATTTATATTTGAAGTGTTTCCACCTCACCATTTCTACCAGTGTGCTGGATACTTGAGCAATGAGAAAGGATGCTGAAAATGCTTACCTCTTTCACAAAAACAAAAGCAATTGCCTGTTGAAATCTGAAAGGAAGATAACTAAACATTTATATTTAAGTCAAGACTCTGCTGGATATTTCTCTCTTGAAAGAGAAAAAAAAATGCAAGAGGTGATAAGTGCTATAAATCACTCCTTAAATCTTTTCCTGAATATTCAGGATTTAACACATCCTTTGTTGTCTCTGGAATTATTTTCCCCTCCTAATTCGTCTCCCTGTTTTTGAATTTCCTGTTTCTTCAACAGAAGAGAATAACACCAGTGGGTGTTTTAAGGAGGTTTTTCTTTAGAAAACTCTCCATGGCTGATGGACTGAGTGTGTTTTTTTAATAGTGTCAAAGATCAAAGAAATTGGATCTGAGGTGTTTAATTAAGTCTGTTCACAGACAAATGGTCTTGATGAGTGACAGGCTGACACGGTGGAGTCCACCAGGAAAAACAGCAATTAGAGTGAACCTGTGGACTCCACATCATGGTCTTTTCAAGTTCAAGCCACAGAACTGATTTAGAAAAGAACTAACATGATGTTGACAGAGAATCAATAATGAAAGCCACCGTACAATATTTCACTAACGTGAAGTTGCTTTAACCCCACCTGTAATTCAGCACTCTTTCAAACTGTACGCAATTCCAATTCTTCTGTGGTAGTATTTTATGAGTATGCACGCATGTGATTTTTTCCTCCTTTCAAAAAAGCATTGGAGAAAAAAATTACCCATTATGAATTTAAGAACTCCAGTGAAATCACTGAACTTTATATATACTAAACATACATCAAATAAATTTGAGTCCCATTGGAGATAGTGACAAATACTTTCTGTGACTTCACTCAGGATAGAAATTATTAACGTAATGCAAGGCAGTGTAACATAAATGATTCTGTCTCCGGGACTAAGACAAATGTTCACATTTGTATATCTGCTGAGAGGAATTAAATCCCTTAACAGCAGAGCCAACTAAGCAGATGAAATGCCAGGTATCATTTTTATTTTGCTAAGACATGAGAGAATATACTATTCTGACTTTGTGGAAATAGGAGAGGATTTGGGAAGGCCTGCACAAAACACAGCCAGTCAGTATTCAACAGAGTGCTTTCTTGTTTTCCATTTTTTTTATATGCCCTTGTAGCAAGTATATTTGGTTATGCATTTATGTATTTTAATTGACTTTTATCTGAGCACAGACCAATATGTGCAGTGCCTGTTGCCTTATTTAGTAAATGAGCAGAATGATACTCATTAAATTCACTTATAACAAAAAGCCCACAAATATTAAAGGCACATATATAGGAAGAAGCAAAAGCTGCTCCATGTCTAGCTTTACTTCTTTTTGGACTGCCACCTATTTACTGTCAAAGCGGTTTCACTGTTTATCATCTTAGCATTCTTATTTATTGTCATTCATTATTATGCAAAATATATTTTTTGTATTTTATGTATACATCTATGTTTATTTAAGAAGAACTAAGGTAAGACTGAAGTTCAGCATGTTGCCTACACAAACAACAGTCCCCGGTTTATATATTTTTAATCCAAAATTGAGGGTGTTACTCTGAAGAATGAGAGGCAAAATCAAAACAATATTCTCTATTTTAAAGATTCAGCAAAATGTTGTTCAGGTAAGCTCAGCTCAGCTCTAATTGGATAGATCTTAAAAACACTTCAAGTTTACACCAGCAGGCCATCATTCATTAGTAAGATAATGTTACTCACCCTTCTGTTCTTTCCTTCCTAGCCCTTACTCTGCCACCTGCCTGCCTTTTTCTCCTCCTCACAGAATATTCTCAAAGTATCCCAGATCCTCTTTTACCCACTGCCCCCCAGAACTGGGTAAGCAAGAAATCTTAAATACCATAGCGTATTTATCCACTTATCAAACATAACCCTGTCATGCATAGGAAGCCAAGATTATTAGAGTCAAGAGACATTTCTTAAAAAGTCATCTATGGAAACACACCAAAGTGACAGGAGATGTGCAAGCCTTCTTGGGTCTGCCCACCCAGCTGACTGGTGTGTTCTGGCTGGATAGTCACACGGCTGGACTGCAAACTCTCTGCCCATATATGACATAAACACCTGCTAATAAGCAATACGCATGCTATTGTGAGATGTTAAGAGCTATTTTTCCTAGTAGGTTTAATTTTTTTCCATCCACTCTTTTCTAATGAAATCACTATTGGATATTGGTTCCAGAAACACAGCAGTTTTGTATTGTGCTAGGAAAAATGTTGTCCTAATAGATGAGACGTGGCAAAAATCTTCCAGTATAACATGTCTTGAGGTGTGGATAATTGGATGTGAAGGATCACATCCTCCTCCTTTCTCTGTGACCTTTACCAGGGAAAAGACCAATTGGTTAAATGCCAGACACTTTGCTCAAAAATGACTGCACAGGAACAGAAGTTTAAAATAAAAGTTTATTTTATGACAGTGCTGTTTAGAAGGGAACTTGAAGCAATTGGATTCCCATTGGCAGATGGCAGAACGCAGAAGTAGTGATGCTTTACCTTAAAACAGAGTTCTGTGAGAAAACCTTTGAGTTCACCACAGGGTATCCTCTGTCAGGTTTTCCCGAGTGATTAGAATTAACTTATCGTCCTGGAGGGGAAAAACAGGTGACAGTTACTCCTTCTTTAAGGAGTGGAAGTCCTTTGATTTGGAAGTTAGATTCAGAACTACTGTAAGGAGCAAGTGAAAGCTTTTTCTCCACGCAAAGCTCTGCTGTCAGCTAAGAGGAAGCTATAAAGAATATGGTTTCTGCACATGCTCTGTCTATTCCATGGGATTGTGTATTACTAATTTCTTTCCATTCTTAATGTGCTCCTCATTTACTCTTGAGATGTCATTTCAAAGCAGTTTCTTTCTAGCTGGGGGGGAAGAAGAGCGCACGTGGGATTCTCTGCACTGGGGCATGCTGAGTTCACTCTCACTAGATGTTTGCTAAATCTTTCTGATACTGAAACAAGTTTCTTGGAATTAACGTGTGGCAGTTTTTTCAATTAAACATTTGCTAAAGGCTTTTAATGTCCTTATCTGTAAAATTCACTGTAATGCCTTAGATTAATTTGTTCAAGATTGTGTAGTGCTTTGGAAATGCAAACTACTACATAAGAAAGAAATGCTATTACTTTACAATCTTCTAGATTCTGCAGTCCCATGACTCCTTTCTGCTAAGGCTTCCTTCCAAGGCTGGAACTGTTTTGCTTAAAGCTTAACTTACCTAACAGAAATACTGATCGATATCAGTGTATGTGCAGGATAATTTGCATAATTTTATAAGATAAACATAAGTCTATGTATTAAGGCTTATATTTAGCTCTAACGAGCTCTAGTATATTTAAAGCGTGACAAGGGCAGATGGGACAATCCCAGCTATAGAAAAATGTGCATCTCCATTAAATAAAACAAAAAGTAAAGAAAAAAAAAGCCAACACTCTGGCAGCATCCCAGGAAGGTACAGAACTTTATGCTGATGTCTAATAATTTGTTGCACTCAGATCCTGAATTCTTCAAAACAGTAGTTTTCCGTTTCAGAATTTGAATGTCACTTAAGGGCTTAAGGGAAAACCTTATTTATTTCTTGTTGCAGTATGTGAGGTTCCTACAGGGCTTTCAGCTATGGAAAAGCCCCAAGTGAACTCTCTTTTTTTCAGATATGATATAGAATCACAGAATATCCCAAATTGGAAAGGACCCATGAGGATCATTGTGTCCAACCCCTGTCTGCACAGAGGAGCACCCAAAAATCAGATCATATGACTGAGAGCATTGTCCAGATGCTTTTTGAACTCTGGCAAGCTCCCTGCCATTACCACTTTCCTGGGGAGCCTGTTCCAGTGCCCGTTCACTCTTACTGAAGAACCTTTCCTTGATATCCAATCTGACCCTTCCCTGACATAGCTCCATGCTGTTCCCTCTGGTCCTGTTGCTGTCACCAGAGAGCAGAGATCAGCGCCTGCCCTTCTGTTCCCCCTTGTGAGGAACCAATAGGCTGCAATGAAGTTTCCACTCATTCTCTTCTCTGGGCTGAACAAACCGGGAGACTTCAGCTGCTCCTCATACCTCTTCCCATCTGGAACCTTCACGATCTTTGTAGCCCTCCTTTGGACGCTCTCTAATAGTTTTATGTCCTTTTTGTGCTGTAGTGCCTCGAATTGCACCCAGTACTCAAGGTGAGGCTGCATCAGGACAGTGTAGAGTGGGGCAGTCACTTCCCTTGACCATGCTTGATGCATCCCGGGATACAACTGGCCTTCCTGGCCACACTGCTGACTCATGTTGAACTTGCTGTCAACCATGACTCCCAGCTTCCTTTCAGCTGGGCTGCTCTTCAGCATCTCATCCCCCAGTTTGTATGTATAGCCAGGTTTGCCCCTTCCCAGATGCAGACTCTGGCACTTGCTCTTCATGCAGCTGGTGGTTGCACAGCTCTCTATTTTGTCTAGACCACTCTGAAAGGCGTCTCTGTCCTTGATGGAGTCAGCTGCTCCGCACAATTTAGTATCATCAGCAAACTTGCTCAAAGCACCCTCTAGTCCTACATCCAAGTCATTTATGAAAATGGTAAAGAGCTGACCCTAAAACAGAGCCCTGGGGAACCCCACTAGTGCTGGCCAGCCTGATGTAAACCCATTTACTGTAGCTTGTTATATGTAACTCTTCAACTCAAACCATCAGCCAATTGCTCATCTGTCACTGTATGCTGGACATTTTGGCCAGAGGGATACTGAGAGAAGGAGTATCAAAAGCTTTACCCAAATCCAAAATAGATAACATCCACTGGCTTCCTTTGACCAACTGTATTTAATACCTGTATTTAATACCTGTATTTAATACTTAAGGCCCTAATTAGATTACTGTTTAATCTGATATTTAACTGTCATAGGTTGCAGTAGCACTTAAGCAAATGTGTGTATTTTGTTTTCTTTTCTGAGTGCACAGCTGTGCCAAAAAATGCTTTCGCTGAGCCAGAAACCAGTTCCCCAGCTTCTCTCCCAGTTAGACCTGTGCATTAATTGCTGATCTACATTGGTTTTGAATCTTTAAACTCAGAAGAAGTCACGTGTAGCTTGACAGGAAAACGCTTAACTGGGAAGAGACAAGTTCAAATAGTAGAACTGTGGTATTCTTTGGAAGAATGCCTAAAAATAGCCTTTTCCCCCATTTTTTCTCTGAAGTAGCACAACTGCAACAATGTCATCATTTCATACGGATTTATCAAAAGACAACAAAGTCTATTTCAGCATGAGGTATTTTTCATTTTCTGTGGGTACCTAAGACTCATTTGTTGCATTCATTTGGATTGATGAACCTCAAAACCAACAAGACTCTCACATCTTGCAGGGAAATGTTACATGGGTTCTGCTCCACGTTTGTAATTTTCTGTGGTGTCTGTGGCAGTGTTTCCAACTTTAGTGACTGTTTGTTCCTAGTTTCAGTTACAAGGATTTCCTCCATCATCTGTCATTTTTTAGACTCACAGGAACCCACTGTGCAAGCAACTGTGGCAAATCTGTTCATTAGTAGATTCACCAATTTTGTCTTTTTTCTTTCTTTTCTTCCTATTCTAAGGTGTTCTCTCTATCAGTGTTGCCAGCTGTGTCCTATTTCCAAAGCTTCATCTGCAAGCACAAAACAGCTTGCAACACCGAGGTAGATTTTAGCAGATTAAAGATTGCACTGTAATACACTAGACTTAATCCTAACGCCAGTAAACTCTTTATATGCTATCCTCCCCTCAGGATTACAAAGATTTATGTAACCATATTTTTTCACATCCCAAGGAGCTTAAAGGAATAGATATAGATTGTTCTGGGTGTTGAATAAAAGCAGTAAGCCCAGACAAAGTATTTTTGTTCCTCAGATAATGTACCAGAATGTAGCATTTTCAAATTGAATGGTCATAGAAGACACAGCTGAAAGGGGTGAAGGGGCAGACAAGAGCAAGGACAATTATTTCTCAATAATAATAACCACACTGGTTATTCTGAAAGTGAATTATCTGTTTTTTTCTGTATTTCTAATTTAAATGGCAGATGTATGTAGGACACTCCAAAAGTAATGCCTCCTATTTATTTCCATGGAAACTACAACAGATACAAAGAGCACAATAAGACTATTTGTTAGAGCAATTCTCAACTATAAAACATTATTTTTCAAAATAGATACCACTGTAAGCTATGCATTTTTGCCAGTGATGAACAAGAGCCTGAATGCCGTGCTTGGGAAAATGCGCATAACTATCCGGAGTGTGGCTTATCTTTCATGTTGCTGTTGCAACTGCTGAAATGCAGCACCCACCACCTCAGTCTGTGCGCACCTACTGTTTGGCCTCCATAAGCATTCAGCAAACATCAATGAATGCCAGTGGGTGCCATTTTTTTCCCCATGGAGGAACTGAATTCCATCCCTTTGCTTCCTATGCTCTTCCATGTCAGACCCATTTTGTCAGACTGCCCCTCTGCTGCCATCTGTTGCACAACAACAAAATGTAATGGGTTATTGATGTGAAGGTTCAACCTCTACTGCCACGTCACCAACATCCACCTTTGACACTGTGGGCCAACATTATAAATAGGACTCATTGCCTTTGGAGTAGCCCTCATATATTGAAGAATAGACTGAAATTTGCTGTCTAAAATTCTGCTCCTAGGAGTTAGCCTAAATAGATAGGACTGATTTTTTTCTTCTTAGATGTTTTCTTTTTATTTTTCTGAAAACTTTAGGCTCTTGTTTAGCATGGAGCTGAGCATCTGAACATGAGCACCTGGCCCTCAGCTTCCAACCTCATAACTTTGAGTTTTTGTCTGATACAACTGCACGTAGGCACATCGAGGAGCATTGGGTTTCCAGTCTTTATTTTTCCGCCAGAAAATGCGGACAAATTTTTGTCATCTCAAAGCAGCAACTACTGACATGAGAAAGGAGTAGTACGTACATATAGCAATTACATGTCTCTGTTGCAGGAAAAAAAATATTTTCAAAACCCCGAGCGTCGTGTTTTCAGCTTATTCACAATGCTCCTATCTGTGTCGGCTGTTTCTGACATTGATCTTACTCCCAGAAACTTACACTGAACAACTCTGAATGCGGCTACGAGACTGAGTGTCATTCTTCTAGTATTTTTGGACAGGGTCCAATAGAAATAAATAAATAAAAACAAGAAATCCATTCCCCCTCTTCTAAGTCATTCCTCAAATCTTTTTTTTAAATAAATCTTACCGTTTAGTTTCATACGGAAGCTAAGAAATGCAGTATATTAGTTTGTTTTATATTCTCATACTAAACCCAATAGCATTATTAATAACGTTTTTTACAGAGGAAACTAAAAAATTATGGGAACTTAATTCAGCTGAAGATGTATCTGCCAATTCGTCAGTTTAGATAAATCAGCAGGAATTATTTACTGGAGTAAATGCAACAGTTTTCACAGTCTGGAAATGAATCCCAGAAAGATAAGAATGTAACAGCTATAATTCTGCAGAAGGCACAGAAAGGCCTAAAGTGTTCTTATTGGTATGCACTCATAAAATATGCACATTTCTGCAAAGACTACAGGAAGTAGCAGAAACTCTTCTAAAAGATTTTACTTGATTAATTTTACTGAAATAGCAATAAAATTTCAGTGTAGTGAGAACAATGTTGTGTACATCTGACATAGGATGAGGAGTATGGAAAGGAGGCAGCTAGCAAATATATTCCAGGTTAAATGGAGGTAGAAATTGCATAACAGGGTGTAGAGTGAGCAGACAGCGTGGACTACGGAAAGAAATATGAAAAAAACACAGAGAAAGGGCATACATGTATTGAGAAGAGGAATTTACAAAGGCAGAGACACTCTCATGCAAAGGCATTCGAGTGCTTTTTTTCTGTCTTTCCCCTGTGCCTTAGCTAGAAAGGGTCCAGGAGGCAGGTATCTCTTAGAAACAGAAAGCAGCCTAACGGAAACCACATTAGTGTAGGAGATCTCTTTTTCTCACGTGCAGAAATCATTGCTTGTACTGCCAACACAAAAGATGTGAGTTTTACCACTCCATATATTTAAGTACAAATGAACAAGAGAATGGCTATCAATTGTCAATTTCCACTAGTAGAGACAGAGAGGTCTCAGTCACTGAAGGCAAGAGTGTTCTAACCAGATAGATTTGACAAATCAGACAAAATTTATTTCCAAAATAGGTTTTTAAAATACTTCCAGTGTTCACTCTGATCTTAAACTTCACTTACACTGAGTTTGGACGTATTCACATTGTAGTGGTGTGCCTTTAATGTTTATTATAACAGAACTGGAAAAAAATATCTTTGGTATAAAAACTCACTTTTTTTTGTAAGACTACTAAATGACATATGAATCTTTTTACTTAAGATTTGCCTCTGATAGATTTTAGCATTAAATATTTGGAAACTATCACCTTGGTTAGGTGTGTGCTAGATTATGTTTGCCTACCAGTTTTCTAAATCATGTTCTGTAGGAAGCATACTAAGGATTGCAATCAAAGTTGTTTTACAGCCAGCAATGTATCAGGAGCTGTCATGTGTTTTTATGTCTTGCCTACTGGAGAAGCTCTTTAAATAACATTATCAGAACCATGAATATTCTAAATGCTGATGTTCTCTCAATGCAGATATTTAGCTTGAGCTTTTAAAATTTTAAGGGACGTAACTGCACGTGTGATTTGCTGTCTCCAGTCCTCTTTGACGGAAGGTTAGTGTAGCAGAGCATATCTCTAACTTAAAGATTGATTTCTACTGTTTTCAGGGTGAGTGGAAGCCTTTACCTTTTATTTACCCATGCCATTTTGACATGATTTACCTCTTTCCTCTATGTTGTGACACTGTCTAGTCTGCAGCATTTTGATTGTATTTTGGGGGGTTTGTTTTGTGAAGGAATGAAAATACATTAGAGTTAAACGTGATCCCAGGAGATTATGAATCTTTTTACTGAACAGGACAGCTACTCAAATGGGGTTTGGCCTATTAGAATGACATTTGTCACTACCAGAGGATTTTTTTATTATTATTTTTTTAATAAAAATGTAATTTTAATTGACTTTTAGAGGAACAAAAGTGTAATAAAGTAGCACTACGCCCCGAACACCTATCTGAAACCTCCAAAGGCACTGCTAACACATGAAAATACTGGAAGAAAACATAATCCTGGCATACCACAATAGATGGAAACGTATTAGAAGAAGGTAGCTAGCCCTCATTATTGTTCAAATGAGTAGAGACACAGAACAATGTTTGATTTCACTATGCTTCTTGAATTGCTTCAGCAAGGTGCTTATTCAGTGGGCAGAATCACAGGAAAGAAGAAAGGACGAGAGAAAAGCATCTGTTGTACAAAGCAAAGTCTATTTATATCTGGTACCTCAACAATGACTTTTATATAAAGGAAAAGATAGAAAATGTTGAAGTGTCTCTTGCAACAAATGGTCATTTTAAAAAGTGGAATTTCATCACCTTTTCAGAAGTGCATAGAGCCTTTGACAGCTGTTCTGTAACTAAATGCAGAGAGAGATATGAAATGCAGCACTTAGCATTTTATCAGCCATACAAGAAAAATAAATGCCTAGTTGGTCGCTTTTATAAAATGAGTGAAAAATGCTTCCATTTTTGGTGGTGCCTTACAATTCAAAATATGTGTTCTGCTTTTCCCCTGTATTTTTTTTCTGTTAAAAAATATACTGAATGCTAATTTGGATTCAACAAATGGATCTAACGTTGCAGGATATATGTAGCACCAGAACTATGTTTGTAGAAAAGGAAAAATGTTATTTAGAAAGCATTTCAGTGTTCTCGTGCTTCTTATGCTGTCTAAATCCTGGGTAAGCCTGCGTCAGTTAGGTCTGTTTTTAAGCCTATATCAAATGCAGTAATTGCTCTGTTACCCTGAAACTGTTAGTGCTCTGCTGAAAACACTGTAGAAGGGGCAGTGTCTTCATTCCTGCTGGCAAACACAGAGGCCAGCACTGAACAATGCAGAGGAATTTGGGTAATGGCAAAAACCCACCTGTCCTGGATTTGTTATCACAAAATTATTTGGAAAGAATTGTAAGGTTTGGTGGCAGTGATGGAGACTACAGTTAAACCATTCTTTTAGAACAAAAGTCGCTGCAGTAGTGTCAGATGTAATAAATCAAATAGTGCAGTTCTGCCAGCTATTTTTCAATGTATTAGTGAGTACTTATAAACTTAGGTTAATTTAACTGCGTGCCTATGGTTAGTCAGGAGGTGATAGTCCTACCTGCTTTAGCGTAGATATATTTAATTGCTTTCCCTGAGAAGAAAGGTAAAATAAAAGTTAACACACGCTATAGATAGATAATATGTGAGTTTCCCTCTGCAAACATCATCCATCTGACGGTAAATATCCATCATGTCTGCTCTTCAGTTATCCTATTAGAAACAGTTCATGTTAACCCAAAGGATGGAAATTGTTAGCCAGAATCCTTTGAAATAACTGTGGTAAAATGAGCTTCAGCGATGTGATGAGTTATCTTCATCAGTTGCCTAGTCTTGGGTATGAGGTTGTCTTTCTTAATGATACATGTGGGTAAAACAGATACAACATTATTCTCACCAGGTACTGCATAATTAGCTGTGCCTACTTATCCACATGCAAATCATTAGTAACAACTGCAAAACTCAGCTGAGAGCCAGGTTAAAGAAGAAAATACAGAAATCAGTAAGAAAGATCTGAAACTGAGCTGAAATATCTTTGCATCTGAATACTAGTTCTCCACGCTTTTTGGGGCAACCTTCTATTTATTATTGTATATACAATATACATACACAGGCTGATAATTTTTATCCTAACAGAAAGTTGGCAGTTTCTTCCATAAAGACACTCAGTTGCCTGGCAGGTACGGTGGTTATATTTTGTTGCTTTTTTTGTTCTCTGTAAAAAATAAGTTGTCAGCCTTTGAAATCAGCAGTCAAAATAGATGTGCTGGAAGCTAGTTGACTTAGAAACTCATTTAATACAGATGCACCTTCTTTGTAATTAGATTAACAGATGTTATTAACAGGCTTTGGGGTGTGGATATTCTAATTTCTCATGAGATGGCAAGACAGTTCCATCTGCTTCTGGGCGCCAAGTAAGTAGCAGTGCTTACTTCTAAGCTCATTATCCTCCACAATAGAAGTTCTTGATTTACCCTAGTGCTGTCTCAATGTTAGTAGTGGTTTTATTAATGAGCAGTACCTATTCTACAGTGTAACTTATGGGCTACGGTGGTAGAATCATTTTTATGTGATCTTAGAGCAACATGTGATCACAGCTTGTGTGTTTGACATGCGCAGCAAGTGAAAATCTGTTGCATAGCTCTGCAGAATGAGCATATTCTATACACGATAATTCCTGTTCTGTGTACAGCTAGGAGAAATGAATGGAGCAATTCTCTTCTTATAGACAGAGATAACTTATCCACCAAAATATCTCTATCTTCATTTATATAAAGATTAGCCAAAGCAATTGTTCCATGCTTGAACAGTCCAAAGCTTCCCCAGGTTTCTTTTCTTGAGAAAATATTAGAAAAGTTTGTTGCAAATGCTGATAATTCATAAAAATCTTAACCTGTTAATGAAATGAGAACAATTTTTTCTAGAAACTGGCACGTATTCCAGGAATAAGAGGGGAATTGTGAATAACTTGCTGCGTTCTTCATCGTCTCTACTGTATTTCGTTGTTGTTTTTGCTAGTGTATTTTCCAAAAATTTTACTAAACTGGGAATTGATATAGATTGGCTGCAAGTATACACAGTCAAACTAGCTGATTAGAAGACAAGTTTTACTGAGATGCAAAGCTGTTTCTAGGTGTCTACTTTCCCTACTCAATAATACCATGTATTATAAACCTTGTCTGCACTCAGGTCAGGATATTCAAGATGAGTTTCAGAGGTGGTTCAGGAGAAATTGTAACTTTCACATTTCCTTCAGTTCATTCTGCTTGACAAGCCCAGACTGGCTCAGACGTATTCCTGGTTTTTGATGCAGAGCTTATTGATTTGTACAGATAGCTTCTAAATTAACAGGTGCATGGGAAGTCTGGGCTGGTGTTTATTTACATGCTAGGGCAACCTGGTTTAGCAGGAACACCAACTGAAAGTATACTAATGTACATATTGCACATCCTTGCTTTATAATAAAACTCCCCCCCCCCCAGCATTCTGGCACATAAATTATACTAGCATGGTTGCCTTTTGATTAAGACTGCCTGACATCTGACATTACATTCACTGATGTGTAACATTCCACCACCATACGCATTACCTCTACATTTGTCCCTGTGCTTAATCAGAATGAATCAATCATAAGTATTTTTTCTGATGCATGAGTCACTACAGCCATGACTTTAGCAGGCTCTGTAGAGGTCACAGTGAAGAGTGGAGGTTTGTCCATAATAAGCCTTGCTTGAATTATTATTATAGCTATTGTAGAGTGCTGCAATAAAATAAAGTAAGAATGTAGATGTAAAAGACTTCATTGCAGTTGCGTTTTGTCTCTCAGTATTTAGAACAAAGTTTTCCACACCCAAATTAACTTCTGTGTACTTTTTATCACATTCAGAACAAGAAAAGTTTACCTTGCTTTAGCTCAAACTGTGAGAATAATATTAAAGGATGCCTCTCAATTTAAAACTCATGTGAGAAATCTCTCTGGTGGTAATACTCAGCACTCAGACTGTTACTGTTCCTTGGTGAAGAGCATTCAGACCTTTCTGAATTACACTGTGCTGTTTGAAAAATGGGAATCTATCTGGATTGATGGTACATTTACGTGTACATTATCTTTGCCTATGTACTCCAATGGGGCATCTGTCTTTAATCTTACAGAATTTTGACAGTGTGTCTCATAAGCATACAAATTGAGCAAGTTTCTTTTGCAAACTAATCAAGTTCCCGCTGACAGCCTGAACCATCTTTCTATTTTAAGTGTGATAACATATTCATCCTCCTCTATCAAGTAATGACTAATGGATAAGAATATTAACATCTTTCCCATGTTATTATGCAGCTTTCAATAATCTAAGGAAATAGAAAATAGAGATTTTACAGGTGGAATCTGTGATGTTCATTCATTAAACTGTTAAAAGAAAGTGGAGAGCACATGGAATGCACAAAAATGAACTATGAACTAATATGATATTTATGATCTGTGTAATGGCATAGTTATTCTTATAAAATTATTATAAATTGTTGACTGAATGAATGGTATTTCTATCAAGATTTGTAATGACATTCAGTGGGTTTGCCCTTCTAGCAGCGTTTTGTCCATAAAAGCTGTGTCTGATTTGGCTTTATAAAAGAAACTCAGAACAAGAGGACAAGGAATGCTTAAAGAACCTCATATCATTTGTGGCTAAGCATGCTACAGGATTGTATGTGAAGAGTAAACCTATTAAAATGTATTTTGAACTCTATGTTATTTATGTTTTTTAGTTTTCCCCAAATGCAAAGAGGTTACTAAGGCCTTGAAACTGCAATTATCTGTCTTTAGATGGGTCTCTATACTAATGTATAAACCCCTGACTTTACATGTTGTAAGCACAGATATGTTGTTTATATAGCTTATTTTTAAGGTTCCTCTTGTATCAGTTTAAGTGACTGACTGCATACATTATTTTAGTGGGAAGCGTGTGAGAATTATTCATCTTGGGTTCAGGCTTTGAGAATCATATCATCTGCTTAAGTTAAAACTGTGCCTGCATGGCGCAACCCAGTGTCATACGAGTGATGCCTGAGCTGGCCTGGGCACAAATGCAGTGCTGCGGAGTTCTGTGTGAGGTCATTTACCATTCCTGTGTGTGGCCTCTCTGAATCTCCATGGTTAAGTTATAACATGCCTCCTGATTTAGCTTTGTTACTCTACTATGCTTAATGTGGATGAAACTCAACACTGACATGCAAAAAAGAAAATCTTGAGTGGTTCCTGATGGGGAGAAACATGGTACAAGGGGAAGAAGCTGGGGACAGGTGACTTGTTATTTGCTGCAGTTACTGCTGGGCGATAGTAAGGGTGGTAGGGCTGGATGATGCATAGCTACCGAGATTAGATCAGTTTGTCAGTTCCTCATATAGAAAGTAATCTGAAAATATATTGTGCATATGTACTAATTTTTTGACTTCTTATCAATATAAGACTTGAACTTTTCAGATTATGTAGCTCTTTTATTTTTAATAAAGGAATGGCTTTAGCATGCATTACTGGACTAAGTACATGCTGATGGATTAAGAGAATTAGCATATTTCCAGGGTTGGTATTTTTCTGCTAACACTGATTTCCATAATGAATTTGTTCAGGATGCCTGAAAATGTGGGGTCTGTTGCTCTTGGACATGGTTTTAATGAATAGATTTTTTTTTTCCCATTTTTGCCTTAAGTATTTTTGGGCATTACACAGTCCAAGAAAATGTGAATTGATGGCTTTTGCTGGTGAGCAGGGCACTACAGAAAACCTTCAGTGTTTCACTGTCTTCAGGTAGTGACCTCACATGGGGGTTGGTTTAGGGCTATTTTAGATGCGGGGGTTCCAAAGTCAGTTTCGTTTCATCACAGAGCTGTGCAGACCCAACGCCAGCACCAGAGCCTCACATCTCTCATGCGGTGGGAATCTTTAAATCTGCCCCACATCCCTGCTGCTCTACCTGGCCAGGTAACTGGTAGCAAGCAGTAAGTTGTCTTTTACATGCATTTGTGTCCACAAATTTCAGGTGAATGGTGGTAACTCCAGCCACACTGCAGGGACGCTTTCCCTCTATTTTGGCCTTGCTGTCCACACATCTTCCAAAGTGCCTAGGTGTCTGGAAATCACCAGCTTGCTGAGACAGTATTTACTGTTGCTACAAGCAATCGAAAGCGAGATCTTGTTATGGGACCGGGTCTCCAGATAACCCTGAAGAAAAAATGATGCAGTCCATTGTATTCATCAAAGGGGAAAATGTGGAAATCGGAGGCCAAAAAGATTTATGACAGATTTTATGCAGAACTCCAGCTGCGGGTTAAAGTATCAATCGTGATACTGCACACTAGTCTAAATCTTCCCTGCACATTATTTTATTTGCCAAATAACTGGCCCTAAAAACATTTATCTTCTTTTGAAAGGATAGAAGAAAGGCTGCAATAAACCCCAAAGCAGAATGCTGGGGAATGTTTTCACTTTTTTTTTTTAAACATAGGACCTTGCTTCTTGGGAAGTAAAAGACGATTTTCAGCATGAATTCTGGGAGGTTGCACAGCCTTCTTTGCAATATCTCTACATATGCTCTAACATCTTAAAAGTGATGAACGAAGACAGAAAATTTAGATTAGATTTGTTAGACCAAAATGTTGGAGTGTTGCTGACAACAACCAGCAGCAAATCAGGGAGGTAGTCTGCACATTGTAACGACAACCTTAAAAAGGACCAAATTATCACTGATTTAGATGATAATAGTGGAATCATAGAGTCATTAAGGTTGGAAAAGACCTCTAAGATAATCTAGTCCAAAGATCCACCTCCCACTAATATTGTCCACTAAACCATGTCCTGTCCCTTAGTACCGCATCTACACATTCCTAGACCACCTCCAGGGGCAGTGACTCCACCACTTCCCTGGGCAGCCCGTTCCAGTGCAGACCGCTCTTTCAGAGAAGTATGTTTTCATAAAGTCCATCCTGAATCTCCCCTGGTTCAACTTGAGGCCATTCCCACTTGTCCTTTCAAACTGCTGAGTTCAGGAAGGAGAGAAAAGCTGGTTCTGCAGTTTTAAATGAATTTGATGACATACATGGACATTGTGCATAGCTATCAACATCATGCCATATATTGTTTGTATTTCTTTCAGCCAGCTGTATCATGTCTCTAAGTAAATACATTAAAATAATTACATGCTGCTATTAGAAGTCTCCTATGAAAGTAAAAAGATTGAATGTATTTTCTTTCACTATATTCTTTTTATCATAGTCTTCAGGATATCATAATTATTGAAATTATTCACTTTAAAGTAGTATAGGTAGTGAAAGAGTTTCAAATCCAGTCTTACCAGTTTGTAGCTACAGGTATGAGTGCAATTGATACTATTGTATCATCAATACTACATCTGAAACGTGGACACAATTAAATGAACCTATATAGGTTTAATATCAGGATCATAAAATATAATTCATCATAAAATGCTTTCATTCCTATTTGCACCTTTGAAACTGTTTCTTTTAGGGACTGGAAGGAAGCTGAAAATTAGGACTCAAAACTCTGGAGCTTATTGCTGCAAAGGGATGGAATTAATTACAACTTATCTTTGTGGAAGCTATGGCAAATGAATAAAAAATCACATTTTTCTGACCCAATGTACCTAATATTTATAGAGTGTCTGACAGATAAGTATTTTCAGCATTGTGCATCATTTTCTGTATGAGAGAAATAATAATTAGTAAATGTCGTGATAGATCTTAATCATATATATTGACAAAATAATTCATTATTTTCCCAATTTTTTTTTTTTTTTTTTTTTTTACACCTTAGGTTTTTAAGCTGCTTGAAGAAGAAATCCAATTGAACAGAACTGGGATTTCCTAAGTTCCAGTGTCCATTTCCTATAATAAATAATGCAGGAATTTTAAGATTTTTTTTTAAAGTATTAAGCACAGAGATTATCAGTTCATTCAGTCAGGATTCCTACTGTACAATGATCCTTAAGATTGTCTCGTGATTGGAAAATGTTAACAGCAAAGAAATGGTTTTACCTGCCCTTCAGTTAAAAACAAAGCAAGAACTGTTTTCTCTAACAACAAAAATCACTAACAATTAACATGCAAAATCATCATTTCACAGATTGTTGGCCATGTAAACGCATTTAGACTTTGAAAAAGTCAGAATGCATTACATTTTAATCAAATTTCACAGCTACTGAAGTGAATTCCTGCTATGTTTGATTGACACATCTAACACAAATAATGCAATCTTTAAAGAAAAGGGTTACATTTGAGGTCAGGCCTGTGATTTTCATCAGCCTATGTTCAAAATGCATAGCTCTGCAAGGCTGTGGTTATTTCCAAATGATTCTATTCATTTGCTTTATCAATTTAATTTTTACCAACTATCCATACTAATGCTTCTCCAGGGGACTAAAACAAGTCTGATGAATGCTCTTACTTTTTGAGAACACAATAATAATTCCTTACCTTCTGTGTTTGTATGTTATTTTCCTGTCTTCACATGTTTAATGATATAGTCAGCTTTCTTTGTGTATCAACCAAATGTCAGTTAAATGGAAACATCCCTTAAAAAGCCATAAGTGATACAAAAAGTTTTTACATTTTTATGTGATTTCTTTGGTTGGTGTCAGTATTTCCTTGTGTGTTGTACTGCATCAATGTGATGGATACAGCAGGCGGTGCAGAAAAGGGCAAAAATGGCTTTATTTGAAAAAC
>JANHGO010000044.1:23024078-23086597 GCA_024606505.1 Aquila spilogaster | reverse complement strand
TACTACTGCTGCAGCAGCTATCCTGCTTTGAGGACCCAAGCCCATGATCTGTGCCATTAATGTAAGGCTCCTGATGTGGTGGTACTGCTCTGCATTCCAGTGTAATGCTTGGCGCATCTAGAGCTAGGCTTTGAGCCACTAGCAAAGCAGTCTTATCTGTACCTGCATCTGAATTCCAAGGCTGGGATAAATTCCAAGCTCAGCTCCACACTAAATGATTTCTCCTGTTCTTGTACAAGTTTTCCAAGAATCAGGTATCAGTTCAAGTTCTGTGGCTTGTCTTATCAAGGAACACCTCTAAATACATCTCTAAAAACTTCTTAAAGCCACATTCTCTCTCTAGCCTGAACTCATTTTTCCCTGCTATAATTTCCACCACAGCTTATGCTTAGTTATGTTTGTATTTATGAAGTTGTCTTTACAAAGAAAACAGCTGGACACTACTCCTGAATAGAAACTGAGGGTTTCTTTTTCTTTCCAACCTTCCTTTCCATGAACCACATTTGGCTCCACATGTCCCTCACACTGACTCTCAAAAGCATTCATTACTTCTGCATCACAAATCACAAGTGCTCTAGCAGAACCTTTTCTCTTTTAAAAGACAAGTCAAAATGTCCTTTCTTTGTTATGAGTGTCCTTAGTGCTATGAGCCTTATTCTGTAGTACTTTTATTGGCCTGATTCAAAAAAGCAGTGCTGAACATTTTATACTCTCTACATGCAAATATAGGATCCTATGAGGTTAGATGGGATCCAGTGTTAGTGGGCCAACTTCTCCTACATCATGCCGTAACTCATTGCATGTGCCTGGCTTCCTGGAAGAGTTGCTGTTTTGTGTCTAATGAGTCAGGCACTGAGCATGGCCATCACTTCTACTTATGAAACAGTCTACCTTTGACACACAGGTGAAAGCACCTCCCTAGTTTGTAATCATACCTGAGGGTGAATTGTGGCTTAGCAATTTTTATTAAATGAAGCATAAATAAGAGGGAAAAAACAACCATATACATATGGGGACAGGAAATTTGCAGGACAAAATATGGCTTACTTTTTCTTGATATATATAATACAATGTTATTTATTAATGGCTATACTTCAGGATTCAATTCTCAGTCAAGTTACATGTCAGTTGAGCAACAGTAATTGTGCTTGTGGGTTCCCTCAGCCCACAGCAGATGTAAGGTCACACAATTTAGCCTTTCTCTGTGAGCTAAGCTAATTCATGTCTCCTCACCTTTGCCTGAGATCACATAGCAAATGGTTGCTGGAAATTACCTTGCCCATAGCATATTGTTAAGATGCATAAATCTGATAGTAAATCTTCATCCTGAGTTTGCATGGTGTTTGGGAAGAGATATTCCTTTTCGTCTCTATAGAATCTAGTACAATAAAGTCAGACTACAGACTGACACTTCTACACACTGATGCAACCTCCACCCTAAATTTAGCTGTAAAGCTGGATGAGACTTTTCCCTTACGTATCTCCCAGGGTGTTGCACAATTACTCCCCTAACTGATACTGCTCTGCTTCGTGTACAGGAGATGGAGAATTATCATGGGAACATTCCGATGGAGATATCTTCCGGCAGCCAGCCAACAGGGAAGCCGTAAGTGTGACCTACAATTTAAAGACATAGTTTCCTGCTGTTCTGTGCATATCAGCACATTGGGGAAAAATGAGAAAAGGATGATAACAGGTCTGAATATCTACTGCTTCATCCTGGGTTCTGTGAATATACCCTTAATAAACTCAACCTGAATTCATGAATAACGCCGAATTATAAACTCCCATGAGCTCCTGTGGGCTCTGGATTTGGTCTTTGTTTGCTATGCAAGCATCACTTTTAAATCATAATTGCAAACACTTACTTCCCAGTTGACATATACACATGTATATATTTACTTTAGGGGATTCACTATCTCTGGGGCTAAGAGTATCCATTAACAACTTACTGCTCAAGAGATTATTTTTATAACAGCATTTGGAGAGAATATGAAGAGCTTTTAAGCATTAGGTGCACTACCTAAATATATGAACCAACAGGTCTTTGGATCAGTGAAAAGAATCTTGCCTTATAAAATAACTGCTGTAATATACACTATTCCTTCATGCCCATGGGTATTTTGGAAGATAATTCTCTGAAAACAACCAGTGTTTTTGCCCTAGAAAACCCACTGCACACTAGTACTACTACTACTACTACTACTACTACTACCACCACTACCACCACCACTTTTCTTTGCAAATAAAATGAGACCTCCCGGTCTGTAACACAGATTTTAGTACAGTTCTGCTCAGTCTGTGCAAAGCTAACCCTGGCCTTGCATGAGAGTTTAAAGCTGCAAGCAAACACAAAGCTGGACAGTTGTTCTGGACATGGTCTGCCACTGGTGCCCTAATAGAAAGCAATTTTGATGAGAAAAACTAGACAGGCTTACAATTCTTCTCATCTAACCTTAAAGTAGAGTAGACAACAGTAAAGTAGATATCTAGCTCTGAACACCATTTTTAATACATGGAGCAAAATAGGCCCTTCTGGGTTGTGATTCATCTCCTCATGATACAGAGATCCACAACAGGTCAGGTTCTAAAATTGCCTCTCTGTCCTATGACTTGATTAGGGACTTCAGATGACCAACTTAGATAAAGACACCTACACTGACATATATGTCTGGTGAGATGAGTTACAACTGCATATGTGTAGATGACTTCACTACCACGTTAACTATCTGCAAAACCTGAATGGCCTTTATTTAGTATGGTGCCATTCATTACATTTAATTATGTTTGATGATAGTGGCAACACTCTCGTTGCCTGTGTTAAGCTTCTAGTACAGTGTCTTTCCCCGTGTTCATTGGAATGAGACATTCACTTCCCTGCTCTCTTTCTGTCTCCAGAGACACTCATACCATCGCTCCCACTATGACCTGTCACCCAGCTCTGCGAGGCAGGTAGTCAACATTCCACGATTTCCCAATGCCAGGAGTAACCGGGGAGTCCTACCGGATCCCCAGCAAGCTTCAGGAACAATAGTACAAATCGTCATCAACAACAAGCACAAGCACGGACGAGGTAAAGACAAGTACTTCTTATAGTATTACTCTGGGTCAGGAATCAATCACATTCTCAAAATAGGCAGCAGAATCTTGGAAATTCATACTGGTATCAAGAGATCCAATGCAAATCAGGGAGACAAAAAGCAATAATCTATTAAGGATACAAAATTAGCTCTTAACTGAGATCAGTTGTGTCTACACATACAACAGTGCATTTCACTCTGGAAAGGCACCACACTATCATGTTGCTCTCTGAATTACTTCGTGGGATTGTGCTACGTCATTCTGAGAACACACGCAGTGGAACACATGCAGTGGTTACCAGGGAAGTGAGTGCTTTGTGTGATAAAGGACACCACGATGCCTTTAGATTCGCTAACTTGTTCACACAGTGATTTGTCCAGTAGAAAATTGTTCGTGGTTATTTTCTTTACACTGTCTCTCCTATTTTGTAACTTCACTAGCTGCAAACAGCGTATGTTTAAACTGCCCCACAAATCTCAGACCATAAAGCTTGCCATAGTATCAAGAGGTTTCCTGCCTCCAAGGCTTAGCAAATTATTCTTAAGAAAGACAATATAATGACTTGCCCCACCTTAAGCTAGTTGTCTGAGACAGTGAGATGCAATAGGTGCTTTTCCTCCTCCACGACTAATACTAGAGGCAGAGTAGGCAATTAGCCTGTACTGGATGCGTGAGCTGTAAGAGGCAAAGTCAACCAAGATAATGAATCTCACTCTAAGAATCCTTTAGTGCCTTCTGATAATATAATATAGGACATACTACATTATGGGGACAGCAGAACTTAGAGCCCATATGGCAAACCTTATCCAAGCATGACTAAGCCATATTCCTGCTGCATTACAGGAAGAACAAAAATAGAGGGAAAATATCAATTCTCCAGTTAGTGGGACAGCAGGTTTTGTACAATAAAAAGGGTGGGATGCTCAATTCCCACAGTGGGTGTACCTCAGTGAACAGAGGTCTGCAGGAACAGGCCTAAGAAGCCATAAAAGGAATAGCTGTAAGAACGTATGTTCAGAAGAGCATCTATCCACAAATGCCAGTCCGTATGCACTTAGAAACTACCCACAAAGAGTTAAAAGCCCTTGTATTAGGGCCAACTAATCATTTAAGGTATTAACTAACAGAAGGAATGTTGGCCATAGGATCTTTATTATCCACCTGAACAAGCATGAAAAAACATTCAGATCATGCCAGTGTTTTATGCTGAATCTAGGAGCAGGAATCTCCATGCAGTGCAATATCTTTGACATGTAATTCACACATGAAGACATCATCAAAGCAATTTCTAACTGATTTGTTTCAGCAAATAAAGAGCATACAGACGAATAGCATATTTCTGGATGCAGTATATAGTAACTGCCACAACTTCAGACACTCACTGCCTGGAGAGTGTCTGAGAGATCCCCATGAAGGAAACAGGAATGCTGACCATATATTTTCTTTTGTTCTTGTGCAGTTAACAAGTGTTTTATTAATTAATGCACATGCCCCCTGAGATGCATTTAAGCATGTTAAAAAATAAACACACAACAACTATCCTGACATGCAAATACTGTGCAGTTGCATGGATACAGATTTATCATTCTAAATATGAAGAGCACTAAAAACAGGGCATCAGGGAACTAGAAGTTATTTGCCATATTTTGGCTTCTACTGGAGGCTTCATCTGCTACCTCAGAGTAATTATTTAACTGTTCTGTGCCAAACAAACCATTAAAACAGAGAGAATATGTATCTACACAATGTCATGTATTATCCCTTCCCCTGTCACGGAGAAATCATGAAATATTTATGTTCATAAAGAATCTGGAGAACTCTAGCTGGTAAAAAAAACCCTCCATATAAGCATAAATATAATTAATAATATAGTATTTAAGCATGTGAGAAGCCTGCTGAGCAGCTGAGTACTTAGCAGTTTTGTCATTTATAGTTTTTTCTCCCATGTTCTTAGCATACAGATAACACTTTATTTGCTTTTATTTGAGAAACAAAACTGTTTCCTACCTCTAGAATAAAAAGCTGTCTTAAGAAAGAGTTAAAAAGTAGCAAATTATAAACCAAATGATAGCATAACCCTATGAAAGACAATACATTACAAAAAAGACTCCCCATAAATCTCAGTAACTCAGTAAAGTATAAGCCAGTTGGTCACATCTGTTACCAGTTAGATGTAAATTTCAGATTACAGATAAAAATTAAATTGCTTTTGAAAGTTACAGGCAAAATAGGAACATATTTTACAAATAAAAGCATTAATAAAAATGATGGCATATTAGAAGAATTAGAAATATTTACAACATATCCCAGCTTCACTTCAGTTGCTTTTAGAAATCAGGCAGTGCCCTTTCTTTCACCTTGTTAGGATAAGTTTGCATTTTTCTTTGTGTTTATAAAATATTTAAAAAGAAAGAAGCAAGGTTTATAGGACAAATGCAAACATGGTGTAAAGTGATATAATTCCTATTAACTGCCGGGTGACCCAGACTGGCTTCCACCAGGCATGGATTTTTCCACTCTCCTTGTGTCAGCAGTATTTCTCTGTCTCCCAAGGGCACTGATGAATAAATATTCTGAGGTGCTTAGATGCTATTGGAATGAAATTTCAGTCCCATATGCATCCTTTCATGTTAATGTTTCCTTGTGATTCCAAAAGCCAAATGTCTCTATATACCTATAGACATATATATTTCCACAAAGGACATTAAACTTCATTTTGCAACATTCCCTTGCTTTGTTCTATGTGTTGTGTAGCAGGAACTCTCATGCAAAAGCAATAAAAGGCTCAGGTGGCACTAATCCATCCTGCTGATAGCATGGCTCTCGCTGCAAAAGCCATGTTCAGCTAATGGTAAGAAAAGTTGTGCAGATGACTCAGTAGCAAATGTCATGATCCTGTCATCTGCAGATTCAGTTCTAGAAGGCAGAGCCAGTGTAGCACGCTGTGTCCCGTGTGTGGACCGAGATTAGGAGGGGAAGGAGGAGTGAGTTTTATAAGCTGGTTAATGATGCACAACTGAAATGCATGCACTGGAGAGGAGCTAGTCAAATACTTGACTCAGCCACCTTCACTGTTCTCAAAACAGTGATGGACACCACTGTCAGCAGAGTTGCAATCAAGGCAAAACTGCTCAGAAAAGGGTGATCGCAGGCTCAGACTCATTTTAAGTAGCGAAACTCCAAGTTAAAGTTAACAAGCAGAGAAATGGGCCAGAGACACTAACAAATTATGCATAGAGACACCGCTTTTAAGAAATGTGCATGAATCAAATGAATATTCATAGAGAGGTAGCCAATGAACATACCTTTTCCAGCTGTACTTTTTCTTCCTTTTCTTTTCTTTTGTAGTTTGTGTTTCAAATGGCAAAACGTACTCACATGGTGAATCTTGGCATCCTAATCTCCGGGCCTTTGGAATCGTAGAGTGCGTGTTGTGCACCTGCAACATCACCAAACAAGAATGTAAGAAAATTCATTGTCCAGAACAATATCCCTGCAAATACCCTCAGAAAGTAGAAGGAAAATGCTGTAAAGTCTGTCCAGGTAAAACAAAGTTGATCACAGACCACCTTTTTGCTGTGCATGTTAAGGGGCTTGGTTCAAACCTTCTGGTCACAATAAGATCTAATGAAAATAGCAATAGCTGTGCCCATTGTTCTAATGTGTGTGCAGAGGTCTCCATGTGAGAAAGGCAGAGCTGCCTGGCCAGCCCTGCTCTGCCCTGCTGTTCCTCAAATGGGGGGGCTTGCTGCTTGGGGCACATATGTTCTGCTCGGTCACTGCCTTTCTCTCTACTGTTAGCATGACTTCCTGACACCCATTTCCAAAGAAAGTACACAGAAAGTTCATTACTGTCAAAAGACTCTCCCATCCTTCCCCCACTCCAGTGCCCACAGAACCTTCAAATCATTTTCTAACTTGTGAAATTTGCATGGAGATAGTATCATTTCTCTTTTTTAAAGTGTACCAGAAGGATTCAAAATCTGATTATAAATTGATTGGTGTCAGTTATGTAACTTAATCCTTAAAATAAATACTAACTTATCACAAATTTAGCACTGTTTCTATGCTGCACTAATGATTAAACTTATGTAGACATTACTGGCTAAAATCAATGCCTACAACTAGTGAAAAATCTGCTAACATGAATCTGCTGATGGTCTGCCAAATGACCAGCCATGTTGCATATGATATAAAGGGTAAAGGAATGTCCAGTTCCCTTCTGTGCCTTTAAACTTCTTTTCTAATCTGTATGGCCCATTTCTATGTTTGTTTGGTGATGCATTGGGTGGAATACTCTGAGGAAATGAGTTGTTCAGTTGTACACAGAAATCCTTCATAGAAAGCACACTTCCCATTTTCTCTTGGTAGCCTTGCTTACTGGGAAAAAGGACGATGCAGTGGCAGTAGGCAGGCAGGAGGTGTGTATCTACATCCTTTTGGATACTTGTGAATCAGAGCGCCACAGCTTTTATTGGGCTTGTTTGAGATGAGAACAGTCAGCTGGCTAACGGGCTTCAATAGAAAATGTAATAGCAAAAAGAAAGTTACTGTCTTTTTCTTTGAGATTCTATGTGCCAATTTTTAAGAAAGCTGAACCTCTTCTTGCAGTCTGTCTTGTATGTATGGAGATTAGTTGTCTTGTATGTATGGATGGAGATTAGTATTAGTTATTAGGTTTTTTCCACAAACAGGAGTCCGAGTTTCTGAGTTGCATCATCTCTCTTACATTCTTGTCCAACGTCCAATTACCAACAGAGTAATTACAATTTCTACTTATATGCTCTACAACTTTAGGAGGTGGGCAAGAGATAACGTGCACTGTGGCTAGCTCAGGCTTGCACTGGCCAGCTGGCTGCTGCCAACCAAAATGCAAACCTTGTAGGTTCTACCTGCCCTTTTCCTCAGCAAAGCATTGATTTGGGTCTCTTCACTCTGTCCAACCACCAATTTTCATTTATTTATTTATTTTATCACCTCTGAGACTGCTACCATTATTTCAAATATGCTTGAAGAGTGGACAACAAGTTCAAAAATTGTGAGGAGTCTCACAGACCACATGGTTTTACACAGCTCATTTCCTTATGAAACTGGATTATAAATATGAATATTACCTTGCCACCATAGACAGGCTGTCAGAACCTAGCACAATAGAACACTATTAAATGTCTGGGGCTTAGCTGGAGATGGATTTGAGTGGCTATAGAAGTAAAAATTCTACTTTTAAACTAAACCTGCTCGGCTACCGGTGCCAAGTAAGTTCTGGAGGACTTGATTACAGCTGTACTATGTGTTTTGGGCTTTTTTTAAACAGAAGAAGTGCCAAGTCAAACCTTTGACAGCAAAGATTACTTCTGTGGGAAAGAGACATTTCCCGTCTATGAATCCATTTTCACAGAGGAAGGAGAAACCATCAGAAAAATTGCTGTAGAGACTGAAAAGCCACCTCAAATAGAAATACATGTGTGGACAATTAGAAAAGGTGAGTTGAGCAAGTTCTTTAAACAGTGTATCATCTTCCATTAAAATCCCAGGACAATTTACAAATCCAAGCATCTTGAGACTGCTGTTCTTCTGGCTATTTAGGATATCCCTATTACAGCCACTTCCAACATACTCAAGTCTTGCTGTACAAAAAACATTAATAACAAACAAAACTCTAGTTCTGTAAACTCCTACCCTTCATTGTGAGCCAAAGCACAATGACAAACAGGTTGTCAGTAATACCCTGTGTAATTTATTGCAGAGAAATACGTAGTAGGGTTTGAACCAAGTGCCTGGAGGTTCTTATTTAGGGTGGACCAAAAAGCTTTCCATTTAAATCAGTCTGCCCCGTCTGCCTTAGTGGTGCTACACCCATGATGGTCTAGAATACCAGCAAAAAATGTGTTAAGGATGGAAACAGTATCTTTTTACCAGACTACTGGTAAAAATAGAAAAAAATAGAAAAGCATCCAGAAGCCCAAGCACTTCTGTAAATCCTGAACTTTAGTATAATAGAAATTATCTCCAGCCTCCTAAAAATCCTATCTACTTAATGTACTTTAAGCAAAAAGCAGGTGATCCTCATAGGAAACCCTCATATAGTGCAGCCCTTTACAAAGAAATGATGCATGTCTAGAATGCACTTTAAAGCACAAAGCTCAAAGTCTGAGCAGAAAGGAAGTCACAGACGATCGGACAGTGAATAGCTACCGTGTGTGTTCCAGAAGCCACAAAGCCTTGTGATGATTTGACAGTGATGTTACCTGCTAGCTCATGACAGGCAAAATGGTATCTGACTGCAAAATGATACTGTTTTTCTCCAAGACACTGGGATTTGGGCTTCTGCTGTAATCTTACATTTACTCATTCTAAGGAAGGGTTCAGCTATGTTGGAAAAGAATTGGCTAATTCTCACACCCCTCATAAACTCTCCACAATTGTATATCCACAGAAGGGGAGTAGCAAAAAAACGGGGGTGGCAGACAGAATAAAAAAGAATAGGCTGAAAATCCACGTAGTTGGTAAAGATTATTTCACAAGGTGACTCAATGTGGCAGTAATTCTACACAAAGGCAGGACAGCAACCCAGGTTTAAAACAATAGCCACATTTCCAGTAACATGCACTTCTCATTTCTTTGCTGAAGGGATTCTGCGTCACTTCTATGTTGAAAAAGTGTCCAAGAGAGAATTTGAAGAACTTCCTTACTTCAAGCAGATAACAAGGACAACCCCTAGTAAGTAAAATTTTGACCTCTTCAAATTTTTCTTCATATAATCACAGCCTTGCAAAACCACTCTTTTTTACTCAACACAGTCAAACAGATGTACTAATTTTTCCTCCAGTACATGGCTCCAATATTTTAGAAGTTTAGATTTAAATAATCAAAATACAGCAATTTAAAATATAGCTACATATAACAGTAGTTCATGTCCATGCTGTCTTAGTCTCCTGTATTTTGATAAAATTTGATAAAATACAGGATAGGCTGTTTTCTGCCCACACTGCCGTAAGTCTGAAATACAGCTGATGTCAGCACAGCAGCACAATTTGGATTTATTTACGTTAACATGTCAAGTTACCCCAATTTTTTAGGAAGTCATTTAGAAGGGAAAAAATTCAGAGATGATTCAAGGAGTTTTCCTACATACATATACATTTGAAAGAAGCCTTTCCTATGTTCTTAACAATATCTTCATTATTAAAATCTGTCTTAAGGACATGTAATTCTTTTATCATTCTTGATTCAATTTCTTTTTTGTATTTCATCCAGCTTGTGATATGAAACTTAATTTGATAGTTGAATTAAGGTATAGACATTTTTAGTTCCCAGTTCTTTTGCATTACAAGTTGTCATTTTTTCTGAGGTCTCTAATTAGGCAAGGAAGTATTTTTCCCACAAACAATATATTCTTGATAATACAGGCTTAGTGAGAAGCAGACACCCTTTCATATAAAAAGTTTCCTAATTTTTTGCTGTCAGCCTTCCATATGTTTGTCATTGTTATTTGTAATACAGTATTCTAGTTACCAGGACAGCAGGCATTTCTATTAACATTATCAAAAATGTATAGAAATATTAATATCCAGCAAACACAGTTGGTGTTACTCACAGGTAGGCACAGTTCACGGTGTGTAAAACACTTTTAGACTTGTTGCTTCCCAACTTTTAAATACTTTGGTTTGCCATTAGAGTTAAATTTTTACATCACTCTGTTATAAAGCAGAGTATCCAACGTCATAAATGGTTGAATAAATAGGGTCAACTTAGAGTACTACTTAATTAAAGAAAGGAATAATATTCTGGTCCTTGTTTATTATTTTTAACAAAGTTATTTTGCATGGAATATGTTACGTGATTGTAAGATACTCTGAATATTTTCCATGGGAGGATTGGACATTCTCTCTTTGACCATTGTGAATCAGTTGGTCTAGAGAATGCTTGTAAATGTCTTCAAAGTTCCCTATGCCCTTTTCTCAGTCAGTATCTGTCTCCTTTGTATTTTTGTTTTCAGGCCAGTGGAAAATATTTAGCGAGGGAGAAGCTCAGATCAGCCAAATGTGTGAAAACAGAGTGTGCAGGACTGAGCTCGAGGATTTGGTAAAGGTTTTGTACCTTGAAAAGTCTGAAAAGGGTCACTGTTAAGGGAGACAGCACTGGAGGGAGAAACACAAGAAAACTTATGAAAACTTGGATCTGCAGCTGGACTGCAGGCTTATTTTGCTTAAGTCAACAGTTGCCCTAAAACCCAAAACTATAATGCAGTAATTATTCACATCATGCACAGCAAATTTGCTGCTTTATGTGTAGTGGTCTGTGTCAACCGTTCAAATATCTCCTCCAAAAGACTAGGAGGCTCTGTATTACTGGTGGGAGAAGGAGAAAGAGAGATTGTACTTTCCCAGAGTTGCATTTCTTTACAAGTTACAAAGAGAAAACAGAACATTTTTATTATTATTATTTGGCAAGTTATTCAAACTAATGAAAAGAAGGACACCTAATAAATGTGCAGGAGCTATGGAGAGCATTATTTCCTGTGCTGAGTTTATACCATTTCTGGTGTTGAAATGACTCATGGATTTTTTTTAGTAGTGGAGGAAAAATACAAGTGATACAATACTTGTGTTGGAGACATAAAAAACAGATTTAAACTAACAAACTCCTAAGCAGCCTGCCTTTGGGATGATGTCTTGTAGTCGAGCAAACTGAGTCCATAAACTGAACAGCAGGTGTTAGTGGCAATCACTATATTTTTGTAGCAATTTGAGCAAATGTTCGCTTTTAAGTGGTTTTCACTGTTTCCTCCACCCACTTCTCTAAAAAATGTAAAGTGTTAGCTCCCTATCACAGCCCTAATAACTTCATTCTTCTGGGCCCTATTAACACATGGTCTTGGCTGATAAACTGCCTTCTAAAGTGACTGCCAGAAGGTGGTGAAGTACTTGCCCTACTTTCAAAACACCTAGAGGGTTAAAACTCCTGATTAGTAACTCCTTAAGAGTTGTGGCAGTGCTTAATTTATTTGTTCCGATTTGTTACAAACCTAATCTTCTGCATTTTTCCGAGAGTAACCTCTCAATTCTCACACTTCAAGGACAGCTCTCTCCCATGACAAACACCAAACAGCTACAGCAGGCCTCTAGAACACAGCAGTTGTGTGGAAACTGTTATCTTTGTGAAAAACAAATCTGAGAGATTCTGTTAAATTTAGTATAGTGTGTCTACAGCGTGTTTAAGAAAGGTGGCTCTCATCTGCAGAAAAAGTGTAATTTAAAAAATGTTTTCTCTGAAGAGTCACTAAAATACTGCACTGCCTCGTGGCTGCGATGTTGGATTAAATCCCAAGAAGCAAGTGACTCTGCCTGCTTTTGCTCCCATTTTCTACTCCACAAGCAGACAGGAATACTGCTGTTCAAACACACGCTAGGAAACAAAGCTTTATGGAAATGGTGTGAGCCAGGGGCTGGGTCTTCACAGGGAGTGAAATCAACATTGACAGCAAGGATTTTGAGGTTTGTCATTCTGCCAGTGACAGCACTCCAGGGTGTACCCATTTCTAAAGCGACGAAGGTGGGGCAGAGTTCAGTGCTGAATGCCAAAAGCCCATTTCAGGCAGAGCTTCACCCTCCTGAGGGGATCCTTGTCTTGAGCAGCAAACCCTGGCAGCCTCCCTCTGCAACGCAGGCCTCGGGGCCAGGCTTCTTCGTGCCACCCCGGTCCTGCCCGCAGCGTCGGGAGGAGTGTAATGCAGGGCTTCTCAACAAAGAGGAGCAAGTGAGGAGAACAGACGTGAAGGTGAAAGAAAGGCTGAAGGGAATTAGGGGAATACATATAGGGTGATCTCAGGTCCTTAGCAATCTTGCCTGCGTAAAACCATCCCACTGTCCCTAGGCCTGGGCAGAGAGCAGACAGTATTTAGCAGGACTTCCCTCCCTGCCAAGCACTCAACGTGGTCCACTGCCTAACAGGAAAACATGCTAAAAAGGGAGCTCCTCCAGCAACCGCGTGGATTTGCAAGAACGAAACACTCTCACCTGGTATCAGTAAGAACCACGGG
This sequence comes from Aquila spilogaster, assembly GCA_024606505.1. Lineage (NCBI taxonomy): Eukaryota > Metazoa > Chordata > Aves > Accipitriformes > Accipitridae > Aquila > Aquila spilogaster. The sequence goes on along the minus strand of JANHGO010000044.1, from coordinate 23,073,474 downwards.
GGTCTCTTTCCAAGCCTCCATGGGCTGCAGGGAAATCCTCCGGGGTCCCCCCAGGGCCGCAGGGCCGTCCCCGCCGGGGGCCTGGCGCGCCTCCCCCCTCCTCCCGCCCGGCCCTCGGCGCGGCAGGGCTGCTCCTCACGCTTCGCCCCTCGCCGCCCGTCTCGCCCTTTCCTCAACACGCCTTCCCCTCGCCGAGGGGCTCAGCTGTGCCCTGCGCCGGAACCCGCCGGAACCGGCCGGAACCGGCTGGAACCGGCCGTGTCCGGCCCGGGGCAGCCCCTCGGCTCTCCTCAGAGGGGAGCCTGCCGCCCCGCGGCCAGCGCCTGCGCCCCGGCACCCGGCGCGGTGCGTCGCATCTGGAGGTGCTCTGGCATGGTAGGAATCTTCAAATCACCTCACGCCTCTGCTGCTGTGACTGCGCAGGTAACTGTTGACAAAGCAGTAATATGGGTTTTACATGGAGCTGTGGTAAGGGAAAAGGGTTAAAGCCTTGGCTATGAATTTCAGGTGTCTACTGATAGCAGAGGAAGAGTCAGACAAGGAACGCCCGGGTCCGGCCCGGCCCCGGGCCCCGCAGGGAGTACGCTTTCCCCTCGTTTTGGCCTTGCTGTCCACACGGCTTCCAAAGTGTCTGGAAAGCATCGGTCTGCAGCGCTGAGATTCAATGCTGCTACGAGCAATTGAAAACAAGAACCTGTACAGGAACAGGTCTCCAAATAACCCTGAAGAAAAAGCAACGTAACCCATCATATTCAGTGAGACACAGAATGTTGAAATCAGAGGCCAAAATTATTTATAACAGTGTTTATGCAGAAATCCTGCTACAGGTTAAGGTATCAGTTACGAAATTGCATAGTAGTCTAAGTCTTCTCTCTGTATTACAATATTGGCCAAATAGCTGACTGTTCCTAAAAACACTTGTCATCCTCTGAAAGGATAGAAGAAAGGTTACAACTAACTCTAAAATGGAGTTCTGGGAATATTTCCACTTTTTTCCTAAGCACAGAGAAGATTGCTTCCTGGGAAGTAAAGGTGATTTTCAGCACTAGTTCTGGGAGGTTGTATAGCCTTACATGTAATATTTCTAAAAATGCTCAAACATCTTAAAAATGATAAAGACAGACAGAAAAATTAGATTAGATTTTTGAGACCAAAATGGTGGAGTATTGCAGACATAAAATTCATCTTTAATTTGAGGGGTAGGCTGTAGGTTGTACTGACAACCTTAAAAAGCACTAAATTATCTCTAATTTAGGTGAGAGTATTGGAATTAAAATTATGATTTCCACATTTTTGTTTAATTGTGAGGAATGGAGAAATGCAGCCTTTCAAACTGCTGACTTCAGGAGCGAGAGAAAACTGGTTATGCAGCTTCAAATGAATTTGGTTACATATGTGGAGATGATGCATGCATATCACCTAATATGCACACCATATATTGTATTTCTTTCAGCCAACTGTAACATTTCTCTCTATAAATACAGTAAAATAATTACATGCTGCTATTAAAAACCTCCTATGAAATAACAATTGCATATCTTTTTTCTTTACACCCTGAAGGCTATGATAAAAAGAATACCATAATTATTGAAATGGCTTTAAAGAGGTATAAGTAGTGAAAGAATTTTAAATCCAGTCTTCCTAGTTTGGAGCTGCAGATAATATGACGGCAATTGATGTAATTTAATCATAAAAACACTGCGTCTGAAATATGGACACAATTAGATAGACCTATCTAGCTGAGATCAGAATCGTAAAATGCAATTCATCATAAAATGCCTTCACTTGTATTTGCACCTTTGAAACTGTTCCTTTTAGGGATTGGAGGAAAGCTGAAAATCAGACTCAAAACCCTAGAGCTTTCTTATTGCTGCAGAGAGATAGAATTATCTTAGCTATAACTTGTTTTTTCTAAGCTATGAATAAAAATGAAATAAATGAAATTAATGAAAATGACATGAATAAAAATCATGTCTTTCTGATATTTAGACAATTTACCTAATATTCAAAGAGCAGTTGCTAAATAAGTATTTTCAGAGCAGTGCATCATTTTCTATATGAAAGTAATAATAATTAGTAACTGTCCTGGTAGATGACTGTGTTTGGTAGACCTTTATCATTCATATTGGCAAAATAATTCAGTCTATCTCCCATTTTTTGATAGACAACCTAGGCTTTTAAGCTGCATGAGGAAGAATTCCAGTTAAGCAGATTGGATTTTCGAAGTTCCAAAGCCTTAGTTTCTCGTAATGTATAATGCAAGTATTTTAAAGTGGGTTTTTGAGTATTAAGCATAAAGTTTATCAGTGCATGCAGTCAGGATCCTTACTGTAAAAAGGACCTTAAAAATTGCCTCATGATATGAAAGTGTTAATATCAAAGGGCTGATTTTAGCTGCCCTTCAGTTAAAAGCAAAGCAAGAATAGGGCTTCCTAACAATAAAAATAATGAACAATTAACAAGCAAAATCACAATTTCACAGGTAGTGGACCATCTAAATGTATTCAGACTTTAAGAAAAAGAAAGACTGCATTAAGTTTTAATCAAATTTCACAGCTGCTGAAATATATTCATGCCATATTTGACTGACAAGTCTAACACAAATAACCCAATCTATGAAGAAAAGTGTTACATTTAAGGTCAGGCATGTCATTTTCATCTACCTGTGTTGAAAATGCATAGCCCTGAAAGGCTGTGGCTATTTCCAAAGGATTCTATTCATTTCCTTTATCAACTTCATTTTAATCTACTATCCATACCAATGCTTCTCCAGAGGACTAAAATGAGTTTGATGAATGCTATTACTTTTTTGAGAACACAGTGATAATTCCTTACCTTTTATTTGTATGTTATTTTCTTGTCTTCACGTATTTAGAGATTCGTTCAGCTTACTTTGTCTATCAACCAAATTTCAACTGACTGGAAAAGTCACTACAACCCCATAGATCATATAGAAAGTTTTTACATTTTTATGTTGTGTTCCTTTGGTTGATATCAGTATTCCTTTCAGTAAGCTTTGTTGGTGAGTTGGCTTTCATGGAAGAGACTGATATATTGTACAATGGATCATTGGAGAGGAAAACAGAAGAAAAATGGGTCTTGGTATCAGCTGAGACAAAACAGATGCTAAAACAATGGGAAGATCTTGACTCAGTCTGCCTAACAGTCAGCAGCTTATTGAGTTTACATAACTAAAATATTTCTCTCAGAATTACTAGGAGGAAATTAAAAAGAATACTTGACTTGTACAGGTGATATCTAGATTTGAACAGTTAAAGATGACGACTATTCTCCAGATATCTGGAAACATTTTTCAGGCATGGACTGTTGCTAAGAAGGAAGAAATTTCAAAAAATACTTTTGAAAATAAAGTACTGGGGCAATGGAAAGGTGGTTGGAAGGCATGATATGCAGAAGGAATATCTGATAGAGGATTGTGGGAAGATGTAAATGCGCTAACTGCAGTAAAATTCCACCATTGTCCCCCCACAGTGGGACTTGTAGTTAGGACGAGAGATGACAGACCCTCTAAGTATTGCTTGGAAATCTCCGGCTCGAGTGCTGGCTTGTGAGTGACAAAAAAGAACGTGGCATAATAATAATGATGAGCAAGACGATAGAGCTCTTAATTAATGACTTTCTGCCAGTAACAGAAATTATTTTGGAAAGGCTAAATTTGCCTAGAATTGAAGTATGATATTTTCTTAAATTACGGGACGGAATAAATAATTTACTATTCTTTAAATTTTCAAACTATCAATTTTTCATAAAATTAGTTTCTAGGTGACATCATTAATATGCCTGGTCTGTTCTGTGGCATGTCTGAAGTTCTATGTCCTGTGCCATGTACAGGTCCTTTACTAATAATCTGGAATAATAGTATTTGTTAAGCTACTACAGTTTCTTTAATATTCACATGGGACATTCTCAGCCATGTCTGAAGGATTGGGTAGAAAGGTTGAATCTGATAGGTGATAAAAGAAACAGTAGAGTAAGGAATTCTGCGCAAGTCAGCTCTGTATGTACAATTGATTAGTGTCCAGAGTCAGATTTCAAGAAAAAAGCACTTGTGAGATGAAGGAAGAAATGGCTAGTTGGATGCTGGAAAATGCTTAATAGGGCTAAGGTAAATACTTAAATCTGTAAAGCTTTCATATGAAGTTACTTATATGTCAGAGAGGCACTGGAACACCAAGGAATTTTTCTGAAGTAGTTATATGCATATTCCTAACTAAATTTTTGTGATAATTATGTGAGACTTGTGTAGTATAACAAAAACATTTGGTATAATTGAGGTCATTAATTACTGAAGAAATTTTAAGTTATTTAAGATTTGATGCCAGTATAAGCAAGTTCACTGTAAAACCCATCTGATTGTACTAAACTCATGTTCCGGTAGATTAAACCTTTGGGCCTGAAAAAATATCATCCAGGTATGCTAATGATGCTTCCAGCAGTAAGGAATAATGTTTTTCATCAAGTTGAGCTCTATGTGTTTTGAGGTTTTTGTTGGGTTTGGTTTTTTTGTTTTGTTTTGTTACATATGTCAACACATATCCAAGGCGTAAGGTATCTTAAAAACCTTTGATTCTCAGTATTGCAACTTATACAGCCAGGCACAGAAAGCTACTGAAGTGGGTGCAGGAGTGCCTATCTGGATCATGTTACAAAATCAGGTCTTCTGTTTTATAGGACCTTATTTAATAGATATCTGCAGCAGCCAATGGGGCAACAGTAAAATACAATTTTTCAAATATTTTTAAATGTTGTTACATTTCCACATCAGTTAATGTTGTTTTCGGGCACTTGTGTTGCCTGGTCAGTGGCTGTGCTTGAAAATAAGAAATACAGGAAATAGATGGTAGTCTGGTTTTCAGTATGCTTTCCTTGATTTTATGATCTCTTTCCCTAGTCTTTCTGATTCCTTTAACAGTGGCTTAGAGAAACTTCTTACACATCTTTTTACTATATTTGAGTTTCAGAACAAATATTGCCATAATGAATGCACAAAATAGTGTGTCTATGCATTGACTAGGAATTTTTAATTTCATACAACATTAGCAGCTTGCTGTAGTAAGTCTTCAGACATTGCATAGCTCAAAGGTACTGAAGCAGAGAAAAAAAATATATACTTTTGTTTGAAAAATTAGACAAAATGCCCATGCCTGTGTCTGTATGTAGCCATGAAGGTGAAGAAGGGTCTCTTAATAGTAAAATTTATATTTTGTGCTTATAATATGGCAAATATATTACTTCATTGTCAAAACCACAACCCTCCATATAGTTCAAATAACAAACAGTGACTAGAAAGAGTATTACAATTGTCTTGTGTTATACATTGCTATCCCTTTTTTTTGGGGGGGGGGCGGGGGAGGGAGTAAAAAATTAAGTGAGTTGATAGTAGTGAGTTTGTAGGCATGAAAGATGGAAAGGATTCATCTTATTTCAGGTGTCTATGACAAGCATGAAATCTTCAAGAATTGAATGAAGCTGCCACCAAGCTGCTCCTGGCAGGCCCTTGTCTTTGCTTAGCTAGCCACTGGAAAGTTTGTGGTTAGATGACTTATGTGGTCCACTCAGGATCTTCCAGCATCAAATAGTCTTCTTGTTCACTTGACCTCTCTTTTGTTCTCATGAAAGGTTACATTTTATAATTAAATATTGTGTTAAGGGAAAAAAACCCCAAACTTTAAAAATATTTCTATTGATTGGAGTAATTCCCAGACTCAAATATTAGTGAATTTTACCTGCAGTGTTTGATGGCAGATGGGTTTGTTTATAACCACCTGTTCTATCTGAGTCAGCAGCTGTATTTGTAAACTAGTAATACAGTATTTAGTAAATGGCCAGCTTTCTGCACTGATTTCAAGGTATTTGGGCTGAAAATCCTTTCCCTCTGAAAGTAGTAATGATGATTTATGTAGATTGCTTTATTTAGTTATGTACATAGCTACCATTTTATTCCTCCAAAATAGGGAGACATGTAATGTTATAACTTAGCCCTATCTCAAAGCAATTAAAACAATCTCTAGTAAGCTTAGTCAATGCCCATTAAAATTATTTCAGACATTTGCACTTTGCTGGATTCTTTCTTAATGAGCTTGGGAAAAAATGATAAATGATGAGATGATAAATCCATTAAACTAGATATGTTCACACACTACACTTACTAATTCATTGTATGTTTTTACCTCCAGGCTATTCATATCTTTCTCAGTAAATACCTTGTAATTTTCAGAACTACTATAACTACTATAACACTGTTTGTATACTGAGCCAGGACAAAAGTTGATTTTCTTCATTTAAACCTTGTACAAAGAAGTCCTAAGTGGCTTCATTAGAAAGATGAACTGATAAGAATAGAAAGATGTTAGAAAACTAAGAGATTTTATAAGACCTGTAGTAAACTGAAATTAATATTAAATTAAATGAATTGATTCTATGACAAAATAATAGTTTATGTGAATAAGCACTCATTAAATGGTATGTGCTTATTACTGTGAGAATTTTGAATACAAAGAGCCAAGTTTTTGCTTTTAATTAGAAATGTTTTCAGAACTTTGTGTGTCCTCAAGTCTCTCAAGGAAATATCTTGTAGAATTTGTTAGATATAATTTTTAAAAGATATACTATGCTATACTATAAAACTTGGTTTAGAAAGCGAATACAGTATTGTGAGTGTACATATAGCAAGGACATCTTGTGCATCTGTTGTCTAAGGTGAGGAATTCTAGTCTGTTTAATTGGTTTCTTGTTTGGAAGCAGTTCTGCATTGTTCATTGGCATTATTTACTATTTCTTTTTTATTATTATTTTTTATAATTTTGCTGAGTTGTGGGGACAGAGCTGCATGCAGCATTCAAGGTGCAGGCTTATCACATAGTTATATGGTGGCATAATAATATTTTTTTGTCTCTGCAATACAATTTTTTTCTCCTAGTAAAGCAAATAAAGTCCCTGAAAAGACTGAGGTATGAGAGATGGTAACATCATGAAACAACAGCTGAAATCCATGTATCAGACATTGTAAACTGCAAAGCATGGTAAAGAGTTTCACAGTTTCTGTCCCCAGAAAACTGTTGAACAGGAGTAGTTAGTGACTTTAATGGAAAAGAAGGATCCTCTCGATGCTCTTTAGCATATTGTTAGAAAGTTGGCTTGGTGCTGAGAACTGCAGTGCTAAAGCAGAGGATCCAAAGGTGCACTGAAAGCTAGAGTGGTCTCACAGTTTCTAGGCTTCTAACTTCAGAAGATGTTTTTGTCTGACTAACGAGACCTAACATGGACAAAAGTACAAATGGTCAGAGGAACTTCTCCTGGTGGCTAGCATGTAAAATGCCCAGAGATCCTACTGTAAGTGAACCAGCCACTCTGTCAGAAGCACCAAGAGATGCTAGAAATTCCCAGTTCTACTGAGATTGAAAAAGACATCTTTTATTGAAGGATTTAATATGTTTATATTAATTTATCATGAGAGATTCAGTTTGTCTGTTCTGTGGCTGCCATAGCTTTTAGCAAAGAAGGATTAGTTTGCATAAACAACAAAAAGACTGTCTCTTACTGAAATAAAGTATTTTCTCTCCTTTTCCTTAGATCTTGATTTGCAAGATGACAGAACGTTTTTGCTACAATATCCGTTCCATATTTAAAAGCACTGGATTAATAAGCAGAAGTATCGTAGGGAACTAATGAACAGAATTAAAAAAAAACCACAGCAAAACCAGAGGGTTCTTCTGGGAAGAAAATAATTCTAAAATTTCTAAGAGTTGTCTATATTCATTTTCTAACTAAACATATCCAAGAATAGTGGTGGCTGGGATAATCTAAACTATCCTGAGAAATTATTCCAAAATATCAGGAAATTATGGCAATACTAGGGAGGATTTGCTGTGATATTTAATTTAGGTGAACATAAGTATATGTTCTGTGAGTCAGAAAAATAAAAACTAGCAGGAGGAATGGACTTTCATGGAGTAATAGTAACCTACACCACCTTCTGTGGGTTTACAGAAATTGGAAACTGCATCAATGAATAAGTAGATATAATTTTACTTTTACTCCTAGTACTTTGATAATATAAAGAAAGAAATTTCCAAAGCTTGCTTTAGCTTCCTTTTGAAAATTTGTGCACAGTCATATCCAGGTCACTCAGACACAGATGCATGGTAATATATAATAAAAACTTGCATTATAGAAGATCTTTAATGTCAGGCTTTTTTCTTTAACTTCCTTGGAGAAGGGAATTCTGAAACTGTATTGGTTTCTACTCCAAGGAACTAGCTGCATTTCCAAATTGCCAGAGCAGTTCAGGTGAAGCAGTAAGTGATTGCAGAGATCTGAGTAGTAAGTACAACCCCCCTATATTAAGGACAGAGGTGGGTGATGGCTGCTCTGGTAGGTCCATGGCACCAAAATGCAGGGAGCAGACAAAAGAACAGATGGCTCCTGAATGCTCAGTTTTTTATATAAAAGTGGTAATGAGGATAGGTTTGCAAAGCAGAGAATGTCCTTGGAAGCATGTGAATTCTTCACCCAGCCTCTCTTCTTTTTCAGAAGGGTGGCAGGATTGAAACTTTGGGCTTCCTAGAGCTGCAGGTTACCAAAGAGCTAGAAGATTTGGGTATTTTAAAATCCTAGAGATGCTGATCCCTCTTGGCTCTTGGTTTAAAGGCCAAACAAATGGAGCACCTGCTAGTGCTTGTGCTTTTTGCCAGAACAGTAGAGACAACGTCTGTGCCCATCCAGGGCTAAATATCTCACTTCAGGGAATACAGCTCTTGAAGCCAGTCAGCAAAGCAGAATTCATGCATAATAGAAACTCATCTCTCAAAGATACAAAAAAGGGGTCATAGAGAAGAAATGGAGATCTAAAGGTGCCATCTAAAAGCAACAGACAACAACATTTTTCAGCTCAAACTGAGCAGTTGAGAGTATCAGAGGCAAAAGTTCTTTTGTAACTGCATTAGAAGATGCAGAAGAGAGCGAGCTTAGGGTGAACGTCTGTGAATACCCCTGGATAAAACATTCTTAATCTCATTGTTCTGGCATATAAACACATATATATGAATTAAGTGAATACACTGGTGAGGCTACAACTGGAACACCGTGTCCAGTTCTGGGCTCTCCAGTTTGAGAGCGACATGGACATACTGGACAGGTCCAGCAAAAGGACAGGAACATGACTGAGGGAGTGGAGCATCTGACATACTGGAAGAGGCTGAGAGCTGGGGTTGGTTAACCTGGAGTTGGAAAGGCTCAGAGGGATCTTATCATTGTGTCTACATACCTAATGGGAGATTGTAAAGTGTCGAGGCAGGCTCTTCACAGTGGTGCTCAGTGACAGGAGAGGAGTCAACTGGCACAAACTGAAATATGGGAAATTCTATTTAAACAAAAGAAAGCAACTTTTTTTTTTTTTTTTTTTTTTTTTTACTGTGATGAGGGTTGGACACTGGCATAGGTTGCCCAGAGAGGTTGTTGAGTCACCATGCTTGGCGATATTCAAAACCTGACAGGATACAGTCCTGGGCAACCTGCTGTAGGTGACTGGATGGAGTAGGTGATCTCCAGAGGCCGCTGCAGACCTCAACTGTTCTATGATTTTTGGATAATGTGGCCCCTTGGACAGAAGTTGAATTTATATAAATTCAGACCATAAGTAAATTTTTAAGTGAAGGCAATTAATTGTTAAATATTTGCCAATGATCTTGATAAATTCTACAGCTGTGAAGATTTTATGCCAAGAATTAAATTTTTTTCCCCAAAAGTGAACTTTAGTTCAAACATAGATATTGAACTTTTTTTGAGCAAGTCAAAACCTTTCAAGGCTTCTCAGCTGGGTAGGATTGAATGTTGTCACCTTAAGATTAAGAATAATATACCTTTTTAGAAAGAATTATATTCCTGCTTCACTATTTGAAATTTAATTTTAAAATTATATAAATATATTTTTATCTGCAATTCTATAGGCTATCCCTGCAAGGATGACACTGAAAAACATTAATCTGGTTAATTAAACTTTAACTATGTCTTAACACATTTACATGTAGTGAAATCTTTCTTAGGTAATGGTCTTAAAGCTAGCAGTAGAGAAGATTGTAAAACCTGCAGAAAATGCTGTGTCCTAAGCTCCTAGACTAAGACCAGTGTTTTATTTAAAATCATCAAAGCAAAGATTTTTTACTAGGAGGCTCTAACTCTGTGGGGCACCTCTAGCAAATTCTTTGAAAGTCATCTTACCTTACCAAGAAGAAATTTTTAGATTGTGGTGGTCTTTTTATTTAGTGACTATTAAGCAATACTTGACAAATATAATTGTTGAGTTGATGAATACTTCGTAGATACATGAAGGAGGGTTGGTATTTGTATTTTAATTGCATTTTAATTTTTTTTCTAATTGCTTTTTCTATAATAAAACAGACAATTTAGAAAATACATGGTTCCTTGGGGGTTTTCTGGGGTTTTATTTGTTTGGGTTTTTTTTGGGCAGGGGGGAGTGTTTGTTTAGTTTTATTTTATTTTGTGTTTTAACTGAGAACAAAGCAGTTGCTTCTCTGACCTTATCCCAGTGAAACTCTGTTCAAAGTGTTTTAAGGCTGCAGGGACTTAATTCTCTCTAGAGGATAATTAATGTGCTCCTCTTCAGTAAAATCTGCTTTACTTTTAAACTCTTTTTCTCCTAATTCCGCTGTGTATCTGCCATTTTTCTGTCATCCAAACACACAGCACTTGATGTGGTCAGCAATCTCTTCCAATTTCCTTACCAGACAATTGTTTTCCTGATTGAAGATGAATTTCTTTAGGTCTGGAATTTGAGTGCAGTTTTAGGTGACCGTTTCCCCAGTGATCATCAAATTTATCCAATTAATTCTGTTTCCTGCTTTAGTTTCTACAGCATCTCTATTAAGCCGCATTTTCTGTCTTCCCACATGATTCTTTTTAGCAATTCAGCTTGCTGCCTTCTGTCGTTCTCCCAGAGCGTTTTCAGGACCGTGGCCAGCTGGCAAGCTGCCTTCTCTAAGCTCTTATCATGTCATATTGCAGCATCTTTCTTGTTCACAATGGGTAGTTCAGGTCCAGAGAAAGATAGAGGACTAAAAGGGATTGCAATAGAATCAAGAATAGTGCTTCAAATTCTACACAAATAGTAAGGGGAGCAAAGCAGCAATGTAACACCTTCTGTAAGGTGACTCTAGCATACATACTTAGGAAAACATCTTGTCATCAGGAAGAAACCTCCACTATCTTACTTATACAGAGGAAAAATCTGGTAATTGAAAGGATAATTTAAGGGCAAAGAGAGCCTGAGAAAGTTACCACAATGTGTTTGTGTCTTCATTTTTGTTGACTTCAAAGACGAGAGTAGTGCTATTAATCCATAATGTGGTTGGAATGAAATATTTTGCCTTTTAAAATTTAATCTCAGAGATGCTCATTGCTGCCTTTCTCCACACTGGTGTTTGTCTATGGGTGTGTTGAGCATGATTAAAGAAAGCAGCAGCAACCTGGTAGGGATATGGGAACCTTTGAGTAGGATCAGATGGAGTCTGGCTTTTCATAAGTACTGACTTCTTGCTTTGCAATGCGGGGAGTCACTGTCACCAAGGCACTGTGTCGCAAAATGAGTGTTTTGGACTCCTTAAAGAATAACGGTCAAGGGTATTAGCAAAAATTATTTATTAGGAATGTATAAAAGTGTGACTTTACAGAGTTCACTGGCAAAGTTCACTCTATTACTTAATACATGGATGAAATGTACAAAGGAGATCAAGTTAGAATCAAACTGGAATTATTTATACAGAGACCAAAGACGCAAAAGAGTAAGAGAGAAACATAAAAAGGAAAATCAAGTTAGAATTGATTTTTCATGATTTGCGTAGAAATCAGGGATATAAAGAGGTAGGAGAAACCCCTCCATTGAGTCACAAGGTTCAGAGAAGACCCCCTTGCTTTCTAAACTCCTGTTGGAGCTTAGGTGCGGCTGGATCCACTCCTAGTCCCAGACTTGGTCAGCGGTTTATGTCTAAAGGAATTAAGTGTGTAACAGCAGTCTGAGGTTCCTTCAGAGTTTGAGGTGAATCATAAGATTTAGAAAAGGCAATACTTCTACTATACTTGCTATAGGATACACAGGTTAATTCACATGTGCATGCACACAGACACTAAGAGATAGATATTTATATAAAAGCAAAGCAAAGGTATACCTGTCAAAAATTCCCCTCAAGTTCAGTGAAAATATTGATGTCAAATGTCTTGGTATTTTTCTCAGTGGGCAAAGGGTTGAGCCTGAAGGAGCAAAGGATATCAGCCCAGGTCCCGTCGTCAGCTTTTGGTAACGGTCCTTTGATTTTTGCAAACTGGAGAGATTGGGAGCTCTGAGAGGTGTCCCCCTCAGAGGGAGATGCTGGTCACAGCCTGCTGCAGTCTGGGAGAGCTCAAAGGGCCTCACTTAGGACTGCTGTTTATAGGTTCGTGAGATGATTGGCTTTAGTCATCAGCAAATTACTGGAATTCCAGTAGCACTGGTACCCTTTTCACATGAGCTACAATTCAGGTAAGGGAGAGCTCCAAGGCTGTCGGGGAATGACTTAAGGTTTGGATAAGGGTTGCTCCAAGGCTGTCAGGAGATGACTAATATTCCTGCTCCCTAATCTCCGCCTCTGCCAGGCAACAGGAGTCCTTGAGTGCTGCTCCCCACTTTAGCCATGCAAGAGTTCCTGGTACGGTCAAGGGACGCTTAACCGCCCGACTCATTACACAGATGGTAAGGCCTAATGGGAGCTCCTGAGATCATAGAGTGGCCCAGGAGGGGGAATGCACCACCACACGCCATCATTCCTCCCCTATTGTAAGTGAAAAAGTATTCTCCTAAATCCATGAATGCAGTGCTCTCTAGCAGGAAACCCTTCTCCACCTGCTAGTTAGCCTGTAGTTACACGCGTAGGACTTAACTATTGCATCGATGCTTTAAAACTTGAGTTGCTCATCCATATTTTTGAGCTATTGCTTTTTTGTTTTCAAATTTTTCTAAACATTAAGTTCAAGCATATAGCTAGCCATCCTAACAAGTATTTTGACTGTATTGTTAACTGTGTGCTTTCTCATTCATGCATGAAAAAATGTAATTTACTACTCCATAGCTCTCAGCTGCCCTGGAATTAGTAGAGCCTGCATTGGCTTGTGACTATTGAAACCAATATTGTCTTGTTTTCCTGACCCCCTTACACATAAAAAAGATTGACATGGCAGAGTAATAGAAAGTGTATTGCATTAGGGTTTAGTATTAAAGATAAACAACACAAATGAAACTGAAAGCATATGGCATTCCTTGCCTTCTATGCCAGCTGATGAGCAATACATTTTGTATTATGATCCACTTTGGAGGCTTTAAACCATTAAAACCTTGCTGCTTTGTTTTGCATGCTTGAAAGTTGCCAGTTAAACCAACTGGAGTAGCCTAATTTAGCTGATTGTGTGACTGATGTGTCAGAGCTTTGGCTTTGAATTTTCTAGGCTGGAAGTGAAAAATTGGACAAAATGAATTGAATACAGCAGATTGTATACCATAACAGTGCCTTAAAGATGGAACACTGAAGATGGAACTGAAACATTATTTATGAAAAACATATAAAGGAAATAGAGAAAAGCAATGAATAATTCTTATATTCAGGTAATACATTCAAGAGCCCACAAAAAATTAGCATTTCCTTATGGTTACCTAATGGAACTATTCAATATATCATAGAACTTCTTATGAAAGTTCAGTTAAACTATTAACTTTTATATATATCAAACAAGATAACTTCAGATAGCTCTACCCCTCCATCCAATGACTACTTCAAGATCTGTGATAAGATTGAGTGTAATGGTTTTCCTCAGTTGAAACAATGGATTTGAAATATTCACAGTGATTGCACTTGAATGGATGTATTTGCTTGATACAATGATGTTAAGTAGGTAAAATAACTCAACTGGAACAACAGCAGAAAGAAATGTCACTCTAAGATCTTACTGAGAAAATAATTACGTATTCTTTCTTGAAACTTTCCTTTTTCACCCTTATCAATATAGTATGATCTGTTATTTTTGTGGCTACCATAATATCTGGCATAGTGATGATATGAAAAGACTGACCTAGAGATTCCCAGAATGAAAAGAAAATTTTCTATGGTTTGAATGTGTTTGGAGAGAAAGATCTATAGCATGCATTCACCATTGGTTTGTATTACATTAGTTTAAAACTTTAAGATATGATCACCTAGAAACTCCTCTTAAGCATTCAGGTATTGATTCTACTTTTTAATGAGGTATTTGTTAATCACAGACTCTTAAAGGGCAAAGAAATGTTAGCTCAAACCACAACTTTCTTTTGATTGAATTTCTTGGAAATATTTGATCACTTTGGTTATAAAATAAAATCAACATTCTCTGGGGCATTATTTATCTATTTCCATTTATGTCTTTCCTATTTTGCATCAGGCCTCTTCTTCCAGAGATACAGATCTATTTAGACAGGTCTGCCATAGTGTGAGACAGTTTGTTCATGTTTGTTTGAGACTTGAAAATGAGGAAAGGCAATACCTCTTTGCATATTTTCTTTTAACTTTCCTGTGATTAAATGTGTTATGTCAGTGAGTGATAGCCTGATTGAAGGCTCAGCTCTTTGCTGTTGTGAAATTACTATAGTACTGTCTAGATGTAGGCGGGTGGCATCAACAAAGCAGAATGACTCATAGGCAAAGTTTTATAGTAGTGGCAGAGCAGGTTCTGGAGAGGCTGGGGTGGGATGAAAAAGAATCTACAAGACTTCTGGAAACAAGGATGGGTATGGCTGTATGGTGCCCCGCCTGAAAGAGCCTTTCTCTGCATCTCCTCCTCTTCCTAATGTCCTCACATCAGTCCAGCTAATCTGATGTCTTCAGGGGTCTGGTACCTCTTCTGGGGACTCTTCATGCCATGTTGGAGGCAAAACATGGTGCTGGCTTAAGACCGAGCCTTAACCAGTCCCTCACAGTGCAAGTTGCCATGCTCTGTGACAAGTGTGGGATTTTTAGCTTCGTATGACCTTGTTCAGACCGTCCTCATGCGTCTAGATGGTACTGTGGTAACTTCAAAAGATCAGAGATTGAGCCTTCAGTTGAGTTATTCTTCTTTTTCAAGCAAATTAGACCGAAATATTTAAGTATACTGATATTTGTCATACTTATGACAATGCCAAAACTATTTCATTATCTCTTATTTCTGCTCAGTCACTTAAATAATTAGATTAGTGAATTCTGAAGCAGAAAAACATAAAGTTAGCTATGTAGAAAAACAGAGGTGTTTTTTTTTTTTTTACTGGATCTCTCTCCTGCTCTTCCTTCTACATTATCCTCAAAATAATTTAGTAAGTGGCAGCATATTGGTCATTCACATAAGTGTTGTTGCTTCCCAGAAGTTGCTAAGTGACAAGATTTTTGGATAGCTAGTCTTGTGATCATAGAAAATCTTATTGAATTGGTTGAAAGTGTCATCTCTGGAATATTGTAGCTGAGTCAAAAAAATGAAAACAGTTACAAATAGTGCCAAAGCAGAAAAACTGTTGTTCACCAATATGAACTTTTTTGTCTCACTCAGCATCTTTCTGAATAAATCTTATGTAGAAAGTCGAGTAGCAGAATAAATCGGTACAGTAATGTTCAGTTTGCATGTCTATCTAAATTCAATGTCTTAATAAAACTCAGTTATTGATTATTATGTTTCTAATTTGCCTCAAGGCTCTTCTACACAATTATGGCAAAGAAACAAAACATAAAAGAATTT
Source organism: Aquila spilogaster (assembly GCA_024606505.1). Lineage (NCBI taxonomy): Eukaryota > Metazoa > Chordata > Aves > Accipitriformes > Accipitridae > Aquila > Aquila spilogaster. Next base: position 23,057,673 of record JANHGO010000044.1, on the reverse strand, counting down.
TCCTGTGGAGAATTATTCAAAAAATGAAAATAGAACATAAAGCTGATTTAAATTTATGTTATCCAGCTTTAAATCGAAAAGAGAGCTTTAGCAAGTAGAAAGTTTTATGAAAGTTAAAGTGTTTAAACAGCTACATTGAAAGTATAAAAATGTAAAACTGTGTACTAAAAGTAATAGATAGTAAAAGCTAATGTATATTTGGCTTATGAAACTGCCAAGCTCAGGATATCTAAACATTCTTAAAAGTTAGCGTTGAAAATTCTAACTGAAAGGCTTTGCCTTTCATTCCAAACGACCACAAACTTGGAAAAGGTTTAGGTTTGGATTTGGCTCAAGTTTCTACTGTTCAAGTCTCTCTTTGGATGTTCAGTTAAGAACCACCCTAACATTTTGTTTGTGGTGCTTCATAAGTAAGAGTAGTTATCTAATGGAGATTTTGTTAATCACAAGGCATTTTTTCCTGGAGAGAGAAATACTAATATTCAAAGCAGCGCGTTCTCAGAAATAAGTATTGAAAGGCTTACTGACTTATAGATATCATGCAATCCAATGCGATCCTCAGTCTCTTACTGATCAATTACTAAAGAGGTGACAATTTAATTGTGCAGGTAGTTGCTTCTGGAGAAGGTTTACAAAAAAAGAAAAGGGAAAGGACGAGCTGCACCAATTTGGTCAAAAGAGTACTTAGCTTCCTGTGTTGTGAAACCATTTGTGGAGTTGAACATTTGACTCATCTAAGAGTCTATGTACTTGCTTGCCTGGTTTTTGTATAACAAAAAAGACAGAGGGGTCCTCAGAATATTTAATTAGCTCGGCGATCAAAGTTTTCAGATGGTACTGGTGAGAATTTTTTTTTAAAAATGAAGCTTCCACTGAACAGAAAAAATCAAATCTGTAATCTAAAATTACTAAAATGTGAGTTCAGATTACTTCTCCAAAATAATAGAGCACCTAACAAGGGAGTCTGAGAAACTCTCCCCCAGATTACCCAACCTGCTAACCCTAGGCCTGGGGAATGAGACTGAAGTTTCAAGTCCCTACTACAGACAGGCAGATATCCATTTATTCTTACATAAATCATTTTGGACGTGGGCTTCTCTGAGCGTGATTTACATTATTAGACCTCAGCATCGAAACATTCCTTCACCTACTTGTAGCATCCTAATTTTGGGCTACTTAGGGATTCAGCTTAGGGTAAGGCTCTGAGCTTTAGACTACAGTGCTGCGAGGTAATGCAACGCTACGCAAGCATGTGAAATGGGAGACTCACCTCTTTCATTGTATAAGAGAAATGCAGCTGTACCTGGGAGAGGTTGATTTCCTCAAGAGAGGCAAGTTAACAAAAGACTAACAAATGTCTAGACCTGACCATTTATTTGTGGTCTGAGAGATACCTGGTACAAAAAGGTATTATACAATGATGACATCGTGCAACCCAGGAGTAGTTCAGATAGCTTCTGAAGTTATGTGGCTTAACACACAAAACTAAATGAATGCTGCTGGTAATAAATTCCTCTCAAGTGTATTTTTCAGTTAGTAAAGTTACTAACCAATTATGAAGTGTATAACAAATATGAAAAAAGTTATTGGCTGATAGGAGAATATATAATATAGTGAAGAAGAAATCAAACCAATGAATATGAAACACCATGATGCTATGCTACTTGTCTGGATGAAAAATTTAAGTGGCTTTTCTGGTTCATTTACTTGCTTTCCTACCTATCACCAGTGGAGTGGAGCGCCAGTTGTGTGTTAGCGTATCTTGTATGTCAGCCATAGCTGGGGAAGAGGAGGATGCTGGGAAGAGAAACCAGTACCTTTTAAATGAGGATAGTATCAATTTCTGGGCAATGTGGTCCCACACAGAAAAATTTAGTATCCTCTAGAATCCTAGGCAGGGAACTTAGACGTCAGTCTCCACTGTTGTCACCAATTAACAAGCAACAATAAAGGGACTGTATGATGTTGTAGGACTCATTCTGGTGGTAGTGAAGTACTAGTCTTTAAATATTTAAGCACATTTTCGTTTGTGAGAAGAGGTTATCATGGCTAAAGCATCACTACAGATTTTATTATGCTTCTGTCTAACATGGTTTTATATTGTGTATTCGGTAACGATAGGCATGATGAGAATTTAATGCAACAAGTCAATACAGCAAAGGATTTTCTTCCAGAAGTAACTGAATTAGAAAACCTTGTGGAAAAACAGTGAATATATTTCCTGTTGCAGTGAGATACCTCATTATTTATTTGACCTTTCAAAATTCTAGTTATTTAAAACTTAATGTAAACTTTAAGAGATGTACTCATATATGGAAAATATAATGAGATCTAGTAATAACTCTAAAACTCGAGGGAACTTTTTAAGTATAGAATATACCTCTTAAACCCTGATGACCTTTAAAACTTGAAGAAACATCTTAAGTGAGCACACTAAAATTATTGCTGTGAGGTATTGGAGGGGGTGATAGCTGAAATGTATTTGATATTAATTTGTGCATGCAAATTTGGAAGGAAAATAACATTGTCGAAATGTTTTTAAAGTTCCTTCCATGAAACCTTTAAGGTTTTTTTTGTGGTTTGTGTTTTGTAGTGCAATGGATTACTCAGGAAATGGTTGAATCTCATCTGCTGCAGGACTCCTTTTTGGCCATAGGAACAGAATTTTCATTCTGTGTCCTCTTTGTGTTGCACGCACATACTTTTAACTATACCCTGCTTTTCATATGAAAATGACAAAAATTATGGCTCTGTACAAGTAATAGAACAGACTTTGGGGCGGTTAGAGCAAGTTTTATCATTCAATCAGATATTCCTTATCTCCTTCAATGAAAAGGCAGTTTTCTGTCTCCTTAGTGAAGCTGTCTATAAGGCTGAATGCAGGCCATGACACATGCTATTTTAAACTGTGGAAAAAGTAAAAACTCAGATTGTAGCCTTTTGGGCAATTCCACTGATGCCATGTGAGTAGCCCAATTTCTAAATTAGGTCAGAATGAAATCCTACTGTAAGCCTTATTCTTCTGTTAAAATTTACTGCTTTAAATATGAATGTTTATGTGTATTGTCTTTTCTTTATCCATTGGAAGGACTTGTATGATTTCTCTGCACCAGGTAAAAGGATGTTTTCCTGCACCAGGAAAAAGGTTTCCTCAATTTCCTCTTGAGTATGGACAGATTTAGGCAGTTACAGCGCATGTTGCATTTGTTGCTTTTTGGGTCTGGGAAGCAACTTTATGATCTATGGTAGGTTATCTCTGAGAGTATGACCTTTTAAAGCTTGCTTTCAGTTGTCCACTGGCTGACTAGTCAGCAAGATAGACAAGTCTCAGTATACCTTGGCTATATCCAGTTCAGTGTTTGGTCAGCCAATAGGTTCAAATAATTATTAAATTCACCCCGTAGAAATATATGATATGATTAAGCTGCCTCCCTTTTTCTCTTACCAAGTCACAGTTACCCTTCTGAACCATTGCAAAGAGATCTATACTCTGTACCTTCAGAACTGTATGTGGAATTCCCATAATATGTTGGTCCCCCCTCGGTAATAAGCATAACTTAAACCCCCTGTTGGAAGAGTTCTGACCTTCAGGTGTTGTTGGCTGACATCTCATTCTTTTCTTCATAGTGTGCAACTCATGTCTCATCTCTAATAATTTTGTAAATTATTGCTAGTATTAAAAATCTCAAACATCTGTTGTTGCTTCTTTCTTTTTACGGTGTAAGCCCTATGTAAATATAAAGTGAGAGAGAATATTTGAGCCCCAAACATCACAACCAAAGCAGATGAAGGCGAAGGCACTTGTTCCAGATTGCTTACCTGTTCGGCATCACTGTTTCCCAACTTGTTCTCTATTTCATTAGACTCGGAATGGTCCAACTCTCTTCATGCTGGGACTGACATGCAGAAGCTGGGAGCAGAGGGATGTAAGCCAGGATGTGCTACTCTGATGTACCCGCAGCAGCCAGATGGCCTTTAGGAGAGTAACCCTATAAGCTTTCCAGCTGCTGTTGTGGCTTTTGGCAGGTCAGAAGGGAGGCAGCTCTCGCAGGGACTGTTCTTACCATCACACGTGTCCTCTGCCAGCTGGCGTCACCAGGAAGGCATTACCAATGTGCCTCTGCTTTATGGGCTGCATGGTGTCTGCCTGCAGCCCTGAGCCTGGGCAGGCTGCAGGACTGGGCTGTGCTAGATTATGTGATGGTGCAGAAAGGGCCTCCAAAACTCCAGCAAATTTTAGTGCGACAGAATTGTGCTAACAGATGCAAAGAAACTGTGCTGCAGAGGAGAGTCTTATTGATTCATTTAGCTGCCCATATGCACTCTTAGAAGTAGTCCTTAGTAGTCAGACACCTAAAACTGAGCAGTTGATTTAGTAAAATTTTAAGTAAATAAGACTAGCTTTTTAGACATAAATACTCTCTATACGAGTGTTTGACCATAAGGAAACAGGAGAATATACTCCTTCCGCTATATGGCTTTAACATTTTAGATGGCGTTTCTAGGGCACTAATGATTTTAAGGAGACCACTGTGTCCTCTGGGAAGCCTGATCAAAACTTTTGTACAACAGTTTCCATTTTAGATGATGTAGCTAATTTAGCTTTTTGAAATTATTATTATAAGAATAAACCACCATGGAAACCATGGTATACTCTCATTCTGCTTCTGTGTCCTTTCATGCAATAGTCTCTGTCCCTATTTGTTGTATGTTCAAAAGGAAATATCTTCATTATCCCTATATTATTCTACCCAAGTTTCCTCTTACAGAGGATATAGACTCCTATGTTGTGGATTTTCTCTACAACTTTCATCAGGAAAAATACTGTAATCAGAGGTGTATTAGCCCTTGTACTGTCTATTTTCCACCAGTAAAATTTGACTGAACAGTGGACTATTAATACCTATTAACTTCCTGACAAGAAAGGATGACTTGATATTGGCTATACTGCATTGCTCACAAAGCCTAATATTTACATCTAGATATTCACCAAAGAGTCCATTAACTGAGAAATTTGTTTTGACTTTCTTTGTGAGCCTGCAAAGAAATGTATTTATATGATGAGAATCCTGTTACAATTTAATATTTTATAATTTCTGTTGTTTAAAAGGGATGGGTTTTTTTTTTTTGTTTTAGTGTTATGCTTTGAGATGATCTTGTTTCATTATCTATACCCAGTTCTTCACAAGATGGAATGGCTGAAACCTGACTGGGAGTTTGGGATATTTTTAATGGGATTTTCAGCTGAATCTGCTCCTCTGTCTGGCTCATTTGCTGGTCTCATGATTGCTAGTGCTGGCTGAAAGGGTGGGAGGAGGAACCTACAGTGCAGGCAGGCAGGAGGGAAGAAGAGCTTCAACTCATCTTAGCGATCCAGTGGTGAGCCAGTTCAAGAAGCTTGCTGAGCAAAAAGCACATAACCGAGAGAGAATGAGGAGTGGAGAGGAACGGAGGACTGAGAGCGCCCAAAATTTAGATTTACTTACATTCTTGTGGAACTGCACCCTTAATCTCACCCTGGGACTAGACTGCTCAAAATATGAGAAAAGGGAAAAAGCCTTGTCAGCTTGGTTTAGACTAAACCCACAAGTGCTTTCAGTTACAAATTTTAGCTCTGTAAGTTTTCCAAAGGGAAAATCTTAAAATCATTGAAGGGTAGGGTTGGAATACCTCTCTTGACTAAACTTAGAAGAGAACATGTTTTTTGTGGTATGAACTTTTAGTCTTTTGCAATAGACTTGTTGGGAAGACAGGTTAGAATGCAAGTAAGTTGACAATAGTGAAAAAATAATTTTCTGGAAGATTTTAGAATTAAAGGACTGTATTGTATGCACGATGGACTTTTTTTTACTGTGCTGAATTCTATTAAAGCCCATGTATTCACTCTTCTGTTGTGAACAAGGTCATATCTAAAACTTCTGTCTCTCCAAATGTCTGGAAGTTGGGATATCTTTCTTCCACACCTTTTTCACAGTCCTTTCTTAGCTCAGGTTTCAGATATCTGTAAAACCAGTAACTGCTTTGGGGCTTATTCTGCAGCAGGACTGAGGTGTAGTGCAGTTACTTGAATGGAATGGTATGTAGGTTGATGGGTGGATGTATGGGGAGGACATAGAAAGGAAACAGCAATTTTCCTCCAATCTGTGTCCTCCCTCTGACCTGGATCTGGATTTTTGTTTCTTCTCCAAAGGAGTCTAATCTATTTAAGTGAAAATTTAAGACAAAGATGACTGTCTATACAAGCAAAAGACTAATCAGAAGAGGAAAAAATCCACTCCAGGTAGTTTAAAATACCTGGAAAGGTAGCTTTGTTTAGGAAACATTCTTCTAACAATTTTACATCTAATAATTGTAAAATCAATCATTAGATGCAATAAAACCCCTGGGAATGGTTTAAAAATGAATGATGAATGAAATGAGAATTCAAAAATAGATAATAATATTTTGTCAGGAAATGGTAAAAAATGTTTTATATATAATGATCAGTTTTACCTCGATTACATCAAAATAAGTTGTTCAAATTAGTGTGTATTTGAGTGGAAAATAATTGCATTTTGTATTTCATTGAAGAGACCTGGCAAACAAGATGGTAATTAAAAGCAGTTATCATATAGACAAAAACCATCAAAGCCTATACACTATGGATTTTTTATTCCTGGAGTTGAAAGCAAGCTAGGCAGAGTAATGATTGAGCCTTATCCTAGATTAGCTGAAACAGGACTGAAAATTAAAGATGTATGTACCATAACTTCAATATAAAACTCAGACAGAAATCGCAATGTTACTGTCAAGGTGAATTCCTCAAGGCACGATATGGACCAAGCAGCTTTATTGTTTTGCTATGGCTGGAATAATTATTTTCCAACAAACTAAATAATGATACTCCAGTACTGCCTGTGTAATGCAGTCTTTTAGTTCTGTATTTCACTGGAATTTTATTTTGTTCTCACTTTCTCTCTTACCTTTCCCTAACTTTTTCATTCTTTCAGTCTGTTTTCCTTGTATTTTTTAAATTTCCTTCAGAAGCAAAACCATCATAAACAGTGCTATTCTGTACATGCAGAAAGATACTAAATAGCAGTCCTCATAGAAGATTCAATACTCCTATGTAATTCTCAACCCTCCCTTCCTTTCAAGCACATAAGAGTTTTACACTTATAATGAAGGTCGAAACCTGAGTTCTGATTATCCTTTTATTTTTATGTTTTGCAGTCCTTCCATTTGTGTTATAGAGATGCCTGGTAGCTTTAAGTGAGATGAGGATATTAAGATGAGTTTTCTTTTATACACGTGTGTATCTATATATGCAGCTCCTATCTTGACACAGTCACTATCTTGAAGAGTTCCCGGTCTATGGAAAAGACTAAAAAAAGATTTTACTACCCTTGTGTTATAAATGGGAAACTGATACAAAAAACTCTTGTACGAGTTTGTATCAAAGCTAGGAAAGCAAGACCAATTCTTTTGAATCCCATTCTAAAATTGTACACTCACAAGTAGCCTTCTTTCAGGCCAATGACTTTCAAACCTAAACACCTTTTTGAAATTACTTGTCACTAGTTTCCAGAATTCAGTATTTTACTTTCATTTGAGGTGCCCCCAATGAACTTCTTAAGCCGCTGTATGCAGGGCAAGTAGCAGTTTCCTTAAGATGAGAAATGGGTTTATTATGTTGAATAAACTGAGCAAAGATGAAGTGTACAGCTAGATCTATCCTGTTCTCATTGGGGATCCCTTTTTCTCTCTCTCACCTCCAGTAGAAATGGGGGGGGGGGGGTTGTATCACATCATCTGAGAGCTGAAGAACACACTAGTGAAAATTCCAGTAGATCATACTGTGGTAAGTTCAACTTTTTACTCGCTTACTGTTTTTACCACTTAGAAATGAAAAGGCATAGTGAATACATATGATGAAAATGATACTTTTCCAGGTTCCACACTGAATAAGATTTTTCTTCTGAATTAATGATATAAAAATCTTTTACATCTGTGTTCAACTATAAAGGTTGCTACTTCTTAATGCTGCATGATGTCTGAATTTTTTTCCTAAGCTGGATCCAATTTCTTTGGAACTGGTATAAGCTTTTGCCTTGAGAACAGTGAAGGGTTTTATTCTTGTTGAGTCTGATGACTCTTATTGATTTGATGTCCTCTAGAAATCTCTTCAGAGGAAAACGCTCTCCTTACAGAGGTAGATTAACTGTTTGACCTTTAAGCACTGCATGAAAATCAACTCTCTTTTAAATGCAAAAATGTCACCTGGTAATAAAAGGGACTTCTTAATGTGTTTGGGAGAAAGCTGAAGTTTTTCTTAGGATTGTTGCTAGAGCTTCACTCTATATTCTGCAGCTTGCCTTGTGGCAGATTGTTTCATTATCCAGCAGTATCATTAATCTTTTTTATTATCACCTTAAAAATAAACAAACAATGATTTTGTTGTGTTTGACACAAGTAGTGCATTTTAATTTTGTAGGCTTGTATTATTGACTTGGAAAAACCCTGCGACGTTTCAGCTTGAAATACTGACTTGCAAATATGAAAACGCTATTCAGATGTGTGGAAATGGCATCTGTTGTGCATATTAAACAAAATGTGTGATTTTTATCTCTTCCACGGGGAGCTTAGCATTAACTAGGAAAGTTGATATTAATTAATTTGAGAAATAATGACTTGCCATTCATTTTGCTTTCTTGAAAATAGTTATGCTGAAAGCATAATGAAAGCAGGTCTCTTTAAGGAACCAAAGGCGTAATCCTGCGTCATATGGTGGTGTTAATTTCTGTAATAATAATTGAAAATTCAGTTGGTTTGATATTCTACCTCTGATGTATTTATTTATTTTACAACTTCTCAAAATTTTGTTTTCCTCCTTTATTTGTGTCTAACAGTTAAAGGTAATAATGGTAATGATGATGATGGATTAATTCAGGCTTATTAATGGGTTTTAGATATAATTTTATTAATTCTAAAGTATGGAAACATGGACAGATGACAATTTATTGGCATTTATTTCTGCTAGTGTTATGTTTCAAAATTAATAGAATAATTGTACGCTTATGAATGGAATACATGAGAACTCTTCTGGTGATTTCTTCATTAAACTTATGGCCACTGGAATAAAGTTTTGTTTCATTGTTTGGCACTCAAAGCCAAGGAGACATTGCAATACTGGAAAAAAACACAAACCAAGCCAAAAACCAACACACAAATATACTTGCTACAGACATAGATATAATTGGTCACTCTTTAGGAATTGTATAAAGTATAATAATGATGTAACTGAACAGAATTAGAGAGTAAAGTTTATTTGGAGATTTTCTGGGGGAAATCCAAATAGATGTGTCTGTTATTCCTTGACTCAGGTTTTCACTTGTTCTTTATTCTTTCTTTTTCTGTTTGTGTACTTCACATATGATAAAGTGATATATGCAAGTAAGAAGAAACATTGATTTAAAATATACATGTGCAAAACACTGTTAACCAGAATTATTCAAGAAACAACAGGTACAGCAAAAACTTGTAATGACTATTATTTAATTTGGAGAGTTGAAACTTTTTTTTTTTTTCCCCACAAATTGGCCTAGATTCATTAAGCACTAGTAGCACGTTGATGAAATCTATACTACCGTAAATTATTATAACTTGCAGGCTACTTATTTAGCAATTTTTTTCATAGCAGATAGGGGTTTTTTCTTCTTTTTGCCTGAAAATGAAATATTTACAAAACGATATGTATGTGTAATAAATGTATTTATTTCAAACTGGCTTTCTTAAAGTCTCTTCCTATTTTTAGCCTGGCTCAATTATGATTACTAAATAAAAGAGGTTCTGGAGACTAGATTTCTGTAAGAGCTCAGGGCGAAAGCTTCATATTTTCTTGCTCTTCCTTGGATTTCATCCAAAGCCAATTCTGTTTAATCTGCCTGCTGCTGCTCTGGAAGTGACATCTGTTCAAATTTACACTCTTTATCATGGCTGACATGTTGTTTGTGTGTCTGTTTACCCCAAGCCCTTGTTCCAACTGCCTCTTGCAGATAATTTGTGATTTTTTCCTTCAGTCTATCACAGGTTGCTAGGCATTGAATTGCTGCATATGGAGCTTTGCTATTATTTTTTATTTCTTTTCTTCAGCTTTGCAATTATGTTTTGAAGAACAAATGAGAAGTCTAGATGCAATGTGTGTATCAAGAAATATACTCAAGAAGGGTAGATGGGAATTGAAGGGGTGTGGGGATGTGGCATACAGGAAATATGTATATATGATAACCTGATAAGGAATCTAGTAAAGTGTGGGCTCTGTATATCTCATGTATATCTCATTTGTAAAATAAATATTGCTTTGTAATTTTAGCTGCAAAAGTAGTCTTAGGCCAAACAACTAAATCGAGACCATATTCTTCTGATGTGGCGTTCATATTCATTAATATGTAGATAAAATATTTTGAGCTGTAAGAATTAAAAAATAATGAATCTGATCTTAAAAGCTATGCGATGGCCTTTGAATCAGAACTGTTACTCAAAAACATTCAGGCTGAATACTTGAATATTCCTTGAAGTTTTGGCTAAATGCAGGTTTGCATGTTCAAATTTTCCCCAAAGCTTTGCAATCATGAAATTACTGTTTAAAATCAAATATGAGATTCTCATTTGGTCACCCCAGGAGTCAGATTTAAGATAAATGAGACCTCCCCCGATACCAAAGGTCAGCAGTGCTGATATTTAAGGTCAGCAGGAAGAAACGCGGTGGGGTCAGAGGGGAGGGAAGCAGCAGGCTGGAATTTCACTTCTCCCCAATCATTTGCTTCCATGAAGCAGCAGCCAGAGCCCCTAAAAGTGCAGGGCAGTGGGGCCCACTCACAAGCTGGGGGGTCTTTGGGATGATCAGATACCGGGCACACGGTTCTAGGCGGGGGGCTGCAGTGCTGCATCCTATGATGGCTGAGCATCAAAGGAAAACACACTAAATCCACAGGAAAGCCATCATTCAGACTGAAATTCAGACTGGTGAGGAATTTCAGTGCCGTGCTCAAGCCCTGTTTGGGTGCCCCATTCTGAGGGAAGGCACAGACTGCAGGGGCTGAGCAGCACAGCTGCGAGGGGGGAAATATGCTGCGAGAGCAAAACATGCTGTTTTCATGTAAATGTCCCTAGTAATAAAAGTGAACGACGAAAGCCACGCATCCAAACAAGCAATAGCACGTTTGTGCTAGAGAAGCAGAAACGCTTCTAAAAAGAGTGCTTTATCGATGCGTTCCAGCAGGCATCGGCTGGGCTTTAATGCTCCTCGAGGAGCAGCACGTGGCTCTGCAGGGCTCGGGCTGTGCCTCTGATCAGAGGCTCCCATCCAGAACACCTCCAGCAAAGCAGCCCGCCGTCCCCTCCACACTCCCCAGCCCTGCCTGCCCCTCAGCCTGCATCGTCCAGATTCCTCCCATTCCTTATTTCACAGCGCCGTGACCAAATTCCCAGTGCTAAAGGCCGGGCTGGGATGAGCCATGAGCACCTGCACCCACCGCAGCTCTGCGCCGCCGGACTCGCTCTTCGCAGGACGCTCAGGCTGCAAAGCATAAGGCCTGCAGGCAGGTTTATGAGATTAAAGCCCAGCACACGATAAATAATTTAGCAGCTTACCACCAAAAAAAAAAAAAATAATAAAAGGAAAAGAAAACCACCAAAAAAAACCCCCACACTGTATAATAAGTAGGCTGCACGACGCACACATCCATTTTAAATGCACATCGCTTTCATCTGCATGCATCTGTGCGATGCAAAGACGTGGAACCAACAGAGAAGGAGCAACCAGGAGGAGGTGGCGGAGGTGTGGGTCCTGGAGAAGCCATTTCCAATCGCTGCTGCTGGCTGCACTTTGAAGACCTGAGGCACACAGGCACCTGCCCTCCCATGCAGCCCTGCAGCAGCAAGGAGAATGGAGGGAGATGGGCAGAGCATGCATCACTGCAGGCGTAATGGGCTCCTGCTAACGTAGGGACCGGCTGCATCCCGGCCACGCCTGCCTGGTGCTCCCATAAATATCAGCAGATGCCCCAGTGATGGATTTGCCTTTGCAAACTATGCCGTGTTTTACAGCCTCACTAACACCGTCACTGCCCTGGGCAGCAGCAAGAAGCGGTGGGAGCAGCAATGGGTGCTGAAGCTCACGGTGTGGCTGAAGAACACACTGAGGGAGGGCTGTGTGGGGGACAGCCCCGAAGCGCAGCCCCGAAGCACCTTCCCCTTCTCTCTGTACATTTGTGCTTTCCATTTTTGCTCTTTTTGCCCCGAGGAGGCATTTACAGAAGCAACGCAACGCGGTCATCTCACAGCATTTCCTGCCACACGGGGATTTATGATGCTACAAATGGACCCAAACTCACATTGTTTGACCCCAGTGAGGATCTTAAAAGCCTGCAGAGCAACACATACCCCAAGGAGACCACAACGCACTCACTCACAGATAGAGAGGCAGAAGCACAGCCCTGCCAAGAACGTGCCCAGAGCACAGCAACTTCTTCAGGTTCACACCCAGAGGGAAGCAAGGAGCGGGCAGGAAAACCACTGTGAATTCACAGAGCAGTTTGGCGTTTCCTGATGTTTTTCATACAAAAAAAAAAAACCATTGCTGAACCACGTGAAAATGCTGCTCTGCCTCCAGCACGAACCGGAGGAGGAATAACTTCTGCCTCACTTCATCCCCATAAAGGAGATAATGCCTCCTCCTATGCAAGGTGTGGGGATTCATTATCTTCTAAATATGTTCAAGATAAAAACCACGAGTGCACAAGTGGGAGAGCTTCATGGTAACTGTTTGGGTCCCAGAGTGGAAGGATGGAGGCTCGCCCTGCCCTCGTGGTGCTCAGGGCCATTGGTGAGGGCTGGGACCAAACCCCCAAGGAGCAGAACCCACATGCAGAACCCCCCAGAGCCCCCTTACACGCTCGCTGCTCTGCGGCCCCACTCTGCTTGGAAACGAATCAAACGCTGTTGTTGCACTCTACATTTCAAGCTGATTTTTCAAGGTGCCCGAGCCTGGTAAGAAGCAGTCTCATCACCACCTCGTGAGCCAAGGAATGGATTAAAGCTGCCTCCGAGCCCACCTGGCTCCATTTCACATAGCAGCTCCCGAACACCTGCCCCTCAGCTCTCCAGCAGCTCTAAAACACATCCAAAATTCTCCTTCCTTTCATTTTCCTCTGCCAGGCAACAGATAACAGAACTGGAGGAGCGATGCTGGGAGAAGAGGAGCCAATTTCGTGCCTTCAAGGGGCAGTGGGGACGTTCCTGAGCTGCTCCGTCCTCTGCGGGGACATGGGGTGACACCGAGCAGCTGCTGCCACTGCTGCTATGGGGGCTGTGGGCTGGAACAGCCCCACGGCCTCTGGGCTCCTCTGCACACTGCTGCAACTGTTTGTCCTGAAGCGCTCCAAAATACACACAGGGGCGATAATTAAGGATAAACTGAAGGATGAGATAAGCATCCGTAGAATGAAGTCAGCTAAGGACAGGTTCAGACGTGTGTTTCATTGGGAAAGATCTGTTTTATTGCCACAAATGGAAGAAATTAAATCAGCCAAGCTGAATAAAACCCTCACACACCGAGACATCACAATGCACTCAGAAGTGCATTGCTCCCCTTGCCCCAGCAGCTATCAGAGCCCTGCAGGGGTCTGCCTTGCTGAGTGCTGGGCAGCCAGAACATGCACATTTGTGCATGCAGCAAGGAAACACAACGAGTCGCAGCACCACATCTTCCTGCAGCACCTCTCCTCCAGACAGATCCCACCCAGCTCCTCACAGGTGACCACGCACGCTGCAAGCCATGCACGAGAGCAATGCAACGGGGATGGGGCGTTTCAGCACTGCAGTTTGACGTCTGTTTGTCGCTGTCCCCTTCACCTCCAAACTCACCAACCACTCCACTCCTGAACTCTCACGCATAACACTGAGGGCAACGGCTGCACAACGCAGAGCTTTGCTTTGTGGAAGTGATCGCTGTGCGCAGAGAGCAGCTCTCAGACCTGGCCTGGACAGCTTCCAGCTCAGCACATCCCAAACCTCCCAGCAGTTCCAAGCCACGGAGCGGGTCAATGCTGGGATAAAACCACCAGCCCCAGCATCACCGTGCTGCCTTTCCCCACGTGCGCACACAGCACGAGAGGCACAGCGATGCTCCAGGGCACTGCAGGAAGCGCTCTGCCTGGCGCAGGCACAGACAACGCGATGGCAAAACAGTAAAACAGCGCTTGGACTGTGCACGGTCAGACATAGAAGAGACATTTATTTATTCTTGATCGCAAACAATGCCCTCCATTGACAAGCTGAATGAAGGGCACTTCACTGATTTATTAGATCTAATAAGAAGCACACCTCTCGGGATGAAAGACAAGATTGATTTTAGCAGAGAGCCGCGCTGGCAGCCCGGCCGCTGCACTGTGCCTGCTGCCATGGAGCCAAACAGCGCTGGGGGAGAGAAATAAAGGGACAGATTTGCACAAGGGCAGCTAGAATAGAATCCAGGCTTGCCATAGCCTTTCAGCCCTGGAAACTGAGGGTGACTCTCCTCCTGCAGCCCTGCTCCCTCCCGCCCTAAGAGAAAAAGAGCAAACTCAAAGTCCTGGAGCAACTCCAGCACGGTGCTCAGGAAACCCCTGAGTCTGCCCTTCCCGTGCCTCTGCTCCCCTAAATGCAGCGAGTGCAGTTTCCACATCAGTTCCATCATCCACCACGCAGACCACATTAGCTGAGTTCCGCGGACGCCGTTTTCCATCAGGAAAAAGACAACTAGCACAGCAGTGCTTAGCTTGAGGCCCTATTAATAGCAGTCCTAATTATATGGCTGCAAATTTAATTCATAGCAATGATTAGTGTCAAAATCAAAGGCATCACACATCAATATTGATGGAATTGTATGACGCCCGTAAACAGCACAAGCAAGCCGACACATCTTCCCCCAGCACTTAGTTGCTGTTATCTGTTGTATTAATGTCTCCTCTAATTTTCCTCGATGAAAATTGCTTTATTGCAGGAAGTCACTAATCTGAGAGGTTATGTCTCGATACGATACTGTTTACCCCAGTCAGGATGCTGAGACCTTGCAGGAGAACCAGACCTCCGGGCTGCACAGAACAGGACCCCACGTACCCACCTTATCCGAAGGTCACAGCACTATCAGCACGTTGGCTTTTCACCACTTAGAGATAACTGCTGCAGTAATTTGCAGCAATTCTCAAAGCCAGAGAGCTGCTGGGGAGCAGGGCTCCCTTGTAACCTCCCATGTACTGTGGGGACATGCCCAAGCACCAAGCATCCCCTACCCAAGGCAGTCGGGATGGCTGAGCCAGCGCTGTGTGAGAACACCCCTCCTCCAGCACAGGGTTTCCATGTAGAATGGATCTATCGACTCATCCTTTTCCCTTAGGCAGCAGCAAAGGGCAGAGGGGCGCATGCACTATTCCATGGTGTGTGAGCTGCTGACAGTCCACGGCTCAGGTATAGCCCTGCTGGGGTTGGCTGGGCAGAGGGGGACTGCAGAGGGACAGCGGGACACAGGGAAAGTGGCAGAGCTGGGAGCGAAGGGGCCCTGGGTTGGCAGGGACCTGGGGACCTTCAGCATCCAGCTCCCTGGGAGGACAGGCTGCAGCAGCCTGTTAGAATGGCTGATGGGAAGGACATCAGTGAGATAAGGGGATATTTTCAGTAATGAACTCTCGCAGGCAAAGCACAGGCAAATCTGAAAGATTTCAGAGCTGGCTCCCTGACTTCTTCCCTGCAGCTACGTGAAAGCCTCTTCTTTGAAATCCCAGGCTGAGCCACCAGTTTGCTTCCAAAGTAAATCAACAACTGTGGGAGAGGGAATAGATGCGAGCAGCGTTCAGCGTTCAGTGCGTAGGTAGACAGGCAGGGCGGTGCGACGAGGAGAGGAGGCGTTTATCTGGGAATCTCTGGCACTTACAGAGGTGCACATCTTTACTGTCCTCATTTCACATGTGGGGAAGGAGAGACACAGAAACTTTCCTAGCCCTCAGCATGCTGCGTGCTCACTGAGTGATGCGACGGCTCTGGGACCACGCTCAGCCCTGCAGACAACCAAGCAACTTCTCCGGATCCAAAACACCTCCACTGCAGCACTGTTCAGAGCAAAGCCACTTCCCACACTTCATACGTAAAGATAACTCCATATGCCAGAAGGGAATGGATTTACTAGAGGTGCAGACAGGACCACAAGATACAGAACGTCCCCAGCCCCATGCAGCACAAGACAGGGCTCCAGCTCTGGATATAGCGGGGTCCCAGCAGCTGACACGTGTTGAGAAGAGCTCTCAGCATATGCCACCAAAGGCTGACTACAGTGAATGCCTGGAAGGGACTCATTGGAGACTTGAACTCATTTTTTCAGTACCTGCTTACCAGTGGCTCAAACCACAGGTAAAGCTTGGATCATTCCTGCATCACTCCTCAGCTCCCCTCCTGCCCACAGGAGTAAAGTGGATGGGCATGAATAGACTAACTGCATCAAAAGGTGGGTGTCTGAGTGGGGCTTCAGTGCAGACAAGCACAAGGAATTAACTGCGCTGGAGAAAATGCTTCTTCTGTAATCCTACATAATTAATGCCACGCTACAGTAAATGCTTGGTGTGCAGGCACAAGCTGTTTGCTTTAACTCCCTCTACATGAGGCACCTCCCCTGCTGCCCAAAACACCAAATGGACAGCACCCAACCCAGCAATGGCCAGCAACCACCCATCCATGGCCAGCAACCACCCAGCAATGGCCAGCAACCACCCATCAATGGCCAACAACCACCCAGCAATGGCCAACAACCACCCAGCAATGGCCAACAACCACCCAGCAATGGCCAACGACCACCCAACCATGGCAAGCAACCTCTCAACAACGGCCAGCAAACATCCAACAGCCAGAAAACACCCAAGAGACAACATGGCTTGCTGGAATCTCAGCAGCAGATGCATTATTTGCAATATGCTGAAGATTCTTTCTCCATCCACCCCAGGATGAGCCCCGTGTCCCGCATGGCACCAGGTTGGGCAGGGAAGCAGGGGCTCTGCTCATGCCCCCATGCTCCAGATATCCTCACTGCACTGAAAGGCACCAGGGAGACTCCTAATTTACTGCTGCTCAGCACTTGTAAAGTGCTGAATGAATATTAATGAACTGATGTAATTAAAATGATGCAGACATTCAAGTATAGTATCTGCCTGTCCTTGTATCTTCCTGGATAGATGAGGAAGAAATTCCCTGCTGTTTAAGGACACAAAAAATTAACAACCTGCTGTTGATTACATTTGTTAACTCTTTCCCCTGCACAGAGAAGTGGAGTCTGCATTCAGCAGGTTCACCAAATGGTGTCGTTGACATCTGAGGTTCATTTGGAGGATATCACACTCAGCAGACTGGTGGTTGGACTCCAGAATCTCAGAGCCCACCCAGCAGCCCCCAGCTCCTGCTGCCGGGAGAGGAAAGCAAGGTGGAGATTTTCTTAGCCCGGGGCAAGAGCCCCAGCATTTGTGATGCAAAGGGTGAGGAATGTTATCTTCCAGGGATCCATCATCCACAGTCTGGGGGAGAGAAGGAGAAGCGGGAGGGCCTTGCCCTGAGGCTTGGTTTTCAAAAGCAGCCAAGTTAACCCACACCCTGGCCCAACATTCTGCCACCAACACCAATACTGCCAGCACCAAAGCAAACCCCAAAACCTCTGAGCTTGGTCTACCACACCAACTGCAGAAGGATTACTGGGAAACAACTCAAACCTGCTGCAAGATTTCCATTAAACTTTCACAAATAAAAGGACATATCTGAGACCTCTCACCGTGGTTCGCTGACGGTCACTTCAGCTCACAAACTGTGATCCAGATCCCTTTGCTTCTAACCACATGAGCCCATTACTCCTCCAACAACTTCTGCAACAGCCCCACAGACACACTGCAGTTCACTGAATGATAAAACGCAAAACAAAACAAAACCACAACAGCTCTAACAATGATGAGAAATGGATCCCGCCTCTCCAAAGCCACAGAAATTATCTTACCTTCTTCACTTTGCCATTTTTAGTCCCCACGAACACCACGCTGTAGCCATTGTAGATGTATGAAGCAACAGAAGTCATCCGGTCCCGGCTGGAGGTAAAGAGTGTCACGCCATCCACTGGCACTGAGCCACCCAGGGGCTGGTTGATGTCGAGCCCGCAGAAATTGTCATCAATCGGAACAGGCTGGAAAGAGATTTGGGGCAACTGTGAGTGAAGCACAAAGCAGGGGGCAGCCCCGGGTTCCTGCAGAGGAGAGCCGGGCGGAGTGGGGACGTGGGGCTGGTGGAGACATGGAGTCTCCATGGGGGGCTGACCCAGCTGCAGACCCTGCGTTTCATGGTGGTTTCTCCCACGCAGCAGGACGGTGCCATGGGGCTGCACCATCACGCTGACTGCAGTCCTCTTGCTTGCTTTCCATAAGGGACATTCAGGAATTGCCAAACACTTAGACACAACTGTGAAGGGATGACTCTCCCACGTGCAAGCAAGTGTTCTCGCTTTCCCTTTTTCGTTTCATTTAACCCACGTTCATCTCCTCCCAGCAGCCAAACTTAATATGCTTGGCAAAAGAAGGCCCCAGGGATTCTCGAGTCAGCCCTAGAACAATCTGCATGTGAATCAAGATTAGAGAAATCATCTGAAAAAAACCACGAAAGATGCAACTGTCATTTGTATTTATCTTGTTAGTTTGCTGATATCAGCCTCCTGCTGTGGGAAAGGTGAGAGCCTGAGGTTGGGAAAAGCAAACACTGCCAACAAACAGCACACCTTTATCCTTATCCACCTGCCTCAGTGCTGTCCTTCCTTTCTCTGCCATCACTGACTGAGAACAAGAGGGATTAAGGAGGAAAAGGACTACTACATCCATTCTGTACTGAGGGGAACTGAGGCACGGAAAGGTTGATCCTATTCTGCACCATAGGGCCATGCATTAAACCAAAGGCTATGACAGCCAACTGCCTGCATCCTCCTGGGGGTTGGACTAGGTGATCTCCAGAGGTCCCTTCAAACCCCTACAATTCTGTGATTCTGTGATTCTCACCGCTTTGGTGCACTGGACATCCTTCCCCAGCAGCCAGTTGAGCTCCAGGTTGCCCTCCCCCTGGTAGCAAGACTGCAGCCGGTCCTTGATCTGGGCATTGACAGCGCGAATTGGGAAGACGCAGAGCGCAGAGTCATCCGGTGGCTGATGGTACTGCTTCTGTCCCTTGGAGAAAATGGCAAAGAGGACATCCTCCTGGGCTGTGATATTGAGGGATTTGGCCAGCACATCCCCTGGCTTCGACAGGTAGGCTGCCTGCAGCAGGCGGTACTCCGTGTCCCCCCTGACACAGCCAAAGGGCAGAGAGACGTAGGAGTGGAACTTGGGGTCGTCTTTGCAGAGCCGGACGATGCGGGACGTGTAGAAGAGGTCACTGGCGGAGTTGGAGACACCCTCCGGGGTCTCCGGTTGGACAGTCAAAAAATACACGAAATTGCCACTGGCAAAGCCGTAGATGTAGAAGATATCAAAGTGCGAAATGAGGGCCAAGGTGTCTGAGGGGATTTTGATGAGGGACGAGACAAAGTCACTGTGGAGCTCATAATCCAACATCGCCGACGACTCCGGGTCCCGGGGAAGCTTCCGGCTGGAGAGCGTGGGGAAATAATCCTGCTTCCCATCCACCGCCGTGCCAATGAAGAGCTTCCCGTCCTCACCCTCGGAGCGCACGATGACGCCATACATGGTGCCCGTCTTGTTGACGCTGGAGAGGTAGTGCTCCTTCTTGTGCGAGGGCTCCACCAGGATGAACAGGTCATCCAGGCGCAGCAGCTTGCACACCCCCTGGTACAGGCTGCCGCAGGCCAGCAGCCGGTTCTCGGAGTAGTCAATGATCAGCAGCTTGTTGACGTTGTTGGTGAGTGTCAGCACCTCGCTGCAGGGCTGCACGATGAGGGGCGGGTAGCAGGATTTGTTGTCCTCCTCGGGACCAGTTTTGTGAGCCACTAAAATGGTCAAGTTACCCGAGAGCTTGTAAACCCTATTGATGGCTCCGACGTAAACCGCCCCGGTGCCCTGGTGGACGGTCAGGTGGTTGAATGTCCAGTCCCGGTGCTCAGAGTGGAAAGTGCTGAACGAGGCGCTGCCGGACGCGCTCCAGGAGAGCGATGCCAGGAGGAGGCAGAGCAGAGCCACCAGCCCGCCATCGCCATCGGAGCTCAGTGCCCGAGGGCAAGTCCTCCTCCGATCCATCCTGGGAATGGCCGACCTGTGCCCCAGCAACGTCCCTCACATGGTTCTGGGGAGAGAAGAAACGCACAGAGCAAAGGATTAGACCCGTTGTGCCTGCAGATACCATTCAAATTACACTTTCTAATTACGCAGTCCTTGAGATAAAGTGAGGACATCCCTAAGCCCAACAAGAATTAAGCAGGTCTCCTAACTTATTGGCAAACTGTTCAGGTTTGAGGCTGTGCCACTTGGTTCAGCCCCTGCGTGTTAATGCGTTTGGTTGTTATAATGTGCTCCACTCTGCCACGGGAGGGGATAATCAGCTCCCGGCCAAGACAAAGCCTGCAGTTCCCATACAACCATCAATCTGCAGGCTTGGCTGAAAGGATGCCTCCTGCAGGGAATGTTGTTGGAAGCAACAGAGGAAATAAGAGGTGTTTTCTACCTTCAGGCCCTCTGTGATTTAACATGAGAGCCTGGGGAAGAAGTCTCACACAGGCAAAAGTGCACCAAGCACACACCCCAAAGCCCCAACAACCCCCACTACCACTGCCCTGAGCCAGCAGCGCCCATGCAGGTAGCACCAATGCCAGCATCGCTGCATGGGGTGCAGGACCTCATTGTCACCATGGATGTGCCTGTTGTGTCACCCTGTTCACACCTCCAGACCCGCTGCTGACCCCAACTAGCACTCGACCTCAGCCCTGCTCACCACCACAGCTGTGTCCAACAAATTGCACTCCAAAAATGATCACGAAGTTCTCTTTTATCCCAAACACTGCACTTCTTTGATGCTCCAGGCTGGAAAACAAGGGGAACCACCCCACTCTGTCCCATCAGCAGTTGCTCTCCCCCATCCCGCACCAGTATGGGGTCACACCGCACTGGGATGAGGAAGATGATGAGCCACCTTCCTCCACCACGTGCAGGCCAGGGAGAGACTTGCTGGGGGACAAATGTGATCTATAGCACAGCACAGCAGACAGCACCGTGTCCGTGCTGGCACCTCCTGGCACCTGTCCTGCAGGAGAAGGGCTCCTCCCGACCCCGTGCAGCTGTCAGAGCCCCCGCTTTGATTGATGCTGATCTCGGTTTTGGTATTTAAAATAATTCATGCTGCTGGAAACCTACACCGCGCTCATAAGCGGGTGTCAGCACGCGGCCGCTCTTTAGGCTTGTTAACGCCGGGAGCTGGAGACGGGTGTTGTGAGAGGTGACAAAGGAGCTCTGTCCCTGGGCTGCACGTCTCCGTGTCACTGACAAGACAGCGCAGGAGCGCGATAATGGGTTTCTCATTCTGCTCAGGGATACGTTTCCCCGGCTGCTGTTCTGGTTTCCAGCTTCATTCCCACCTCTGGCAGCAGCAGTTCCCCTCTGCCAGCTCACAGAGGGCTGTGCTCCGTTTGTGGGGTGCTCAGGGCAGTGGGTCGTGGCTCATAGGGCTCTGGGATGCGTGGGGAGCTCAGCAAAGCAAAGGGAATTGTGCACAGAACCAGGAGACCCCAGTGCAGGGCACGATGCACAACACGGCTGCGTTCTGCTGAGGTATCGTGGGGTTTCTTTTTGGAGGTGAGTTTAAAATAGGGCTCTAAAAGCAATCTGAAGCTATTAGTAACACAAGGTTAAAAAAAAGAGAGTAAATTCAGGGCCACAACATAAACCCGAGCAGCTGAAAGGCCTCAATTAGGCTGAAAGGAGTTATCTGGTATTTAAATAATTATTAGATTGAAGGAATAATCACAGGTCTGAGCTGATTTTTTTCCCCCACTGTCATCCTAATGGAGGCCATAATATTATTATTCAAATGGCCACGGTTCCCATTGAGGGGGGAAGGAACCGGGCTCGTTCCATCTCGGTGCACCAGGGCTCTGCTTATTGCAGCTGTCACTCACCGCAGCACCACGCTTTGTCATTAGTGGCATTTTCTGCACGTGAAAGAAAAAAAAGAAGAAAAAAAGAGGGGAAATTAAAGCCAAAAAAAAAAAGAGAGAGAGATTCTCTTATGGAAAACGAGGGCTCGAAGGAACAGTTTTGGTGCTATGAGTGTGACAGCTGTCCTCCCGCACGGTGCTGCTATCTGCTGGGGCACCAGCCGTCCCTATCTCTTTGCATGGGCTCCAGAGATCTCTGCCATCCAAAGTAAAAAAAAAAAAAAAGAGAGAGAAAAAAGTGGGGTTTGCCCACTTCTTTGTGCCAAGTGAGAGCGCACACGTCTGCTCTCACCCCTCCTGGAGCCGACCAGGAATGTTCCTGGGAAACATTCCCAACCATTGGAGCTGCTGCGGTGATTTATCTCCTGTGAAGATCCAATACTGAGGACATTTGGTGCAGCAGCCCCGTGCACTTTCAGCCCAGGCGGCACTCAATCATTTGTTTGCTCGACACCAGCTGCAATGACCAAACAGTTTGATGTGAAGTAATTACATTTTCCTAACACAAAGCAGGGACGAGGGCTCCTAGTGCTTTCTGTTTGCTTACAGAAGGTTCTGACCCCACCAACACTAACAGCAGGCTGTGCATCAGCAGACAGCTCCAGCGTGGCTGGGACGGGAGGGACAGCCCTGCTATCCACAGTGTCCCCCCATATGAGATAGCAAAACAGAAGGGTCGACAGACACTGAGCTGTTCCTATAGCACAAAATGCATCCTTGGGCAGCAGCCCCAATGCTCACAGCTCCCCCAAAGCCGTAGGGAAAGAGTTAAGAGGGCAAAGCACAGCATTGTGCTTATTGCTTCCTCCAGCCCTGGGACAAGGAAGAGGAGGGGAAGAGCGAAGCCCAGTCGCGAAAAGGCATTTCCCTGATAACAAACACGACTGCATGAATTATGCACCGAATTCGGTCATATTGTCCAGACGTGGGATCTTGTTGACACAGCGCATACCGGATGAGCCACCTCTTCCCCCCCAACCTCACTCCTCAGTGTGCATCCCAGCAGCGCTGGGGTGAGAAGCACAGTAGCATGGAGCTGGGCTGGCAGCGTCCCTGCCTTCCCCCAGCCTCACTGCCTGGCCATGAACGCGGTACTCTGAGCGCTCTGTTTCCCTCTCAGAGTGGGAATGGTGCTCCCGCACAAGAGGCACTCATGTCCAATCAAAGGAAATGCTCTGATATCAAAGGGGAGTCACCAGGCACAAACCGCTGTAGTAAAGCGTGTGTAAGGGGCTGTGTTAGTGCTTCGATCCCCCTCTCCACGTCTGTGCTCATGAACTGAGCAGAGATTGTTCAGCAGAGCAGAGCCGCTCTCCCCTGACAACGGTGACAAGCAAACACGGGCACAGCTATATCCAACCCACGGGTTAAGCCCCTGCTCGCCTCCAGGATGAGAAGGAATGGCCTTGAGTTGTGCCGTGGGAGGGTCAGGTTGGATATTAGGAAAAAATTATTCCCTGAAAGAGCGGCGATGCATTGACACGGGACGCC
The DNA here is from genome assembly GCA_024606505.1 of Aquila spilogaster. Lineage (NCBI taxonomy): Eukaryota > Metazoa > Chordata > Aves > Accipitriformes > Accipitridae > Aquila > Aquila spilogaster. Next base: position 23,033,996 of record JANHGO010000044.1, on the reverse strand, counting down.
CTGGGAGCGGGGAGGGGGGGGTCACCGACCCTGCATGTGGCACTCGGGGTCAGTGGGCACAGCGGGATGGGTTGGGGTTGGACTCGGAGATCTCAGTTCTTTTCTGTTCAAACTCCGCTTGATTATTCAGGGACTTCACTCCCAACAAAACAGAACTTAATGGAGGGTGACCTTAGGTGCAAGCAGATTAAATGCTTAAACGTTTTGCCCGAAGCGATACAGAAGGTGTCAGCGCCCAGCGCTCCCCCAGGTGACCTCTGGCTGCTGTTTGTTCCATGGGAACACGACAGAGCAGCACGAGGGGAGATGGCAGTGCGGTCACTGAGCTGCAGGAGGAAAGCACTCGGCAGCGTCTGCTGGCCTCACTCCAAGTGCCCCACAGGCAAATGGAGAGCCCCAGCTTTACATTAAATGGGTCCCCAGCCACTCCATTAAACAGAAATCCTGCAACAGAGCTCCTATGGCTGTGCCAATGCAGCGTTCGTTATCCCCACGCTCCCCCCAGGCAGCCAGATGTATTTACACAGTAGCCACAGCGCTGTTACCTAAGTAAACCAGGAAATGGTGCATTTGTTAAAATGAGGCTCTTCGGTGCTGAATCCCCAACTGCACAGCGATGGATTTCACCCAGCTGGCAGTGCTGCCGTCACTGCGAGCATGGCACCGCCTGCACACATCGGGCACGTCCCCATCAGAGGGTGGGTGATGCTCAATGCCTCTTCAAAACGGGATCACGTTTTCAGGTTATGAGCAATAAGCACCAAATAAGACCTACACAGCTCTGGCCATGGCACTGCCCACGGCTGCACCTTCCCCTGTTCCCCTATTGCACCAGCAGGGCTGAATCAGGAGGCTCCAAATCGGGCAGAGCCATTGGGCGCAATGCAATCGGAGCCAGGATGGGGCTCAGTGCTGTGCCCAGAGCCAGCATCCCAGAGCTGGAATTCCAGAGCTGGCATTCCCACTGCAGAACTGGAGGAAATTGTCATCCAGACACTGTTGTGACATCGTGAGGATTTGGATGTACAGAGAGCCCTGACGTTAGCAACCTGTAGCACGCAGGTGGAGCCGGAGGGAGCCACCAGCACTGGAGAACCCTTCAGGGACCATCAAAGCCCTCTCAGAGTGCCTCAATGTGAGCTCCTGCCACGAGCAGCAACCAACACCAGCTCCATCAGCACTGATAGGGTACAGAGCTCACCTCCTTGTCCCCTCCTGTGTGCAACACTGGGGTGATCCATACGGTTTCGACAGCGCTTTGAGATGCCTGAAAACCCAGCAGCAGCCTCAGCCCTGTCCCACCATCGCTGGACATCACCTCCCCCTCTGCTCTCGGGTGTCACCCAGCATTGTGGCTCCTCCTGCTCTGCTCCGTGCTCCTCTGCCCTGCTTTTCAATTTCAGCGCTCTGGCAGATCGCTGATTAATTCAAGCCTGTTTAATAACCCTTCTGTTTAGATGAAACAAGCTGTCTTGTTTTCTTTATTTGCAACACTAACTCTCGTTTCTTCACTAAGGATCTTTCTGTCGTTTATAAACTTCTGCCTCTCCAAGCAGCCTGACAGCGGGGATGGAGAAAGCATCTGCTGAGGTCCACGCGTGACACCGACCAGCAGTCACGGCCCAGGGGCTGCACACCCTGATGGGCACGATGGTGTGAAGGCAGAGCTGTTCTGCACACCCACCGCTATTTCCCTGCACTTGCCGGGCTGGGCCAGACCCCCGGCACCCAGCTCCCCACCATTTGGAGCCTCTCAGCTGTCTCCTGCCCCTTCGCATTTCAAAGCTGCACTTGTCTGTAGAGCAACTGAGTCATTTCCTTCCCAGATCCAACCTACGGGACCACATCCAGCCGGGCCGGAAAACAATAAATCCTTCAGGGACTTTTCAGGCCATATTTCACAGGAATGCAGCGAGAGCTCCTGGCACAGCCCTGGGTTCAGCTGTCACTCGCGGCCCCGTCCCACAGCACTGCTTGGGAGCTGCCTCTGTCCCACATGCAGGAGGGGGAGAAGCTGCAGCGGATGTGGGACTGCAGGAGGGCTGCAGGAGCAAAGCAGCACCAGCACGGGCTGCAGGAACACCTTCAGCTGGTTCTGTTTGTACACACCCGCTTCGCAACCACACATTGACCTTCCAGATCCTGGCAAACATTCCATCAGGATCGCAGCGGGCAAAACCATGGCATTACTCAATGATTTCAGCTCTATAGGGCCTAAGAGATGCAAAACTCCCACTGACATAACGGGGATGAGATGCTCTGTCAAATAAACTCTATACCTGAAGCAGTTTCCATGCGGCTCTGAGGACCACTGGTGCGTTCTGCAGCAGCAATCCGTTCTGCTTCCACCGCCGTTTTGAAGGGCAGAAGCAAAACCCAATTGACTCATGCGAAGATTTATAGTGCTGTTAATCGAATGCACCCAAACACGGGAGAAAAACGAAGTGACACAGAAATTAATATGATATCCTCTTCAGAAACAAGATGGCTCGCGCAGATAACGTGGCAAAGAGCGGTGTTTGTAATGGAAATCTGCAGAGGATGTAACAGGAATCGTTAGGGACCAACAAATGGGGCAATATTTTGCTTTTCCTCGTGTTAATGTTTGCACCCTGGGACGAAGGTGCGACACTTCAGCTGTGCCCCACGTACCGAACGTCACCGCTGACCAACCCCACAGGCCCCACATTTGGGTTTTCCTGGTGCAGATTTCCAAAGCAGCTCCTAAAACAGAGCCCGCATCGGGGCTGGGACTGACACACGCTCACTTCCCATGTGTCTGCAGGGATGGGAACGGTTAAAGCCACGCTGCTGGGTCCGGGCTCAGCACTGAAGGACTCCAGCTGCACAGCAGCCCCATCCACCACTTCTCCCCCCAGCCCAGCACCCGGGCAGGGTTTGTTTTTCCAGACAAGTTATACAACTCCCTTGGAAGTCCTTGAAAGAGCCTCAGCTTTTGTTTCTCTCTCAGTTTGTTCGAGCACTTCCAGCTCGGCCCAACAAGACACGGCCGCCTCCAAGTCACAGCGTTTATTCGGTGGAACAGCTTTGCCCCTGTCACACAATTTAACGCCTTGAAAAGCCGAGTTACGCCAGCACTTGCTCGGCGCCGCATTATGCACCAGCAACAAGCACAGGGCTCGGCTCCTCTCCTCCAGCGCACCCGAGTGCTTCCCCGCTCCCCATGGTTGCCATGAGATCCTACGGACTGTCTGAACCTGTTGTGACCAAACACAGCTCTGCTCCGCGGGGTCCCCATGTGAGGGCTCAGCACCGCTGCAATTAACTCCTCGCTAACTGCAGAGAGAACTGCAGCCCTCGGAGGGGCAGCCTGCAAACCGCTGCCCCATCCCTCAGCTCTCAGATAGGACAGGAACAGCTCAGCCTGCGAGGAAACCCACAGCCACGCTCCTTTCCTTCCCCGCCCCACCTCCATTAAAAATTAAGAGGAAATACACAGTCGTTGGGGTATTTTTTTTAACTAACATTACAGGCTGTGACACGAAGCAGAGAAGGCAGGAAACGCGGCCACGGGGGCAGCGCCGCATCCTCTCCTCCCGTTGCTGCGACTTTTTGGGTGGCTGGAGAATGAATGAGCGAAGCAGACAGCCGGCATGTTTTATGGGGTTGAACTGTAACATCCCTGTTCGGCAGCCAACGGACCATTTTCCTGCTCTGACACCAATAAATCTGCGCAGCCACGGGGAACAAAGCCCTTAACATGAGCTGCCTGCACGTGAGCTCTTTGGCCACCTATGCGAACACCAGCGCGCCGTGGTCTGTAACATCCCAGAGTGGGAAATCGCCCTTTTCAATAGCGCAACTGGGGAAGTTTTAACGCTGCCACCAATGCACGCAGCCTCAATGCAGCACCTGCTCGGTGACGGCCAGTTCCAGAGCTGCAGAGCCCCAGCACCGCATCCCCAGGTTATAGGATACGGACAAGGCAAAGTCTGAGAGCGCAGCAAGCAAGAAGCAAACAGAAAGAACACAAAGCCTGCTGTATTACGATGACTCTCAGAATGCTGGGGCTGAAACCCCAAAATGCACTCTGTGGAAGCTTATTTCAAGATGAATAACCCAATGCACTGAAGAACATTGCACATTGCCAAGTTCCTGCTCTTCCCCTGTTGGGTGCCGGTTCCGCGGGACTCAGCGGCGCTGACCCACAACCCTTCATCCCAACCTACGCTGGGGATTTCTCCATGCGCTCTCTCATTGAGGACACACTGCAGAGGAAACCCCTGGTAAATGTCCTCGGGTGGTGGTTCTGTTCCCAACTTCTGGCTGGAAGCACGCGGTGCCGCCGCGCTGACTCAGGGCTGCCATATCCCGCTGCCTTCCTGCCCAGCCCGCATGGAGCCGGGGGGGTTCCTGTTTTCCCCAGCACTGCTCGGTGCCCTGAGATGCAGCGCAGGGTGCTTGCAGCCCACCCTCGTGTGAGTTAAAGCTTCTGTTTTTCTAATGCTGTTTGCAGCCAGCCGGGAGCTGAAAGCAAAATGTGCTGTTTCCTTTCACCTTCCTGATAGGTGCAGGGAACAGCCTCTCCATGGACTGCAACCCACTGCTTCACCGGGAGATAACGAGGAGCTAACAAATTCCCTCTCCCAATGGAGGAAGCCTTGCCCATGAACCCTAAGGGCTTCCCCATGGTCGGTGCAGCCCAGGGGAGCACCCATCCCCGGTTACTGCTGTGTGCCATCCCAGCTCCTGTCCCATGCTGGCTCTGGGCAGTGCCCTCAAACAGAGGTTTTGCAGCTGTACCTGTGCCCAGCACAGCAACCCCACAAAGCCGCCCACCCGCAGCCCCAGCCCCACTCACCGCACCCCACGGGTCTGGATGGGGGGTCTGGATGGGGGGCTGCCCTCCCTGCCAGCTCTGCCCCAGTGCTGAGTCCCCGCACGGCCGTGGCTCTGTCGCTGAGCACAGGGAAAGCAGCAGCGGGAGGTGGTGAGGTGAGAGGTCAGCTCAATATTTACTCAGACGTCACCTTTCACTTTTATGGAGTGGGGAAGTTGCGTTGGAGCAGGAAGAGGGCTGCAAGGAACAGTCCCACCTGGGAAGCGGCTGTAGCAGTGAGCACTGTAGCTCCAGAGAGCCAGGACAAGAGCCTGCACCAGAGCGCTGGGCCCCCAAAATGTGCTTGCGGTTGTTCTATGAAAGAAGGCTGAGACCCTCTCCACGTGCCCCATGCTTTAGGATAGCCCTGGCCATACAGGAGCCCATCACACCAACAGGGATTTTAAGCACAGGAGATCAGGCACGCAATATAGGGAACTACCACAGAAATGCATGGGCTGAGTGGCAAAATACCCCCAGCAGAGCCCTGCACCTTGGAAGCACTGTCCCTCTGCCTCACAATGGGATGGCACTGAGTGCACCCACAGCTGCAGCTGTTGGTGCAACTGCATATGGGGCTTGGTGGGCCGGGGCTGGGAGCAGCGGCTGCTATGGGCACAGCACAGGGCCCAGCTCGTGGGGCTCCCCACGCTGCCATGCTGCCCTCTCGGATAATCTGAGCTTTTCTTTTTCTATAATGCGACTGATGCCTTTTATCTCCTGCTCTGAACGCAATTTTAGCCCAGGCAAAGCAGGATTAAACTTTCAGAATATGATACATTTATCAGCACCTCCCAGTTCGACTTCACCCAAGCAGAACCGGAGGAGATCGAGGCCAGAAATAGGAGATGGGATCTGTCAGACAGCAGGAGGGGCACCTCATCCTCAGCACCGCCCCAAACCACATCCCCACATCTCCACGGTTCCAGAACACCTCCAGAGACGGCGACTCCCCCACCTCCCCGGGCAGCCTGTTGCAACGCGTCACCGCTCCTTCTAAGAAGAAATTTTCCCGAATTCCTCATCCTATGCAGAGCCCTCCGCCTCCTCCGGGAGCACCGGACCCGCAGCCCCGGGGGGGGAGCGGCCGCCACCGCGGAGCGCAGCTGCATCCCGACCCCGCGTCCCCGCTCCGATCCTCGCAGGGAGCATCCTCCGGAGGGTCCCCTCTAGCGGGCCGAGGTGGTACTTCGGGCCGAGGCGGTACTTCGGGCCGAGGCGGTACTTCGGGGGCCGCAGCCCCTCCGCCGCCGCTGCGGAGGACGAAGCGGAGCGCACCCGGCAGCCGCTCCACGCGAGGAGCTCGCACATCGGGTGCTCCCCCCGGGTGATGTATGCTCGGGAGATGCAGCGCAGCACGGAGTGGGGGGGCACAGCCCCATAGGAGCGAGGCAGCACCCTGCTCCCCACCCGGCCCTCTCATTTTGGCGTGGTGGCAGCCCCCTCCCCATCCAAGCTGGTTAAGAGATTAACACTCTAAAAACCACATTTACTCTAATTAGCCATGAAATCTTTGTAACTAAGAGAAAAAATGTTTCCCTTGAGGGATTTCTGTCCATTCATCACTGTCTGAATTGCAGGGGAGAGGGGAAAAAAGAAAAAAGAGAAGGGGGAAAGAGGGGGGGGAAATCCTCAGATCTTATGAATTAATGGCTGAGTGCCCCAAGAGAGAAGTGGGCTCCTGCACAATGTGGGCCCCAAAGGGATGTCCATGGGATGGTGATGAGCTGCTCGTGGGTTACCCTGAGTTAAGAGGGAGCGGGCACACAGCACAGCCAGACCCCTTCTCCCCCCCCCCCCCTCCCCAACCCCAGGTGCTGCACAGGGAGAAAAGAGTTGTGGGGTGAGAATCCTGCCACAACTTCGGCCCATCAATATTTCATCCCGCTGGAATAAGAACGATTATTTTCCTGCCAGCGCTTTTCTTGTGTATTTTAAATGTGTCACCGCCTTCCACTTTCTCCCCCGTACGTGTTTCTTGTAACAGGCGCATGAAATAAAGATTAGCTGAATAATCAGGAGTGCTTGGAGACGGGCAAGGGCCTGGCTCGGGAGCACGGTGCCACAGGTTCGGGCAGCTCACAGCCCCGGAGCCCAGCAGGGACACTTCTGTCAGCAGTGACAGCCCCAGCTGCGGGCAGGGGGACCCTCACATATCTCTTATTTGAGCTGCAGAAGGGCCAATTAGGACGGCTTGCTCCCTGCCAGCATCAGGCAACGCAGAGGTACGGGGCAGCAGTGGGGTGCTGCTATGCAGGACAGCTCAGCCCGCTCCTACAGAGCTGTTCACAACCTCCACCGAACAAAGGTGCTCCTGAGGCACAGACAGCTCTGCACAGAACAGGAGCAGCTCTCCTCCTGCAGCCCTCTCCCCCGTAGCCCCGCAGTTTCTGGGTGTCAGCTTTTGCTTTTCCCAGCTCAGCTCTTCACACAAGCTGCCTACTGCATGAGACAGCCCGCACCCACATTTGCCATAGCTTTTGGGCAATTATCCCGAGACACTCTCCAGCCTCCCACATTTGGCTGCAACAGGAGTTCCTGAAGTAAAGCCTCGGAGCCGCGGTTAACTGGAGAGCTCGGGAAGATATCACACATCCCATGCTTCCCCGAGACACCACAGGGTCTGCACTGCAAACTGCTCCAAATGTCATTCCCATTTAGCTGCTTTGCAAGCCAATTTGTCACATACTAATGTAATTTGCTGCAGAGAGTTAAAGAGCACAGGGCAGCAGCAGTCACCTCTCTCCCAGGCTCCCCCATCCAGCCTGGGTCTGTTTTCCCTTTTGCATCCCACCAAAGTTATGAGAGGCGGAGGAAAGCTCAGGGTTAACGCGAAGAGCGAGACAGAGTGATAAGAGCACCAGGAAAAGCTGTTTTTATCATAGTGGTGGGATCTGATGCAGCATCTGTTACCTGCTCCTACTGCAGAAACTTGTTACGAGCCAGGGGGAAGCTCCACAATTAATTACATCAAATAACGCTATGAAGACAATGAAAAGTAAATGGTGTTACTTTATCTTCTCGCAGTGAGCACCGTGGAGATGGTTGGATGAGCTGAGGATGGCAGGTTCTCTCTATGAGCCATTTCCCAACAGGTATATGTGAACATTACTCATCGCCTGCACCAAGTTTCCCAATTTAAAGCCATTTTATCTGTTTCCCTGAACTGCCCCGATATCACATTTAAGCTTTGAGGCTCCTCAAAGCGACAACAAATGGCAAAAGGACAGCAATAAAGCAAAAAAAAAATACCACTTTTTAAAGGATCTAACACCTCTGTGCTAAAGGACAAGGAAAAAAAAGCCAAACATCTGTTCCGAGGATGGCACAGATTTCTTCCGAGGGATCCATCTCTGCTCTAAGTAGGTCATCTGATTTAACTTCCAGAGGCGTTGTTATCAGTGAAGCCACCCAGCCAAGGGCAGCCCGGAGCCGCTCCCCGCAGCCAGCCGGGATCTGCTGGACAGGTCCAAGCAGCACCGAGTGCTCAGCACACGGCGAGGAAACCCTGCCAGCAGCAGTCACTGCATCGCGGTGCTCCGTGAACTTCATTCCCTCACCTCCCAGCCCGTCCCTTGAACCGCAGGTCGCAAATGGACAGGGCTGAGGTTTATTTTCCCCTCCACCACTTACTATTCACCTCACTTAATATTAACCTATTGACTTTCTGATACCCCTCAGAACACGGATTAATTGAGTATCATTCACTTCACCTCCAGGAACGCGAAGCGTCGGCTTGAATGGAAACAAAGCCGAGAGGCCCGGGCACGGGGTGATGGGGGGGTCAGGGGCACGGTAGTGCGGGGGGGCAGCGCGCTGCGGGGCTTCGGGCATCGCTCGGGGCTGGGATTTCCCCAAAGGGAGCAGGAATGCGTTCCCTGCCATCCCCTGGTGCCTCTCCATGGAGGTCTCGCAGGGATGTAAGGAAGTTTTAAATGGCTCTGGTTAATTTTTTTCCCCCCGAGATTCGGCGGATGCTTTGAGGAGCCCATCCACGCCGACGGGAACTTTCACGGACGGGAGTTGGTTCCGATGCACCGAGCGCTCCAACCCACGACCGAGCGGTAACAAACGGCAACAGAATTCTGGAGGAAACATCCGTCTGTCCAGAGCTTATACACACACACACACACACACAACAGGACGGGAAGGGAGAGCGGGAAGGTGACCAGGGATAAGGCAGCTCGAGGGATTTCTCCATCCCCTCCGCAGCCGCCGATGGGAGCACCCCGCGATGCCGCTCTCAGCGCAGCGCCAGCGCCGGCAGCTCCCGGAGGGCCGCCGAGCTCCGCCCGGCGCGGTGCCACCCGCGCTGCGCGGCCGCGGGGCCGGGGAAGGGGCCGCGGTCACCCGGGGCCGAGCGCCAACCCCAACCCGGGGATGCTCCGGGGAACCCCGCGCACCCCGGGGACGGCCGCCCCCCGCCACCCCGACCCCTCACTCACCAGACCGCGCCGCTCCGCCGCCGCCCGCCTCCTCCTCGGGGCTCCCCGGCTCACGGCGGGGTAATCCACGCAGCCCCCGCCAGCCTGAAAAACCCGCAGCCGAGCGCCCGCCGCTCCTCCGCCTCCCGCAGCTCCGGGGCTGAGCTTCCCGGCTCAGCTCTGCCCGACAGCGGCGGCGGGGGGGGGGGCCGGCTGCCCTCCGCCCTCCTCCCCGGCATCCGCCCGCTGCCGAGCCCCGCGTGTCCCCCCCCCCGCCGTCTGGGGCCCGGCGCCGCTGGAGTTCGAGCACGGCTGGTTCTGGCCGCGGGGGGGGCGTCACGCCCCCGGCTCCCGCCTGGAGTTCGGCTGTTTCGGGGGCTTCACCCTGCGGGGACCCAACGTCCGCGTCTGCGGCCCCGGGGGGCGCTGGGGGGGGGCCACCCCCGTCTGCGACGATGGCGGTGAGGGGGCGCAGGGCGGGGGGGGGCGCCTGTCTCTGCCTGTCCCTCGGTCCGCCCCGGGCCCCCCCAACATCCCCTGGGCGTCCCGGGTGTCCCCCACGCGTCCCCCTCACCCCTGAGCATCCCCCCCCTTGTCCCCACATCTCCTGTCCCATTGCCCCCCATATCCCCCCCCGTCCCCATCTCCCCCGTC